>CM016621.1:44861729-45461729 GCA_005393395.2 Gossypium australe
GATGATGGCAATTATCGGGTAAAAGCTTAAGAATCTAAATCAAACAGAATGGGAAGAGCTTGATGAAAATGTCATGTCTGCAATCCAGTTGTGCCTGACGAATACGGTATTACAAGAGGTATTGATGGAGAAGACCTTATCTGCCTTGTGAAAAATGTTAGAAACTCTTTATGCGACTAATTCTCTGGCTAACCGTTTAGTGTTGAAACAATGTCTATTTACGTTTCACATGAACGAAGGTAAGCTTCTTAGATATCACATCAGTCAATTCATTACTCTTTTAAATGATTTAAAGAATGTTGAGATTCAGATTGATGTTGAAGATCATGCTATGCTATTATTGTGCTCTTTACCCCTTTTATACAAGTCTTTCAAGGAGACCCTGATTTATGGCAAAGACAAACTCTCGTTCGAAGATGTGAAGGGTCATTTGTTGAGTAGAGACAAACTCGACAATGAGTTTGGTTTGGGTAGCAAGGTAGATAGGCAAGCTTCCATTTTGGTAGCATCAAAGAAGCGAAACAAAATGTGTCGCTATTGTAAGAAGTTAGGTCACGTCAAAGCATATTGTTATAAACTGCGAAATAAAAGGATTGCTGAGAGTAATAAGGAAGATGTAGCTGGTGCTAATTTGACCGGCGAAAGTGGTGATGATTTCTTGTTAGTGTCAACGAGCGAAAGCTCCGAGCTTATGTCCGAGTGGATCGCACATTCGGGATGTTCTTTCCACATATGTCCCAATAGAGAATGATTCTCCACATATAGTTTGGTTGAAGGTGGGTTGTGCGCATGAGAAATGATTCATCTAGTAAGGCAATTAGTATTAGTACTGTTAATATTAGGATGCACGATGGGACGATTAGGACACTCTCAGATGTCAGCTATGTACCTGATTTACGAAAGAATCTCATCTCCATGAGTATTTTAGACTTGAAAGGATGCAGAGTCAACATCGAGTCTAGCGGCATTAAGGTATCTTGTAGAGCTCTCATTTTGTTAAAAGGTAAAAGGATTGACGGTCTTTATATTCTGGAAGGTTCTACAGTGACCGGTGAAATCGGACGTCCCTCGTCCGTTACAGAGTTAAAGTCAACTCGTTTGGAGTGGAGGAAACTCGGTTATAAGAGGGAAAAATGTATGACCGTTTCATTGAAAAGAGGTTCTCTTTTGGATACAGGTTTTGAAAAGTTAGGGCAATGTGTTCGTGAAAATTAGACCTGGGTTAGGTTTGATTTGACAGTGTACAAGTCGAAGGCTAGGAGTCTTCCATTTTCTAAGCACAAATTCGACTCAGTTAATTTTCGGCATAGTTCAAGATAGGCCCGTGGCAGGCTTTGGCAAAGATGACGTTGTGGAAATATATAACTTATAACACATTTAGAGAATTTTGAATTTACGTTTTGAGAGTTCTTTATTTTTAAGGTCTAGTTTTTATCTTCGTATTTTGTACTCTTCATTTTTGTCATTATAATAAAATTATCTCTTTGGAAGAGTTTTTCCAGGTTAAATTTGTGTGTTCAATTTATCAATTTCTTCCGCTATTTTTTTCTTGTTGCTTAATCGGGTCGATCCTCAATTGCTTCTGGTATTTATTTGTTTTACTTTATGGCCCTTAAATTTAGTTGATTTGTTTTTTTGGTAGTATAAAGACTTGGACAAGGAATTCCTGAGGCGGGTTACTAAGAACACTCGAAGATACACTAAGATTCTCGCTAGTGCAATCGATGATCTTTTGTTGGAGCCCACTGAGGCCTTTCATGATGATGATCATGATATATTTATGATGCAGAGAGCTGATGATGGAAACGATAATGCAGATGGGTCTGATCCACGTCAGTAGATGCCTCCTCAGATTAAAGGTTACTAGTAAGCTTCAAGAAAAAAGCCCATTTCACTCTTGATGCACTTAACCTGCTCAAGTTCTCCCTTGAGAATTTGTTGGGGTTTTGATAGCAGCAAAAAAAGAAAATAGAACACTGAACAAGGCAGTATGATATTTTACTTAGTCACAAATGTGCAGCAAGGGAGCTTATGGCTGATAGCTCATTTTGCTCATTCATTCAACTAGAAAAAACAATACATTTATAGCCAAATACATTACCAAATACTACCTACTACCATTAAGTAGCCTAGTAATCTTGTAAAACATTGCTTGTGCACATAAACAAGCCACCTAAACTAGTCATTCAACACCTAAACAAACATATCAAGCTGTCATCAGCTTGTTCATTTTCAATTAAGTTTAATTACAATGTAACTAAACAAAAACCTTGTTGTTACAGCAAGCATTCGTGCTGCAGCATGTTTACAAGCTGCATGCACTTAACCAAAATATAATAGCAGCATGGTTGGCCATTTCCAACACTCCTTCTTGGAGTCCATGCTGCAAATACCAAACACTCATCAAGTTTTTTGAGCTTGGCAGTCTTTAGATGCTTTGTTTCAAGCTGAACCTGCACAAGCACTTCATTTTCAACTTATCTTCAACCTTGGCCTCATTATCAACAAAATTTGACTCATACAATTGACTATCCTAGTCTTTTGTGCCAAATATTTGTTCTTCAAATGGAGTCTTCTCCTCCATCATAGCCTTGGTTGGCAACTTGCCTTGTTCCCTTGTTCATTACTGTCCTGTTTCTTCTTGTATATACAATTTGCGAGTATAGTTTGCTTGCCTCCAGTCTACCATTTTGGCTTGCACTTTGCTGCTCGCACTAGGCTAAGCTTGCACCTTTGACAGGCTTGCATTTTTGCTTACTGTCTTCAACAGGTGTCTTCAACTCTGCTCGCACTAGGCTGAGCTTGCACCTTTGACAGGCTCGCATTTTTGCTTACTGTCTCTTAAGGTGTCTTTAACAGGCTAGCAACTATACATGGCTCGCACCTTTTGATGAGCTCATAGCTTGTACTTCTCACTAAGCTTGCAGCTTTGACATCTTGCTAAGCTTGTAGCTTGCACATTGGAAAGCTCACATACTTTCCTTGAAACTCCTCCTTCAGCTTATTCAAGCTTGTTTGGGAGTCTCTTAAGGTTGAGCTGATGTTGTCTTCTCTTCAAGCAGTCCTTGATGACATGCTTTGACAACTTCTTTCTTTTAACAAGCAGCAGAAGCAAAATCAATGGCCCTTAAGACTTAGGCTCATGGTACCAATTGTTGGGGTTTTGACAACAGCAAAAGAAGAAAACAAAACACAAAACAAGGCAGTATGATATTTTATTTGCTCACAAATGTGCAGCAAGGGAGCTTATGGCTGATAGCTCATTTTGCTCATTCATTCAACTAGAAAAAACAATACATTTATAGCCAAATACATCACCAAATACTACCTACTACCACTAAGTAGCCTAGTAATCTTGTAAAACATTGCTTGTGCACATAAACAAGTCACCTAAACTAGTCATTCAACACCTAAACAAACATATCAAGCTGTCATCAGCTTGTTCATTTTCAACTAAGTTTAATTACAATGTAACTAAACAAAAACCTTGCTGTTACAGCAAGCATTCGTGTTGCAGCATGATTACAAGTTGCATGCACTTAACCAAACTATAACAGCAGCATGGTTGGCCATTTCCAACAGAATTGTTTGTTAATTGCTGTTTATGTTGATATTTTAGTGTTTGTGGAGGTTTTTAGTTTGAATTGTGAAATGAACATAGAATTGAGGCATTAGAAGGAGATTATATGACTAATCTCTCTAGAAATTGAGCTCCATGGATTAATGTACAATCTGAAGTCATAATACTGCTAGCTTTATACGCCATCTGAACAGAGTTTATTGTTCTGTAGTCAGGTTTACAATTTGTAAATTTTGGTGGATAAATTTGTTACAAGAGATTTATTATGGTGCTGGTATAATTTGATCCTAAGACATTCACATGAGGAATACTGTTTGGAAACTCTGTTATGCTATTGCTCTGGTTAAATCTGCAGCAAAATCTACTCTGATTGCGATACATAAGCATAGGCTGATGCTCACTTATGTTTAATTCAGCGAAGAAGTTCATATCAGAGCACCTTCGAAGGGGAGGCCATTTACCATTAGGGAGGTTAAGGCTAAGTGTTGAATATTTCTCTTTGGTTTGAGACAACCTTTTTTCCCCACAATTAGATAGTTGAGTAGTCTTCAAAAAGGACAAATCAAGTATTCCAGATATAATTACCATAGTCATCTTTCTAATGATTTTTAAGGAATCTTAAAATGCCGGTTTGGCCGCTTCTTCTTTATACTAATTTTATATTTTTTTTCTTCCCATTATGAGTCAAACAGGATGTAACTGCTGAGTATTCATGCCCTTGTTTGAGTGCCCATCAAAGCTTTGTTTTGTGAACAGGAAGAAGGGGAACCTTATCCTTCAACTTAGAGCATCCAAGTTCTTGAAGTTCCAAGAGGTTTTAGTTTAACATGATATATTAAGATAACGGTAAGAAGTCACTCTGCATTTTCTATAATGTATAAGAAAATTCTTTCCAGGCCAAGATCCAAGAGTTGGCAGATCATGTACCAAAAGGCCACATTCCGCGGTCAATGACAGTGCATTTTAGGGGGGAAATAACTAGAAAGGTTGGCGTTCATGTTAATTTAATTGTAGCCGAAATATCTAAAAAGATTGCATGAAATTTCTTTGTATAGACACTGCACCCATTTCCTTTTATCCTTTCCTCCCTTGCAACAAGAAGTTGAATGGTCACGTCCTGTTTATAATGAAATTTTAACTCTTTTTTGCTAACAATGTATTTACATTCTACCTCGTCTACATTCAGGTGGCTCCAGGTGATGATGTTGAATTATCAGGGATCTTTCTTCCTATTCCTTATACTGGATTTAGGGCAATGCGTGCTGGATTAGTTGCAGATACTTACTTGGAAGTCATGTCTGTCACTCATTTCATGAAAAAATATGAAGAGTAAGCCACTTTTCTAACTTCATCAGCAAAAGGCACTTGTGGTTACGCATCCATCTTTATACTTTCTAATGCTAGTCTGTGAACTAGCAAAGAAGGCATCAGATATTGGTTCTTGAATTTCAATTGACTGAAACAAATCATGAGCTAGACAATACGAGTGTGCCTGTATTTATAATCAATTGTGAGCTCTACTTCAGGTATGAACTTAGAGGAGATGAGGAAGAGCAAATTGCAAAATTAGCTGAGGATGGCAATATATATAACAAGTTGGCACAATCATTAGCTCCTGAAATTGATGGACATGAAGATGTTAATAAAAGCATTGCTTCTTCTTCTGGTGGGAGCTCCTCATCGGAAGCTAAAGGATGGGATGAAGGTAATATGTCCTTTTATTTTTTCTTGTAGTTTATTTGTTGGCGGCCATTTTCCTGTTTATCACTTTTCCATACTAGTAAGGTTCTTTACAAGTTAGGTAAATCTTTCTAATTGGAGAATGAGCTATGCTTATGAGCAATGTGACGTTATTCCCATTACTTTCCCCGCCTAAAGAATCTCCTTTGTTCTTTGTTTACTACATTTAATTTACCTTATGTTTACTTCCGTTATATATTTTTTTATTCGACAGAGGAATAGCATTTTAATGAACTACGGTTTCATTGCAGATCAGAGGGGATTTACATATTTGTTTGATGGGTGATCCTGGTGTTGCCAAGAGTCAGCTTCTCAAACACATTATAAATGTAGAACCCAGGGAGTCTATACCACTGGCAGAGGAAGCAATGGAGTTGGTTTAACTGCGGCTGTGCAGAAAGATCCTGTCACAAATGAGATGGTCCTGGAAGGGGGAGCCTTGGTGAGATCTATTTTTCCTTTTTACTATATACATCATGCCAACCTTCCTTCTGTATTTAAGTCAACATGTTTTATGAATATGAGATTGCGTAGAACATAGTAACTGAAATGTTTACTGTGAGAATCATATACATCATGCCAACCTTCCTTCTGTATCACTCATGTAGTAAATTATGCTCGTTTTGTTAACAGTTTTAAGTTTGAGTGGATAATGATTTATTTCGTACCTATCTCATATACGATCCTGGTTGTTATTTCCAAGGTTTTATGGTTTAATAGGCAACTTGACCTATCCTGGTGTTAGCAGATAAGGGCATATGTGCTATTGATAAGTTTGACAAAATGGATGAATCTGATCGTACAGCAATACATGAAGTTATGGAGCAGCAGACTTTCAGTATTGCGAAGGCAGGGATCACCACGTATCTGAATGCAAGAACTGCAATTCTTGCAGCTGCTAGTCCAGCCTGGTAAGAATGTTCCAGGTCACTCAAAAAATTGTTTCCATGTTACGAATCTTAATTTTTTTGGCAACTTCCTTTCATGAATTTGAAAGAGTCATGAGTGGGGGAAGAAAAAGAAGTAAATTCCTTCTTTCTGGGAGTATTTGCTCTATATGCAAAATCAGACTTATTAACTTGAGTTATATGACTTGTTTTGAAGGGGAAGATATGACCTACGCAGAACCCCAGCAGAAAACATCAATCTCCCTCCAGCCCTGCTGTCAAGATTTGATCTTCTCTGGTTGACCCTAGATCGAGCAGATATGGATACTGATCTTGAAATGGCAAGGCATGTTGTTTATGTGCACCAGAATAGAGAATCTCCGGCTCTAGGGTTCACTCCACTTGAACCATCTGTTCTTCGGTAAGCACATTATTGCTTTTACATGGCAAACTTCTCTGGATTGTTAACTCTCTTCCCACCTGATAAAGTAAAACTTCACGTGAGCAGGTCATTTTACTGACATAAGTTTTCATTAAGAACTTGATAAAATTGGGCTGCAAAGTCATGTGAGCCAATAAAAGCTGTGAAAATTGTCTGCGTATTTCTCTCTGATTTTGAAAAGCCGATCAATTTTGTTAGTTGACAGCATTACATCTATTGATATCTTAAATTTGTTGATTTTCTTTAAAAATTCCACAACTATGTCAGGAAATTCATAGGGGCCTTTATTTCTGTAGATATTATTTATCTGGATTTTGTTTTTGGTTTGTAATGCATATATTTCAGCTGCAAGAAGATTATCCCCTTATGTTCCAAAGGAGCTGGAAGAGTATATTGCTACAGCATATTCTAGCATTCGGCAAGAAGAAGCTAAATCAAATTCCCCACATCCATATACTACTGTCAGGACTCTACTCAGCATTCTTCGGATATCAGCAGTAAGTTCTGATGTTCTTTAATTCTTTTTAATATATTTGATATACCTTCCTATTCCTTGGGCTGCTTAAATGGGGTGGGGCGGGTGAATTTTCTTTGAGTTGGGCAAAGAGATCGGGTTGAAAGCATGTGGGATATCCGGATCTGAAATGTAGGTGCCACACGATGATCTCAGAAATGCTTTTTACAATGATTTTTTCTCATAATGAAATTGTCTTTTGGGTTGGCAATTAGTTCTTGTACTAAACATCTGCTCTGTGTAGAGCAGTTTTCTCTTATTTGAAATGCAAATTGTCATGAAATTGATATAACTTTCTCACAGGCACTGGCAAGGCTTCGTTTCTCTGAAACTGTGGCCCAGAGTGATGTGGATGAGGCTCTTAGGTTAATGCAAATGTCCAAATTCTCTTTGTATGCTGATGATAGTCAGAAATCTGGTCTGGATGCTATATCAGATATATATTCAATCTTACGAGATGAAGCTTCAAGGGCTAACAAGATGGACGTGAGCTATGCGTATGCACTGAATTGGATTTATAGAAAGGTTTGTTCTCCATCCAAGTTGCACTTGAGTTTTTGTTGCTTATTATTTAAGAAAGTGAAACATTATCCAACAGTTAAAGCCAGTCACCTTCCAAAGCAAAGACAATATTATACCATGGAGTACTTTAGCATGGTGTCTTGTGGACACTGTTTTGGCTTTTCATCCGCAGAAACAAATGTAGCAACACTAATATTCTAGGATTTCTTTAGAACTAAGATTTGATTGGTATAAGTTTCATCTTAACTGGTGGCAACAAGCAGGACACAGTTAACGTGTGAGCCTATAACCCTGATTGCAGTTTTTGGCAATAATTGATGGGCTTTTATAGAGTATCTCACGCACTATGATGCCCGTACTAGAGATTCAACCAACCACTAATAGTATTGAGTTGATCTGATTCATCTGTTTTAGCACCTATAGCTGTAAATATATTACTTGCTGGTCTTAGAAAGCTAATCTCAAATGCTGTTTATTTGTACTGCCTATAGCTGTTTGAGTTATGCTCTGAAATGTTAATACACCTTCCATTCATTATCAAAGATTATACGAAGTTTCTTACCGCTTAAAAATTCTTGTTTTGTACAGGGATATAGTGAAGCTCAGTTGAAAGAATGTTTAGAGGAATACGCCGCCTTAAATGTATGGCAAATACATGCTCACACCTTTGATATTCGATTCATCGATGCCTGAAAGTTCCTCCGAACACACAACATTAAACTGCTACATCCGTCAGCGCACCTAAAACCAAAAAGGTAAAAATGAGTGGCAAATCTCATAATCACGTCCCTTTCTTAACATGGATTGTCAATTGTACCTTTTCTTAAAAGTGTCGGTGTGTTTAGCCGGATTGTGCTAGGAAATCACTTCCCTTACAAAAAAACGAAGTAGCACAACATATATATTCGCGACTATGTTTGGATCACGTCTAAAACAAGAAAAATCTTCAAGAGTTTTGATATTTAGGCCTTTGTTTTTGAATCTCATACACAGATATTTAATATTTCGTTCAATTAATATTAATTTATTCTTTTTTAAAGTCGTCTTTTCTTGTCTTTTTTCTCAACTTGCACACCTAATAGTAACTGATTTTGTTTTTGACCATAAAGTATAAAAAAGACACCTATCTTTCTTCCAGCCAATCACGACCTTAGACTGAATTGGGATTTAAATATTCTTTGTATATCACATCATTAACGAGGTCATGAAAAGTATTATCTCGTATCGGTTTATGGTTATATACTGTCACTAAATAAGACGTTGAAAAAAGTGATGTATTATTATTATTATTATTATATACACTACAGTTTGCACATTCACTATATTACTATACCAATTAAAACTGCGAATCGATCTTACATTTATTTCGAGTTGGCAAACGGGTTCAATGTTAGGTTCTTTTCATAATGTATTATTATATAGTCAAATGTAATTTCATTATTCATTATTTATAATGTATTATTGTTATTTTATTCATTCTTCAAATATAAATTCATATAGTAATGATGAAAAAAAAAAACCCAGTTAATTGCGGATGCTGGTATTTATTTGGCAATAGCTAGTAGATCAAAATTACAGATCTTCATCCCCACTTGACTGTTAACTAACAATTACATACGTCATTTTTAATATTTTATTTTTTATCTTAATTATCCAGTCTGACATAATAAAAAGAAAAATAAATTATCCACATCAAAACACAAAATATCCATACATTCCCCCACAATACGACGGCTTTCGCTTAAAAAACCAGGACCAAAGTAATAAAAATATAACACAACACCATGGAACTCAAAAGAACAGGTTAGGTTACTAGAAAAATCACGGCAACTACCGCCCTTATATGTTTTGAGCTTCCCCCTTCGCTTTCTTATCTACACTTTTAAGGCCTATAATATCTCAGACCCTCCTTATATTACAGTGTTAAAAACCAAACAAAACACAACCCATAGCAATGGAAGCAGTGAACCTCAGGAAAAAGCAGTGCAAAATTGTCGTGGCAGTAGATGAGAGTGCAGAGAGCATGTATGCACTTTCATGGTGCCTTTCTAATTTGATTTCTCAAGCCACAATCAATACCCTTGTTCTTCTTTATGTCAAGCCTCCGCCTCCTGTCTACTCTTCCTTGGATGTTGCAGGTTAGCTATGGTTATTTTCTTTATTTTCAAAAACACAATTGGTACTCATATATCAGTATGTATGGTTTCAGGGTATATATTTTCCGGCGATGTGATCCGAGCCTTGGAGGCCTATGGCAATGACCTGGTGAATTCAGTGATGGGTCGAGCTGAAGATATATGTGGCAAATTTAGCAGCAATGTAAGATTTTTGTTTGTTTAATTATAAAGTTAAATAAACGAATATGATAAAGATTTTGAAGCCTCGTTCTATGTCTAAGTAGATAAAAGTGGACCGAATTGTTGGAAGTGGAGATGCAAGGGACGTTATATGTAATATTGTGGATAAAATCAAAGCAGATACGTTGGTGATGGGAAGCCATGGTTACGGTTTCTTCAAAAGGTATGAAAGTATCTTTAATTTGTAACAATTTCCAAACTTGGCTTATGAAATTTATTTGCAGGCAAAGGTAACTTGAAAGAAGATGGATTCCCCCCCCCCTTTTTTTAAATAATAATAAATAATAACTGATGTATTGTAGGGCGATATTAGGAAGCGTGAGTGATCATTGTGCCAAACATGTTAAATGTCCAGTGGTGATCGTGAAACATCCAGAGAAGATATAAAGCTTATTCTTCATTGTCGGAGATATGGATTCTACTACCATGTACACCAGTATAGTGCTTTGTTAATTCAAAGTTCCTGATGGTTAATGAGGATCCTATGATTTTTCTTATCTAAAAGTATGTGTTCCTCAAAGGAAGAGATGGGGTTTATCAGTTCATGTATATATGTTCACCAAAAAGTAGACTTCCTGAAATAATTAAAAATAGCCCACAAAAAAGGACTGAAGCAACGTGGTTTAAAGATTAAATGGCAACTTGCAGCTCACCGAGAATACCCAATTGCCCCCCAACAATACAATAAAACATTGGGTAATATATCAAAAGTGATAATGATATATTTCTACCTCCAATTTTTTAAAAAAAAAAAAATTATTTTAGCCATTCATTTAATTTTTCGTCTCTTTTAATCCATTGTTTGTCAAATCATCTTAAGATGGATGAAAAACGTTTATTAACTTTGTTGTGGCATCCACGTAGCAATCATGTATATGCCACGTTAGCTATTAATTAATTTTAAAATAAATTTTTATAATTTTAAAATATTTAATAATATTTAAATTTTTTTAAAGTTTTAAAAAGTTAATTAATTGTTGATGGTGACATGCACGTGGATGTCACATCAACAAAATTAACAAATATTAATTTTTTTTATTTATTTTGAGGTAAATTGACAAACAATAAAAATTTAAGGATTACAAGAGACGAAAAATTAAATAAAAAGCTAAAATAATTTTTTTTTATAAAGTTGGAGGTACTTATTTCCTATATTAAAGTATATCATAATACTAGTTTTAATATGCAACTTTAACCTACCTAGGGATCACATGAAAACAATTTAATTTTTGTAACACCCTATACCCAACCTGTTTTACCGGATTCAAGTATAAGACGTCATAATACTTACTTAGCTAAAGTTTTCAATCAACGGAAGTCATACTGAATGTACCTCTTATTTATTTGAAATCATTTCTAAGACAATAGGTTTGGATAATACATTTATTATTTATCACAAAATTTTTAAAGGTAGAATAAAACCTTACAATAAATTGCTTAAATAAACAAACATATTTGTAGTGGGTGTTACTATTTATCATTTGAAAAACATGTTTCCATAACATCCCTTTGTATGCATAATATTGCCTTGGTCTACTACCATGGCGCATTCCTGGCTTGGTCCTTATTGACGTACAGGTTCAACTCACGGACCTGCAAACCAAAACACACATATAAGTTTCTAAGAAACTTAGTGAGTCTCACTCATATTTACCTTTTTACGAAGATGTAGATTTTACCGACTCAAGGGTTTGAGTTCCCTTTCAGATATTGGCAGATACATTTCTGATTCTTGGTTGGCGGATAACCATACATCAATCTCTACAATTAACTGTCTTATACTCCTTTCACCCGACTGACAGATATCAGACTTTACACAATATTTCGAATCTCATTACACAATTTCTTTGCTATTTGTAATTAGGTACGCTTCTCAGAACTATACCTAGCAGATACTACTCTTGCGGATTCCCTTACAAAACTCATCGATTGCCAGAGCACCAGTTACATTGTATCTTCAAATCAGTCCAAACAGTCATACTTGCTTAGAAGAACACAACATTTCAATACACTCAAAAGAATTCTAGATAACATTAATGTAGGAACTAAGAAATTTCTAAGTTTGGTGGACACTTGCACCACCGTAATTCCGAATGTCCCAAGTTCCCTATCATGGCAAATTTGTAATGCCCTCAGCTTGATCTGGATCTCGGGTGTTACAACGCAAAAACAGACTCATGCTAACTTTACTGGCAAATATTTACAACAGTTACAACTTAGCTTAAAAGAATATTTCAACTAAATTGCAAATGAATAAACAATAGGTAATTACGATCATTGTACAAGGGGTGTCAATTACAAGGAATTTCAGGCTACTTTCATAGCTTAACTACATAACTTTAATATATAAAACTTAACTAATGCTACTGACTTGATCTGTATGCATAATAACCCACCTTGCCATTACTTTGGCATCGCCCTAGCGTCGTCTCTCTTGGCGTAGGCCCTACCCAACTTACATGTAACATAAATACACAAAGGTAAGTTCCCAAAAACTTAGTGAGAGAACTCCAATTACCTGAATCATAATTGCATACTGCATCTGGTAGTTCATTTGACCATCTCATTATTATTTTTACTCATTGACCTATCACTAACTATGCCTTTTTTAGAATTCCTTTCTTCACACCATCGAAGTTACCTCTCATGTTGAAATCATGCCTTACCCTTTACATCTTCAATACGTTACTTTCGTTCTATGCTCTATGCTTTCATAATCCCTTGACCAATCCAAACCCAGTGATTCATAAAGTACTATCATTCTTTCATACGTACTTTAAGTCTTCGTTTCTTCGAGATTAATGAGTGATTTTGTATATAGGTAGAAGATACATTATCAAATTTTATGATTCGATCTTTGCTGAAGAATAACCTTTCTTCTTCTATATTTTTTAGGCAAATAACCTCTATCGACCTTACTAAACATAGTCCTTACTTAATTTTGTTCTTCCAATCCCTTTTTACCTATACTTTGAGTCCTCTATATACTCTGGCGTACTTTAATTTCTCTGTTATTATTTTAGGATCATGCATGATATGCCATGACATTTCATGCAGAGTTTGTCACAATAAAAATTCATTATAATACCTTATCGAGGGTATAGCAAGTTACACCAAACGACTCTTCCTTCAAATGCATTATTCTTACCATTCATTTAGTATTCACCGTACATACTGTTTCCTCAGAGTTCACTTTGAATTACCATTACTTTCTTTTCAGGGTCTGTCATAGATGCGCTTCCTTCATGTGGTCGCCACAAGGCTTCGATTCTCATATATTGCCACAAAGGCTTCCATTGTCATAGATTGCCACAAAGGCTTCCATTTTCATATTCATTGGTGTGCTCACGATAGGGATTTGCCTAGACTTACATTTTGTGAGGTTTGGCCCTCATTGCCCTTGGTCACGCAGAGAACCCTATCAGGTAATAACCTTCCTTTAGTTCTTTCCCTATGATACCATAGCTTACTAGTTATGGTCTTACACGATATGGTACCATGGCCATGGGCTTTTCCTTTTTAGAGGTCGTGTTTAAAGTCCTAATGAACCCCCGTTGACAACTCTGCGAAGACAGACACAGACTCACTAACAGACCTTTCATGCATTAATACCATTTAAACTTAACACACTATTCATCATACCATCTTTTTCTAGGTTTAGTTCACAGTACATATGATTTTTCACAAAAACATCTAGAATAGACAACATACATGCACGAGTCAGTTTAGATGCTCACCTGATAACCCCAAAATAGTAACTCGATTCCTAGGTCCAAACATCCATCGATAAATCTTAACAACCAATGCTTATAAACCATAGAGATACTGTTAAAACTATTCATATGACATTTATCAACATCTGGAACCCAAAAAACCTCCATACAACATCTTATTTCCTCATCTTACTATTCACGCACATGAAATAGACTTACTTGTTTAGAAGAATAGACTTGCTCGTTTAGAAGTTAACATGCAAATCTATAATACTTACCTAGAGTATGAAACAACCTTCTGCATGAACTCCAATCCTTAGTTTTAGCTTAAAAATAAAGATCCCTGATCAACTCCAAAGCAAATCAGCATTAGTGTTCTCAAATAGAAGGAAGAAGATAACTCCTCTAATTCTCAAGCCTTTATAAAAAATCTCACATCCTCATAGGAGAACCACACACGTGTTACAATCCTTTTTAACCTGCCTTATAAATGGTTTACAACTACAATCATTCCTAACTAGTTCAAAAACTAGGTAAACTTGGCGTACTATACCTTTGGTGATACCCGTCATCCAAAAGCCCTCAATACTCTTACCAGTTCTCTTCTTCTTTGCATCACCATTCGTCCATATAAACATCCATACGTAGTACTTTAATATTGACTATGAGCCTGATGTACTCACCAAGAATATCCATTGAGCGAATAGGACTGCACCAATAAGAGTTCTTTTCAGTTTACCCATCAAACTCAAGACTCGTCATGCTAGATGTTACAAGATCACTAAGGCAGATTCATTAATTGGTTACTCTGTCAAGAATATTATTAGAAAAATATCTCACAGGCATACCCAGATCTCACTCAAGGCAGACTAACACCTCACCACTTAGTCATTACATAATTCACTATATGAATTTTTCAGAGAATTAACCGCAAAGGCTTTCCCGAGAATTCACCACAAAGGTTTTCCGTAGAATTTGCCACAAAGGTTTTCCAAAGAATTTTCCACAAAGTCTTTTCAGATAATTCGCCGCAAAGGCTTTTTAGAGAATTCGCCACAAAGGCTTTTTAGAAATCTATGGTTAATGTCTCGGCGGACCATCTTTGTCGATGTCATGGGGCTTCTCCCACATGGTCTTATGCCTTTACGCCCTCTTGGCGTATTATCATATGATGTCATGACCATAGACTTTTCACATATTTATTTTATGATCTGTTAGTCCGGTTAGCAATATACTTGCCCTACTGGAGGTTACACAATAAATCTCCATTTTTACAGTGATTTGACTATTTGATTAGCAATATACATGCCCTACCAGAGGAAAAACATATAACACCCCGGTTCTGGTGAGTACAAGGTTTGGCGTGTAGCCTGAAATAGTTTAATTGGTGGAGTGGTCTCCGTCCACGAACATCTTTTGGCTTACATAGTGGGTGCATCCCTTACGTGTGTAAGTTAATGGTAGTCTAATATCAGAGTTCCTATGTTGATTGGAGTAGGGTGTCATATAAATAAAAAGGTTTTGTGGTTTGAGTTCATGCCCAAGAAGGAGATATGTGCCCTTTTTTTCTATGAAACTGTGCAAGTTGAGTTGTAAGGTAAGGTGGTTAAAAACTAATTGAATATACATCTGGATAGTTAGAATGAGGGGTACTCAATTAGGTTTCTCGGAAAGTGGTAAATCTTTGGAAAAGATAATTCAGTAGGAATGTGACACTTATCAAGTTCCAACAAGGACTTAGATTATATTAATGGATAATCATGTTAAAGAAAGGGAGAGTTTTCTTCTTTCTTCTTCAAGAAGTACTGCTATCTAAATATTAAGAAAAGCCTAAAGTATTACCTTCTCTCTATGTTGGAGTTGCAAATTGAGATCTTTGTTAGTGACTACTCCATGTCAAGGTAAGTATTGTGACTCCGTATGTTAAAGTTATGAAAGATTAAGTCTGAAGAAGTGCATGAATTGTAAGATGAAGAAGTGAGACTTTATATAAGGGTTTTCTAGATTGGTGATGATGGTAAAGGCTACAAATGAGTTTTAATGGTGTTCTTCTGTTTTATAAGCAGTGGTTGTTACAGTTCCTTGTTGGATCTGGAGTTTAAGCTGCTATCTGTGGTTGTCAGGTGAGTCTTTATGCTAACTCTTTTTTGTGTACTATCTTTACCAGAATATCTGTAGAAAAACTAGTTAAAATGGTGATGTCGAAATATTGAAAGCTATAGTATGATATGTATGTGACTGTATAAGAGATTATTTAAGGATATCTATAATTGTGTGTTTGTTTGTTAAGGATGATAAATACATTTGGTATAGATCTGATGAGTTCAAGTAATATGATAGGAAGTATGATCGTGTATATGTGTCTCAGATGTATGCTATGTAGTATGTTCTATTAAGAGTCAGTGTCTATCTCTGCGATATTGTCTAAAGGGGTCCGTCGAGACTTTAAACATGAAATCTGAAAGGAAAAGTCCATGGCTATGACACCTTTTGAAAGGAACCAAAGGATAGTGATTACCTAATGGGGTTATTTGCGTGTTCTAATACGACGATGGGCAAACCTCACATAACGTGATTTTAGGAAAATCCACATCATAAACACGTCAAGAAAGAAAAGCCTTTGTGGCGAAATATGAAAGGAAAACCTTTGTGGCGAATCATAAAAGAAAAACTTTTATGGTGAAATATGAAACAAATGTCTTTGTGGCAAAATATGAAAGAAAAACCTTTATGGAAAATCATGAAAAAAAAGACTTTGTGGCGAATTATGAAAGAAAATATTTTATGTTTAATTATGAAGGGATAGCCTCTATGACGAATTATAAAGGGATAGCCTCTATGGTGAACCCTGCAGGGATAGCCTCTATGGTATACTTCGGATGGACTACCCTGTTGTGTGTCTTAATAGGACTTTTAGTGAAGAGCTTAAGGGATGTTCTTTGTGGCATGTCAGGATAAGGCCTTCATGGTGTATTCCAATGAATTTTCCTAGTGGTGCATTTTATATGGCTCTTAAACGTAATCATTGGAGTTAGTAAGGATCTATGGACTACATGGTAAAGTATTATAAAAGACTAAGACTCAGTTGGAAATAATGAATCTAAGAGAAATATAGATGTAATGTGTTAGCATTGAAAATGTATTCTGACTAGGGGCATGAATTTCTATGATTAAAGGAAGTACCTGTGATCTACGCATGTGTATCTTCTGGAATCGTGATGAGGTGATGACTCAAAGATTGAAGGATTTAAGTGACACATTGAAGACATTTGTTAAGAAAAGGAGATGTTTGAAGAGTGAGGTATAGTATTGGACAAGTATAACGGAATAGAACTTGAGGAAGTATTTGTCAGGGATAAAGTTGAAGGTTAAGAACGATGAGATCGTCTATATAAATTACTGCTTCCATGTGCAAATATGACTCAGGTAAATGATGTTTTCCTCACTAAGTTCTTATGAACTTATTTATGTGTGTTACATTACAGGTAAGTTGATATGGGTTTACGTTGGGATAGACAATGCCAGGATTACGCCAATAAGTGGCATATTAGGTTATTAGGCATACAAAGTGTAACAGCCGGATTTCGGGGCTAGTCGGAACAGTGGTTTCGAGATCGCTAATCCGAGGATGAAGAAAATTATTTTGATATTATTTTATGTGTTATGGCATTAATATATGGCTATATGAAAGTTTTGGTGCTTTAATTTTAATAATTGCATGCTTAATTGTGAAAAATGACTAAATCGCATAAAGTGCGAAAGTTCTATTTTTCAAGGTAGGGGTGTCTAATAGCCATAGAATATTAAATTGGAGGTCCTTAAAGTGCAATTAGGCCATTATAGGTGTGTTGGCTGGCCATAGAGACAAGGAGACAAGGGCATTAAATATTTGGTCAAAATTTGGTGAAATTAGGTGATGAAAAGATGAATAAAATAAGATAAAAAAGATATCATCTTTCACTATTCACCCTTCTTCTTCCACTGGAAATTGAAGAGAAAATAGAGGTTTTGGAGTTCAAGCTTTCAGCCAAGCTATCTGTAACATCTTGAATTTTAGGGCCTGTGCATTTTGTGTAATGAATGCTTAAATATGTTAAATTGAGAATTGAGGTATTAATTGGGCTCAGGAATGGGCTGAGACCTCAGTTAAAATATTCTGTTTGGGCATTATAAGTTTTAAAGATAGTTAAATATGTTAAAAATATCAAGATTGGGCTTGTGGCCCAGTGGCAAAATGGCGCCACTAAGAGGGAAGGGAGTTGGCGTCACTGGCAAAGAAGGAGGCCCAAGTTTATGAAAAGATGAACCCTTTTGTATATAGCCATAGTTGATGGCTCATTATTACTAATTTATGAAAAGATGAAGTTATTCATGGAAGTGTATATTGCAAACCTGAGTTGCTTAGTGATTTGTTGAATGGAATTATATTGTGTAAACTAGGGTGGTGAAAAGAGCTTGGCAAATAGCCTTGTTCTTGTCCACACGGGTAGGCACACGGGCGTGTGTTTAGGCCGTGTGTGACACACAGTCAGTCCCATGGATGTGTGACCAGACCGTGTGTCCCCTGCATGTTAGTGTTTCAAGTCAGTGTCGACCACGGGCTAGCCACACGGGCATGTGCCTAGGCCTTGTATCCTATATGAGGTTGCTGACGTCAAAAATAGAATACTCAGGTTTTTACACACGGGCGTGTCTAGGCCGTGTGGAGCACACGGACCAAGAACACGGGCATGTGTCCGACCGTGTGAAAACCCCTGGAGGTTCGAAATGAAAATAAATCCCACACGGGTTACGGACATGGGCGTGTGTGACCACACAGCCTGCCCACACGGGCGTGTCCCATTTCACACGAGTGTGTGGCCCCTATTTAGGTAAAAAATTTTAAGTGCACAAAAGTTTCCGGTTGGGTTTCGAAACCCTCCGTATGCATGTTTAAGGGTCGTAGGTCCTTAATGAGAATGTTTTGATGGTGAAAGAGATATTTTAAGTTGGAATGAAATTTTTTAGACTAAAATTGTATGACCAAGTGAGTTAAGTTCGGTAATGCCTCGTGCCCAGTTCCGGCGTAGGATACGGGTAAGGGGTGTTACATAAAGTGAGTTTGGCGGCGTGTTCAAGGTATGAATGGTCACACAAAAGTCCCTACCTTAGGGTATTTATAGAATATGTAACAACTCGTTTTCAGTGGTTTCAGAAACAGTGGTTTCAGGACCACAATTTCGATGAGTGATTTATTATTTTAATATTTATTTAATGTCTACAAGATTATATTAAGGTCGTATTAAAGTTTCGTTAAGAAATTTTTGATGTTTAAATGGTTAATTAAGTAAAAAGGACTAAATCATAGAAGGTGTAAAAGTTGAGTTCTATTAGTTAAAGGGGTCAAATGGCTATGAAACCTTACACTAATGGACTAAGATAGTAAATATTTCATTCTTAATGTTATTGGACATTTTTATGGGTAAGATTTAATTAATTTTTAATTTAATAACCAAGGTTAAAATGGTAATTTAGCAAGTAATTTATAAATTAAAACAAAACAAAATAAAACATGTTTCATCTTTTTATTTTGGTTTTTAACTGATTGCAAAGAGGAGGAGACTCCATTGATGAGTGCTTGGTTCGGCTAAGCTTATTTTAGTGCATGGTATATGTGTTTCAACCCGTTTTTAATGATTTTTATGTTTTTTGAGTTCGTTTTAGCTTAATCTAGCTAGTCGGGGGTTAATTTGCAAAACTGTTAAAGATTGAGGGACTTGCCATGGATGTTTTTGAATGTGTTTTGAAGTTATTTGATAGATTAGTAATCTTGGTTGTTAAATAAACATGTTTTGTTAAATGATTTTTGATGAATTTTGAAATAATGATTAAATTGTTAAAAGTATAGATCCATGGGTTTTGTTGTGAAATGTTGGTAATAATGGGCTGTTTCAAGGTCCCTTGTAACATTGGTTAAATCAGATTTTGGTTAAAATGGTTAAATTTCAAGTTATGAGCTTAATGACTAAATTATGAAAAATTAAAATGTCAGGGGCAATTTCATAATTTTGTATAAATATGAATTATGGATTAAATTGAATTCTAGAAGTATTTAATTGAATGAAACTATTTTTTTAGATCACGAGCGTGTTGGCGGTCATGGAAAGGAAAATATTTAGGAGTATTTCCTGTGCTTTTGTGATTACTGCAAACTATTTGTGTAAGTTCGTTTTATATATATGCATGGTTATATTTAACTCATTGTTAATGATTTAATTTTTATTTATATTTTGTATATGTTAAATCGCACTGTATATTCAAATGGGGTATTATTCGGGCTTAGTGCTGGTGTTATTCCAGCTTAGTGCCTAGCAGACTTAGTGGCTTAGTGCCTAGCAGGCTTGATGCCGGTGTTAATCAGGCTTTGAGCCGGTGTAGTAAATGTTAACGTCCCTTGGAAATTTGGTAATTGATAGTAAATAAGTTGACTTATCGAACGTACTAAGCTTCTTTGTGCTTACTCGTTTAAATTTGATTTTGTAGGACTCTTGGAATCGTAGCATCGATTGGAACAACTTGGAAGCTTACACAATATCATCTATACCTTGGTAGTCATTTTGTACTTGTTTTGATGTTGGTTAAAACTAGTATGTAATAAGAAGAGTCTTGTAGTACTATAATATTTTGTGATGGAATTAGATGTTATAAATGGTCACTTTGATGTTTGTAGGATAGGTTTGATATTTTGGTGTTTATGCTTGTAAATATGCCCAGATGGTATGACTGGTTAGGTATGAATTTGACTTGAAATGGCTTGAATTTAGGGTCAAATTATGTATCACACGGCCTAGGACATAAGCTGTCACACGGCTTGGCACACGGCCGTGTGTGGTAACTCAGAGAGTTACATGAGTGAGGACACGGGCTGTGACACGGCTGTGTGACCCTACTCAGAGAGTCATACTACTTGGCCACACCACCGTATGAACCCTGTTTTCCAACTTTTTCCCAAGTCTTCTATTTTGTTTCAAATCAGTCCCAAATTGCTTCTAAACTATTTTTAGGGCCTCGAAGGCTCGATTTACAGACAAAATGCTTATGTTTGATTGTATTCTTATGTGATTTACTTATGTAATGTTTAATTATTGTATTGAGATATATTAAGGTTAAATGTTTTTCGAATGGTATGGTAATGTTCCGTAACCCTAATCCAACGACGGAGATCGGTTAAGGGTGTTATAGAATAGGGTTTCAATTTAGATATTGTTGTAACTTAGTTACCACATGTTGTAGTTGTGTTTAATAACTCAAATAATAAGACACTGTTACGGATTTGAGTCATACAACATTCCTACAAGCATGAGAGATTGAAGAAAATTAATTAACCCTGAAAACAAAATAAAAACAAACAGAAAAGAAGGTCGTATCTATAAATCCTATTGTGGCTACTTATCTCTACTTAAAAGTGTACACCAAAAATTACTCAATCTTACACCATTTTCCCTGACACAGGTGCTAACAACTTGACCGGATGTACGCATATGCGTTAAAATAATGAAATTATATAACAATTTTGAAAGCCCAGTTTTACTACAAGCGTACAGTGTTAGTTGTAATATTTATAGTTCTGATGGAACACAAAGTATTCCAAACGGTTGAACCCAAAGGAAGAGATGACTAAGCAATAACTAACATACATAATAGACTCTAAGCTGCTTCTAATACGATTTTATAGTACGACAATTCATAAAAAAAAGATGAGTTTGTAAGAAAATTAAATATTCTACTCTAAGGACTAAATTGCAAGGAATGTAAAACTAGAGGGACTATGTAACACCTTCCACCCGACCTGATCGATCGGATCCGAGTATTCGGTGTTACTTCCTAAAATAGATGTAACCTAGACTTTTTCCACCCGCCAATGTAACTATGCTAACAATGTCTAATATAATTTCTTTAATCTCTTTTCCCTGAAATACCTCGTGTATATTATTGAAATTACTCTATGTGCAATGTGTGTTCGTCTTTACATTCTATATAATGCAACTATCATTTTCGCCTTGATATTGTCAAGTATACAAACAGGGTACTACAACTTATGCACAGACTTCAACTTCGTCCAATGGCTTTATGTTTAATTTAGTCGATTTCATATAATCCAAAAGCTTTTCATATAGCTTTCTCTTCATGCTTTCCTCTTTCTTTCATTCTTCCTCTATATGCATATCCGCACGGACCACCGCTTCCTAGCGTAGTCTTGGCATCGTCTCCTTGCGCACTCTTCTTTATATTCTTGAAGTTAGATACATTCATAGTAAGTTCGTAAGAACTTAGTGAGGTAACTTTCACGCAATTATTTATTATTTCATATTAAGCTTAGTGCATTACACAACCCTTTCTTCTTAGGTGGATATTTGATAGAATTAGTGTTACGTATATTAAACCTTCACTTACCGTATCCTCTTTCGTACTCTGTAAGTGTTCTTACCTTAGTCATAAATGTTTGACTTACTTGTAGGCTTGAGCTCAGGACGTACTTTCTAATTCGCCTTTTTCTGGCAGACAAGGTAAACTTTGTCCGCTTCTCAGTATAAGACATTCCTTGCTAGTCTTTCATCATCTCAAGTTCATTGATTGCACTTTCAATTAGAGTTCGCCCAATCAGCGTTGTCTTCGAAACATTACCACTAAGGCCAATTCTACAGACTGAGTCAATAAGGCGTACTCCTCTATTGTCATAGATAACCACAGAGGCATCTTTGCACAATAGATAGATAGCCACAAAGGCGCCTACTCATATTAGATAGTCGCAAGGGCGTCCAAACACCTACACAAGATAGCCATAGAGGCGTCCATACAGATAGATAGCCACAAAGGCGTCCACATAACATTAGATAGCCACAAAGGCGTCCTCATATAACAGGCTTCGCCACGAAGACACATTTAACAGAATCAACCTCAAAGGCTCTTTTCATATCAAAATCAGCCACAATGCCTCACTTTGACGATTTTGCCACAAAGGCTCACATGTAACAGAGAACAACTACAAAAGCTTCCACATTTAACAGGTTTCATCACTAGGGCTCTCAAGTAACATATTCTACCACTAGGGCTCACATATATCAGAGAACAACCACAAAGGCTTCCACATTTCAGTAAATGGAATTTTTGACGATAGAGATTTGTTTAAACTCAACGTCTTGAGGTTTGCCCTTCATCGCTTGTTAGTCGCCCAATCGTCCTTTATCTTTTTCTCCACATGGCGCCATAGTCTTAGACTAGGTCTTACACTATGTGGTCTTCGTATCCCTATATGATGCCATTGTCCTAGACTAGGTCTTACACTATATAGTCTTCTTGCCATAGCCGTGGTCTTTCCATACCAGAATTCGTGTTTACTATCCCGACGGACTCACACGAAAGCAAACTCTTTATGTAGACTTACACTTAATCGGCTCATTTTTTCAAACTTCTTCATACTGATGCATTTACATTTTCAGACATGTAACTCATATACTTGAACCTCATGCAGAGACTTAGTCATGACAAACAGAAACAAACTACCGCACACATTCATGCATGCATACATTTTCCTTCAAGACAGAATCATATCATCCAACTCATACTTTATTCTCATATCAGGGGCGCATCGCTACATAAACATCGTATACAAATTCATCAGACATTTGTCTTTTTACAGTATCGATATATCTTTATCCAAGCATCACAGTTTTCACAGAATCAACATATCGAGCTTGTTTCATTTCACAGATTAGTCATTTAGAACAAAAGAAATGAGCACATAGACATACGTACATACATGTAAGAATCAATGTTAAAGACTCACAAAAACCTTATAGAAGCTTCACAGGAGCCTCACCTTTACCCGCTTCAACGTTAGACCTGGGCTTCTATCGAGTAGATTAGTAGCCCCTAAACATAACCACAAGAAACTCGCCAATGTCTTTTTATTTAACACACTTCATTTTAACTTTAAACATCAGAATCACATACCCCACCATACTTGCTTCAGCAAGCTAAACATATATGCTCTTTAGTAGTATAACATGCAAGGTCACAATTTTTACCTTATCAAGGGCATCCTAGGGTTTAACCCACGTTCCAGCCTCATCCTAAAGGATGAGACGATTTTTTCCCTCAGCTAATCCTTATGTAGACAGAGAATACTTCCTGAGGAAGTAAGTGAACAGAGCCCATCACTTACCTAGTCAGCTAGATATTTTTTCTTGTCTCATTAGATGTTTGACACGCATCATAATCGTTATGATTTACCATGTAGATGCACGGCAATTGTAAAAGTAACATGTATGTATACATAACATATTCTTGGATCTCAACCCATCCTTCATTAAGGCATAGTTGATAGTTTAACTAGTCGCACTGGGAACATCGCGCTCTCTTGGTGGCAAACCTATTACCCGAGTCCACTATGTGCTTACTGGGCATCTTACATCAGATTTCCTTATAGACTACGCGCCCACATATACGTCAAAAAGTATTAGTGGGGTGGATAATGTTTTACTTTCCTATAGACTACATGACTTGCCATTTGTCAGGCTTTATGTTTAACCTAGGGGAGCTTTCCTATCTTTCATTGGTTTTGCTTTCCTGAGGAAAGAGAGATAAGATATCTTTCTTGTCTTATACGCTTTGACTTGTCTCTTAACTTTATTGGGGCTCAACAAACGTCACATTAGTCAATTGATAATTTTATCCAAATCTTACAAAATCCAATAAACTAATCAAATGCTTTCCTTTGGTTTGGTGCTTAACTATTTAGTTCATATTCAGTTAAGTTTTAACTATTATTTCCTTATAACTTAACCGGCTCAAGGCTATCGTTAGGGGTGTTCTTCATCATCGACACATGTTTCTTGTCACAAATCTTCTATTCGACAGTAGCTCCACATAGTTGATCATAATAAATCTTCTATCCGAGGTAGTGGATACTTATTATTTACAATCACCTTGTTCAATTGGCGATAATAAATGCATAAACAGATAGTCTTATCCTTCTTTTTTCACGAACAAGATTGGCGCACCCCAAGGTGAAACACTTGGTCAAATAAATACTTTATCCAAGCGATCTTTTAGTTGCTTCTTCAGTCATTTAACTCCAATGGCGTCATCTTGTATGAGACCCAAGATATGGGCACAGTACTAAGTGTTACTTCAATTGAGAACACTACCTCTCGGTCTAGCGGCATGCTTGAGAGTTCCTCTAGAAACACGTTAAAGAACTCCTTGACGATTGGTACTTGGCTAACGTCTTTCCTCGCCTCAGTCGAATCCATTATAAACGTCAGGTATGTGTTTGCGCCCTTAACTATAAGCTTCCTGACGGGTATCGTTGAAATTGAGCTACCCACCAAACTAGTCTGCACACCAGGCAATAACATTTCTTTTCCTTCCGTAGTGAAAAGACGTATGCTTCTGGCTTGACAGTCTAATTGTAATATCCCTAGATCGAGTCTAGTAGTTTCGGGTACATTTTTTGGGTTCCGATTGTGAAACTAGGATTATAATGTTTATAGTAATTTTTAATTTAATTTAGTAGGTTAATTTCATCTAAAATCGATTAAACAATAATCTAGAAAAATAAAAGTATTTTTGGAAAATTAATTTGAAAGTAATTAAATAATTATTAGTGAAAATAATTAATTTGGGTCGAAAAACATTTTAAAATAATTTTTATTAGGGGTTAATTTGAGTTAATTTTAAATATTAATTAAATTGGGTTTAATTGTAAAATAAGGGAAAATTTAGAGTAATTAAATGGCAAAGAAACCTTAAAATTCGTAATTTTGGATGGAAGGAATTAAATGGTAAAGTAAGGGAAATGTGGGAGTGGTCATTAGGCAAATTCTCTAATTTTTAAATTTCTAGTAGGTTGTTTCAGTTTTAAAAACAATGCATCTAGCCTACTTTTCGCACCATTTACATCAAATTAGGGAGCTATAAATTTCATTTGATTAGAAACATTTTTGCATGATTTGAGTGATAATTATATGATTTTTCATCCATGTCATCTTCTTCAAAAGCTTAAGGTTCTTTAATAGTGGATCTTAAATTTTGAAAGGAAATCCACAAATAAATGGATGTTCCAACTCAAAATGGATCTACTAAAAGATTTTTGGTCTTATTTATCAAGATTAAACATGATTTATGAGGTAATTTGAAGAAATCTAAATTTCATCATATTCATGAACCGATTTTCCGAATTTTTGTGAAATTGATTTAAATGTGAAATTGATGCTTAGTTTATGTGTATTTGGTTTAGTATTGATGTTTGGAAGTGATTAGGAGGGCTGGAGAGATCAATTTGTGAGGAATCAAGTTTTTGACTTGATGTTACAAATCCGGTAAGGTATGTAACACCCCAAACCCGGCCCAAACGTTACGACCAGATCTGGTATGCTACGGGGTTTACATTAAAAACTTCACTTGGATGATTTTTGGGAATTCAGTTTCTTTATTTAGGTGTTCGTTAAATAAGTGATATTGGAAGAAAACCTTTGGTCTTTCTTTGAACGTGTTTGGAAATCCCATTTTGTTACTTCTTGTAGATAAGTCTTTGAACATAAATTTTTTTTAAAAAAATGAAAACAATAACCATTATAAAATGATAACCTAAGCTATGGGCCTTATTACATAAACATTCCCAAAATTAGAACTTAAAGAAAAACCGAAAAAAAATAATTTATGGAAATAGAAACTTGATGGCCCCTCGAGTCCGCCTCGGCTCCCATGCCCACGATCTACTGCTCATCTGAAAAGTCAGGAAAAATAAAAAGGTGAGTCACCAAGACTCAGTGTGCAAATCCCGAAAACACATAAAAGGCTTGGGCCCACAAACACATTATGGGCCTTAGCCCATCTACAAAGGCAACAAAATATTTACATGCAACAAGGCCCAACCCAACCTAAAAATCCATCCTCTACACACCAGCCCTTACCAACCAACACACCTCGGGGATTTCTACAATCAACCCACCAACCGCTACACACCATATCGACAGCCATGCTGCCTATTCCTAACAGTTAGGAATAAATTTAACGTGGCTTAGCCACCGATCACTATTGTGACCTAACTTTATAATTCGTGATTTAACCACTGACCACCAAGTGACCTATTAACATGCTCTTCTTGATACGAATCGTCTCGGGTTTGAAAACGAGTCGTAGATGTTGCCCGATCGTAAATTAGGTAGTTTTTTGTTGAAGATGACTAAAGGGGTATTTTAATGGTAATGGCTTATAAAATAAAGATAGTTAAGTGGTCGAGATGGATACGAATTTGAAACAAGAAAGAACCTTTAATAAATATTAAAGACCCGAATCTTATAAGCTTCAAATAGATGAAAGGAGTTTGAATAAAACCGAGACCCACTATCTAGCAAGATAGGAACCAACAGTATAGAAATTGAACACCACACCCAAAAGGATGATAAGTTCGAAACAAAGTTGGATTGACGCCACTAAGAACTAGATAAGTCAATTCGAACCTTGAAGAATTAGGAGAGTGAATTAAACTCACCAAAAAAAAAATAATATTCATTCATGAAATTTCCCCCTTTAATTGAAAATTGACAAGCTATTTGTAAGCCTCTATAACTCACAAAAGAAAACAATGCCGTCCAACACCTTTAATTTAGCACATGTTTATATTTTTAATTCTTCATGCTTTGTGCTTCATGCTTCCAATTGCTCCATCATGTTGATTAATTTATTTATTCCAAGCTTGTGCCGTCCATGCATTTCCACAACCAACTCACTTGCACATTTTTAATTTCATCATGCCATGCGTCCTTCCGCTTTCAAGAATATTCCTTCATCAAATTGAATTCACCCATAACATTCCTTCAAAAGTTGTTTACTCCTTGCTTCTTCATATTGCCGTCCCATGCTCCATGTGCTAGCAATTTAAAATTCTTTCCATCATGCTCATCTTGTAAGCTTGTGCCGCATGCTCCATGTAAGTTCCATTGTTTATTCAAAAATGTCCATGCTTTGTTATTTAATTGCCGTCCATGTCTAGGAATTTAAAATAATTTCATGAAGCTTGAAAACTTTGTTCACCATGTGCTTTGTGCCGTCCATGCTTGGAGAATATAATAATCTTATGCAAGCCTTGTTTAAATATTTGATCAAGGGAAGTAAGGGCTTCACGTGGGCAACATAGATGGTTGTCTTGGATTTGTGCCATCCCATTAAATATTCGGCCAAAAAGGATGTCAATGGCTTAAAATTAATTGCTTATTTCAGCTCCATAAGCTTGTGTCTTCCACATACTAATTTGGTTGACCTTGGAGACGCCATAATCTCATACCATGTGCTTTGTGCACCATCTTGCTTAAAGTATTCCACCTTGGTCGGCACTTATAAACACATGAACTATCATCAGTAAAATTCAGCTGAGCAAAGTTAACGTTTAAACACTTTATTTAAAACACTAGATAAAAACAAAAGTTAACAAGACACACTAACATTAGCTTCAACAAAAGACATTTTTAAAAACTTGTACTATCTAGATAAATTAACATGAAATAAAAAAAATGCAGCAAACTAATAAATGACTGAAGATAAATTAAATATGCATTATAAAGTGTTAAATAAACTAGCAGTCGAACTAGCTAGTATATTCAACTTCAAATAAATTGTAAGAGTTCAGCATGTTCTTGGACTCTTTTCTTTCTGTATTCCAAATTTGTGCCACCAAAGCCGACGTGGCATCTTTGAATCGTTTAGCACGGGCACGCGTAATTGGCCTATTAGGTAGCTCGATTGGTTCTCGGTTGACTTCCGTCATAGGCTCCTTAGGTGAGTTCGTATCATCCCCTCCCTCTTTAAGTTGATTTTTCCTCGAATCATCACCTACATCAAAAGGAGACAGATCAGAGACATTAAAACTTGCACTCACATTATATTCACCTGGTAAGTCCAATTTATAAGAGTTGTCATTTATTCGCTCAAGGACTTGAAATGGACCATCTCCCCTCGGAAGAAGTTTGGATCGTCTTTGCTCGGGAAACCTTTCTTTGCACATATGAACCCAAACCCAGTCCCCCGGTTCAAAGAGAATGCGCCTACGGCCTTTGTTAGCTCATTGCTCGTACTCCTTAGTTTTTGCCTCTATGTTGTCCCTAACCCTTTGGTGCAACTGTTTAATATATTCAGCCTTGCGTTTTCCATCTACATGCACAAGTTGATTAGAAGACAAAGGTATTAGATCAAGCAGTGTTAATGGATTAAAACCATACACAACTTCAAATGGGGAAAACTTAGTAGCAGAGTGTATAGAGCGATTGTAAGCAAACTCCACGTGTGGCAGGCAATCTTCCCATGTCTTTAAATTCTTCCGAATGATTGCTCGAAGCAATGTTGAAAGAATTCGATTTACCACTTCAGTTTGACCGTCCATTTGCAGGTGGCAGGTGGTAGAGAATAGTAACTTGGTTCCTAATCGTCCCCACAATGTCCTCCAAAAATGGATAAGAAATTTTGCGTCCCGGTCGGACACGATCGTCTTAAGCATGCCATGCAACCTAACCACTTCTTTAAAAAAGAGATTAGCAATATTCACAGCATCATCAGTTTTATGGCAAGCTATAAAGTGAACCATTTTAGAGAATCTATCCACAACCACAAATATCGAATCTCGTCCATTCTTGCTTCTTGGCAAGTCGAGTACAAAATCCATAGAAACATCAGTCCAAGGAGTTTCAGAAATGGGTAAAGGCTTATACAAACCGTGCGGATTAGTTTGAGATTTAGTCCTTTTACAGGTAACGCATCTCCCACAATATCGTTCTCTATCTCGTCACATATTAGGCCAAAAGAAGTGCTCTTGGAGGGTGGCTAAAGTTTTAGCAACTCCAAAATGTCCCATCAATTCGCCGCTATGAGCCTCATCTACTAACACCTCTCGCACAGATCCTTGTGGAATGCACAGTTTACCTTCTCGAAACAGATATCCGTTATGGTGGTAGTATTTCTCGTAGGCTCCCCTTTCACATAACTTCAAAAATTCTCCAAAGTCAGTATCATTCGCATATAGGTCCTTAAGAAATACAAACCCCATCAATTTAGAATCCATCACATTTAACAAGGCATACCTTCGGGATAGTGCATCAGCTACTACATTTTCTTTACCTTTTTTGTATTTAATGACATAAGAAAATGATTCGAGAAATTCTACCCACTTAACGTGTCGCTTGTTGAGTTTATGCTGCCCCCTTAAATACTTCAATGACTCGTGGTCGGTATGAATCACGAATTCTTTGGGCAGTAGGTAGTGCTGCCATGTTTCCAAGGCTCAAATTAGAGCATACAATTCCTTGTCATATGCCGGGTAGTTTAAGACAGCACCGTTGAGCTTCTCGCTGAAGTACGCAATGGAACGTCCGTCTTGCATGAGTAGAGCGCCAATACCTAATCCTGAGGCATCACATTCTAACTCGAAAGTTTTGTCAAAGTTTGGTAAAGCTAATAATGGTGCTTGAGTCAAACAGTCTTTAATTTTCAAAAATGCTTTCTCTTGTTCTTCTTTCCAAACAAAGTTAGAATTCTTACGGATTACATCGGTCAATGGTGTGGCCAACGTGCTGAAGTTCGGTACGAACCGTCGATAAAAGCTAGCCAGTCCATGAAAGCTCCGAACTTGGGAAATATTTGTCAGACGGGGCCATTCTTGGATCGCCTTAACCTTCTCTTGGTCAACTTCAAGGCCTTCTGAACTGACAACAAATCCTAAAAACACAATTTTGTTAGTACAAAAATCATATTTCTACAAATTTGCATATAAGGTCTCTTTTCGCAAAACCTCTAGGACAGACTTTAAATGTTTCATGTGCTCATCTAAAGTTTTACTATAGACAAGTATGTTGTCAAAGTATACGACACAAAATCTACCGATGAATGATCGCAACATGTGGTTCATGAGTCGCATGAACGTGCTTGGGGCATTTGTTAGCCCGAATGGCATAATGAGCCATTCATAGAGTCCTTGCTTCATTTTGAAAGCAGTCTTCCACTCGTCACCCTTGCGCATACGTATTTGATGATATCCGCTTTTAAGGTCGATTTTTGAAAATAGACTCGCTCCACTCAATTCATCGAGCATGTCATCCAATCGCGAAATTGGGTGTCGGTACTTGATTGTGATCTTGTTAATGGCTCGGCAATCTACGCACATCCTCCATGTTCCATCCTTCTTGGGAACTAACAAGACTGGCACAGTACAAGGGCTTAAGCTCTTGTGTAGATAGCCCTTTTCAAGAAGTTCATTCACTTGTCTTTGAAGTTCCTTCGTCTCTTCTGGATTGCTTCGGTAAGCTGGTCTATTTGGAATTGCGGCTCCCGACACGAAGTCTATCTGATGTTCTATTCCATGAATAGGAGGCAATCCACTTGGAATCTCTTCGGGAATATGTCTCGGAATTCCTATAATAAAGACAAAACAGGGGAGGGTAACTGTCATCAAAATCATTAGTTCTGAAAAGACTTTCCTTGTACATAAGTACCAATAGAGGTTGTTTTAACAACATAGACTTTCGGATATCTTTCTCTCTAACATAAAAACTTTCTTTTTCACTCTCGTCTTTTGTTTCCTTTTCTTTATGTTCCAATTCTCTTTTTTTATCACTCATTTTTTTGCCCTTCTTTTTTTCCAAATTCTTTTCTTTTTCTTTCTCATTTTTCCGCTCACTTTCTTTTGATTTTTCAATTGATGCCTTCATCTTCAATTGATCGTCATAAACTTGCTTGGGTGTTAGCGGAGCTAATGTCACGTTCCGGCCTAGGTACTTGAAGGTGTACCGATTGGTGTAGCCATCATGTATCACCCGCCTGTCGAATTGCCACGGCCGTCCAAGCAGGAGGTGCCCCGCTTGCATCGGTACCACATCACACAAGACTTCATCTCAATATTTTTCTATTGCAAAGGAGACCAAAACTTGTTTTGTGACCTTAAGTTCTCCCCCGTCGTTAAGCCATTGCAGTTTATACGGATGGGGATGTTTGGTGGTAGTCAATCCGAGTTTCTCCACCAATATGGTGCTGGCCACATTAGTACAACTTCCTCCATCAATAATGATGCAACAAATCTTCCCTTGTACTTGGCAACGCGTATGGAAGATGTTTTCGCGTTGTTGTTCATTTTCGACGCCTTGTGAGCTAAGACTCCTTTTTACCATTAAGATCTCTCCATTTTCGGCTTGTTCTACTTCTTCCTCATCTTGGGACGTCTCACTGGCATCATCTTCCCTTTCACTTTCGAATTCAATCTCGCCATTATCTCGAATAAACATAGTGTTTCGATTGGGACATTGACTTGCAATATGGCCCCGACCCAAACATTTGAAACAGTTAATGTCTCGGGATCGATTCGGAATAGCTTCCATTTTGCCCTTGCTCGCCTCTCCGCTTGGCTTGTTAAATTTAGGTGCGCCACTTGCTTCTTTGGTTTGACTCGGTATGTCCTGTTTGTTGGTCATTTGCCCCCACTTAGATGTTGAAGCATTATTGGGGATTGCCCTAGACGTAACTTTTCATTTTAGCTAGTTTTTGACCTTTATTGCCATGTGAACCATATCGATGATATCGATGTAATGGTGTAGTTCTACAACATTTGTGATATCTCGATTAAGGCCAGCGCTAAAGCGTGCCATTGTGGCTTCTTGTTCTTCATCTACATTGGCTCGGATCATGGCCACTTCCATTTCCTTGTAGTAATCCTCCACACTACGATGACCCTGAGTTAGGCTTTGCAACTTTTGATGCAATTCGCGGTGATAGTAAGTTGGGATGAATCTTTTCCGCATTAGTGCCTTCATTTCCGCCCAGGTAGATATTGGACGTTCACCATTCCGTCTTCGGCTCGTTGTTAATTGATCCCACCAAATAATGGCATAATCAGAAAACTCGATGGCAGCAAGTTTCACCTTCTTATTCTCTGAGTAATTATGGCATTCGAAGATTAACTCCACCTTCTTTTCCCACTCAAGGTAGGCTTCTGGATCGGACCGCCCTTGGAAAGCAGGAATCGCCATTTTAATATTTTTTAAGTCATCATCATCCCACTCTCGATCTTTTCGATCACGGACTCGTGGACTTCTTCTCCGTTCATTGTGTTCGAAAGTTGGATTACTGTCAGCTTCACTTGGTTCGTATATGTCGTTATCATGCAGCCAAGGTCATTCTTGTCCCCTTCTCGGAATTGGAGGGGTGTTTGCTTGTGGCCTCCATTCATTTCTTCAGTCCAAACGCTCGTTGATTGATTGGAACAAATGTGTGATTTCTCGCATTACGGTTTGCAAATCAGGATCTCTACCTTCAGGATCATTCCTTCGGAGTTGCAATCCTCTTCCACCCCCGGCGGCATCTGATGTTTCGTCGCTTACTACTCGTCGTTCGGGAATCCTAGACATATTAAACAAGATTAATGAAACCTCACTACAATCCTCACTTGTTCACTCACAAGGAAATAATTATTAACACTCACACTCGTGTTTTCACTCAATTTCTGGCTTTTCTTTTCAATGAAATCTCTCTTGCCTTTTGCCACTCGAATTCACTCCTCTAGATTCTAGAAGGTTGCCTTCAACTTATTAGTAACTTGTAGGTCGTTTCAAGGAGTTAAAAGGGTAAACTTGTTTCGGAAAAGGTAGGCTTTAAAAGGGTAGAAATGTTGGTAGGTGGCGTCGGAAAGTAAGACTCGATAGTAGAGGTGATGAATTTATGAGGGGTTGAAAATCCAGATATCACGACAAACAATTTAAATTTTCTTCCTTTTTTTTTGAATTTTTTTTAACTTACTCGGAAAACTCGAGATGATCAAAACGTGCCTAATTTAATTGGCTCTGATACCAACTGATACAAATCGTCTCAGGTTTGAAAATGAGTCGTAGATGTTGCCCGATCGTAAATTAGGTAGTTTTTCGTTGAAGATGACTAAAGGGGTATATTAATGGTAATGGCTTATAAAATAAAGATAGTTAAGTGGTCGAGATGGATACGAATTTGAAACAAGAAAGAACCTTTAATAAATATTAAATACCCGAATCTTATAAGCTTTAAATAGATGAAAGGAGTTTGAATAAAACCGAGACCCACTATCTAGCAAGATAGGAACCAACGGTATAGAAATTGAACGCCACACCCAAAAGGATGATAAGTTCGAAACAAAGTTGGATTGACGCCACTAGGAACTAGATAAGTCAATTCGAACCTTGAAGAATTAGGAGAGTGAATTAAACTCACCAAAAAAAATAATATTCATTCATGAAATTTCCCCCTTTAATTGAAAATTGACAAGCTATTTATAAGCCTCTATAACTCACAAAAGAAAACAATGCCATCCAACACCTTTAATTTAGCACATGTTTATATTTTTAATTCTTCATGCTTTGTGCTTCATGCTTCCACTTGCTCCATCATGTTGATTAATTTATTTATTCCAAGCTTGTGCCGTCCATGCATTTCCACAACCAACTCACTTGCACATTTTTAATTTCATCATGCCATGCGTCCTTCCACTTTCAAGAATATTCCCTCATCAAATTGAATTCACCCATAACATTCCTTCAAAAGTTGTTTACTCCTTGCTTCTTCATATTGCCGTCCCGTGCTCCATGTGCTAGCAATTTAAAATTCTTTCCATCATGCTTATCTTGTAAGCTTGTGCCGCATGCTCCATGTAAGTTCCATTGTTTATTCAAAAATGTCCATGCTTTGTTATTTAATTGTCGTCCATGTCTAGGAATTTAAAATAATTTCATGAAGCTTGAAAACTTTGTTCACCATGTGCTTTGTGTCGTCCATGCTTGGAAAATATGATAATCTTATGCAAGCCTTGTTTAAATATTTGATCAAGGGAAGTAAGGGCTTCACGTGGGCAACATAGATGGTTGTCTTGGATTTGTGCCATCCCATTAAATATTCGGCCAAAAAGGATCTCAATGGCTTAAAATTAATTGCTTATTTCAGCTCCATAAGCTTGTGTCTTCCACATACTAATTTGGTTGACCTTGGAGACGCCACAATCTCATACCATGTGCTTTGTGCACCATCTTGCTTAAAGTATTCCACCTTGGTCGGCACTTATAAACACATGAACTATCATCAGTAAAATTCAGCTGAGCAAAGTTAACGTTTAACACTTTATTTAAAACACTAGATAAAAACAAAAGTTAACAAGACACACTAACATTAGCTTCGACAAAAGACATTTTTAAAAACTCGTACTATTTAGATAAATTAACATGAAATAAAAAAAATGCAGCAAACTAATAAATGACTGAAGATAAATTAAATATGCATTATAAAGTGTTAAATAAACTAGTAGTCGAACTAGCTAGTATATTCAACTTCAAATAAATTGTAAGAGTTCAGCATGTTCTTGGACTCTTTTCTTTCTGTATTCCAAATTTGTGCCACCAAAGCCGACGTGGCATCTTTGAATCGTTTAGCACGGGCACGCGTAATTGGTCCATTAGGTAGCTCGATTGGTTCTCGGTTGACTTCCGTCATAGGCTCCTTAGGTGAGTTCGTATCACTGCCCCTTCATCATATCAACCCCATCCCATGCATACATACATGCAGAATCAAAACAATATACTACCTAAAAGTTCACAGTCTATCACATACATCGATACACATAGAGAAGTTTCTATGATTACCTGGCATCCCTTGCCTACCCTTTTTGGGTAATCTGACTGTCTATACAGCCTTTTTCCAGCTTTTAGCCCATAACCTATATTTAATACAGATTACTATACAGCTTTTTTTCCGGCTTTTAGCCCATAACAGATATTTAGTACGGATTAATTAGTGTGTTAGAGATCTACGCACCTGATTATAGTCAAGACGAGACTTTCTATGTCGACACTATCAGAAGCCGATACGACTGCTATCTGTCTAAGGTGTTGTTCTGAATCCGGTCCACAACCCGGTGGCCAATCCCATACTACTGACACCGCTCGTTTCTTAAACTTAGGGATTGGTTTTATAGATCCAATCCCCTCCTTCGCCTGATTATTTGATTCCATTAAAAGACCTTATCATAACATATGGTTAAGATCACAATTACGATAGCGAATCTAAAGAGAACCTAAAGAGAACCCCTTACCTTGAAATCCTGAAAAGAGAGATATGAGGTTCAGAGACTAATGGTTCCGGCTTTTAGATCTAAGCGATCTACTTCAATTCCCGAATGTCGCCCAACACGTAAACACAAGAAACCAAAAATCCATTAGCCTTTCGGCTTTGTCTTCTAAAAACCGAAAGAGAAAAAGAATAGATCAGAAGAAATCAGCACCTACCTTTACAGAGAATTCGGCAACTCCTAGAAGATTTCGGCTTTTGAGAAGATCAAAAAGAGAAGATGATAGGAAGAAATCTATGTAGATTCGGCTTTTTGTGAAGAGATCGGCAAAAGAGAAGAAGCAAAGAACAATGAATATTTGGCTTGTAAAAAAAGAATGAAGAAGAGAATTAAGTTCAAGAGTTTCGGCTTTTGCATAAAAGTGAAGATGAGAGAATGGTATTTAGGGATTTCGGCTTTGGCAGAGAATGAGAGAAAAGAATGGGAGAATAAAACCCTAAATGCCGAAAATAAAAGGATATTCCCCTTACTTAACCTAAATTTCGGCACCTACTACCTAAATCCCGAAAATGCCCCTTTTTTAAAACTAAAACTAAGCTACTAATCAAGGGAAATTTCGGCACCCCTTAGCCATACTAAAACCGATTTCTTCCCCCTCCAAGAGATGGAAATTCGGCCACCACCTTGACCAATGGATAATTCCTAAACTTTCTCCCTTATCATTATCTGATCTCTCATCCACAAGTGCCCCAGATAACACCACCTCTTCCTTCCTTTATCTACCACATTATCAGCCATATTATCCACATTATCCAAACAACTAAATCCTCCTATTTTCAAGCCTCATTACCGTCCCACCTTACCCACTTAAATACCGAAAATTAACTAAATTTTAATTAAAAGAATTGGGCTTCATACAACTTGAATTTGGGCCTCCCAATTGACGCCACTTCCCTGCTCTTTTAGTGGCGCCACTTTGCCACTGGGCCACAAGCCCATTTTATATTTTAAAACACAAATAATCATCTTTCAAGCCTTATCTTATCAGGCTTTCCACTAGAGTGTCCAAACAGAAAGTTCTAACTAAGACCTCGGCCCAACCTTGAGCCCAATCTGAACCCCTTAAACACTTTAATCAACACATTATACGTAACACACAACAAATGCATAGCCCCACAATTTCAGGATGTTACAAGGTATCTTTGTGAGGGAATTTCAATTAGCATAGTTAATTAAAATTTGTGTTTAATATAGCTTTGAAATGTGGTAATGTCTACTTTACTTCTATTGGAGCTGCGAATCTTGAAAAGGACCGAGACAATGGAAATTGAAGCTTGAAATTGCCTAGTTGCTCACTTATTGTGGTAGAATAAAATTGTGTGGTGAGTGTTTCTAAGGGCGATTTGGTAAATCGACCCTCAATTATGTTTAATTAGAAGCTTAATTAATGATTACAATTAATTAATTAAGGTAGGATGGTTGATTTTGCAAGATTGGTATTAAATGTGCAATAAATTGAATTTGTATGGTAAAAAAATGGTAAGTGAGTTTTTGGGTGGTGTTGTGCTAATTAATTGGTTTAATTTTAAGGATGGTTTAAAGTATGTGTACTGAAATTGTTGATCATGATATATTGATGTTACATTTGGTAATTGAATATGGGAAATTGGCAAATGAATTGCTTGATTTAATTGGATGGTTAATGGCTATGTTACATGTTACACATAAGCATCTTGTTGCATTAAATTGAGCACAATACTGACTAATTTATATGCTATGTTTGATTGAATATATTGGCAACATACATGGTGGGTCCATTGGATATAGTTGGCATGCCATAGGATTTGTGGGTACTCACCTTTATTTGTGACATTGTGAGCATATGACTCTAGGTGGACTGATTTGTTTGGAGTAGATAAGGGAGTGTTAAGCATGAGTCTCCACTCAATGGGTTATTTAAGGGACTATAAGGGAGCGCGTGCTTCGGACCGCTCAACTCGGTGGACTGTATTTGATATTTGTGGGAGTTCGGAGATCCATTTATTCGATGTATAATCACCCAATTAGGCCATGAGAAATGAATGCCAATATATTTACGTGTGATTGTTACTATATCAATTAATGATTGAATGCCATGAATAGATGATTTTTGGTATTGAAAATGCTTATGGAAAATTTAATTAACATGTTTCATTATTTTGGCTAATAATTGGTGATTGATTGGTTGAGAATTAAGCATGAAATGGATGTTAATTTACTTGTCATTTTTATTAACATTTAGTAAGATTTTTAAAGCTCACACCCTCACATTCGTGCAGATAATCATTGAGATTGAGGAGCTGAGGAGCCAAGCAAGAGAGTTAGGTTTGGTAGGGACTTTATTACACATTTTAGAGACTGTAGTTGGGCATTGTGGAACTCCCGAGAATTAGTTTAATTTTGGTTGTATTGGACATTGGACATTTTATTTGGATGGTTTTATAATAATTTTGGGGCATGTTTGAGTTTAATTATTGCATGATTTACGGTGTTTTGTTGCTTGATAACATGATGATTAATAACACAGTGTGTGAAGTATGAAATTTTTACTAATGATTATTTAAATGAAGCTTCCATGGAGTGGTTTACAGCGACTAAGGTACGCCACTTGTTTGATTTATTCGGTGTTTGTTATACATGAAATTGATTGCCTAATTCTATTTAATTAAGGCTTAATTGCTGTCCATAAATTTAATTGAAGGTGTATGTATATATATATATGTTAATTAATCGTAGTTAAATCGAGTTTAATTGGCCATTAAAATATGCAAAATCAAGTTTTAAAACAAGTTTTTCACAAAAAAATAAGTGCAGTGGTTTTCACACAGGCGTGTGCCTGTCCACATGGGCGTGTGAGGGGTTACACACGGGCGTGTGGGTAAGTGATATGGGCATGTGGAAACTGGTGCTATCACACACGGGCGTATGCAATCTACCAAAAAAATTTTCACGACACGAACACTGGCATTTAATGACACACGGTCGTGTGGGTTTTGGGGGGTTTGAATTTTTGTCTTTTTAAATTGGTATTCTAATTTGTTTAAGTTAGAATTTAGTCCTGAAAATTGATTAGTCTAATTAGAGCCATAGATGATAAGGAAACTTGGTAAAACTTTACGAGTAGTCTCGTAATGGGTAAAATTTGGTAGAAATACACTTAATTTGTAATTTGGAATAGGTCCTAATAGTTTTATTTGTTACAATTTAGTCCTTGATAGTAAAAAATGAATTAGATATAGCAAATGGACTCAAATTAAGCTGAAATTTTTAGGCTTGTATAATTTTGACTAAAAGAAGGTCGGTAAGATTTAGATCTAAAATCGGGTTAGTTTTACCATAGGTGATAAAATGATGAAAATACCCTTAGGTTAAATTACCTAGGAAAAGCTTAAAGTTGTCCCATAATTTGCTTCCGCATTAATAATTAACTAATAATCAGATAAGATTGAGGTGTTATAAGGTCGAGTGTGTCTTGGGTGGTCATTAGCTAGAGAGTACTTATGTGGTGAATGTAATGCTTCAAATTCAGGTCGGTTCATCCTGGTCGGATTTGCGGTGTCACACTGATACGACGTTATGTCTGGTTAACCAGTCTAACCCAAGGATAGCATTGAACTCATGAAAGCTTAGCAGTAATAAATCTGCCAACAAGATGTGTTCATCAAAAGTTAGCAGACAATCTTTGATTACTCTACTAACTAATGTACTTGGACCAATGGGATTGGTTACCAAATTACTCTACTAACTAATGTACTTGGACCAAGGGGATTGGTTACCAACACATTTTTCTCAGAAGGGATAACCTCTAGACTCTTACCTTCCACGAACTTGGTAGAAATGTATGAATGGGTTGACTCGGGGGTCTATTAATGCATAAACGTCATGTCCTAAGAAGGAAAAATTACCCTAGATAACCTCTGGTAAGTCTACATCTTCCTTAGCTTTCATTACATAGGCTCTGGCGGACACCTCAAAATTGGGCTTGGTGTAGTTCTTTTTTGAAGTTCCCTAAATTGATCCTGACTTTCCAACTATTCAGATCTTGCCTCCTGCTGAGTACCTTGAGCCCTAATTGTTCTAAAATAGTATCAGCCTTTGAAGGTCAGTCTCTAATCTGATGATCAAATGATCCGTAAGAATAATAGGCTCCCTTTTTTTTCAACATTCACCTCGATAATTTCTTCCACGATGCTTGCATATTGGATCGCTCATCATCTTGGATCCACCAGTACTCACCTTTGAGGTAGTCTGTCACCCACCTCCTTCTAGTCGGAAACTCGAGGGTTGAAAATCTCTCTTTGGTGCAGAAAAGCTTCTATCTTTCGGTTTCTTGAAATTTTTCAAGGGTGGTGGACTAGAGAATCCCGCTTCATTCTTACCCTATCCTGCCCTCTATTTCTTTCTTGAATACTCGTTTCCATCTTCTGAGCCTTAGCTATTATGGCTGCTAGACTCTGGACTTCTGATGTTGCTACTAGAGCAGAAATTTCATCACTTAAGCCTCACTCAAATTTATTACAAAAGGCCTATAACACCCCTCACCCGTATTCAATGCCGGAATAGGGTTACAGAGCATTACCGAACTTACAACACTTTTAAACATACAATTCATATACAATTTATCAATTCAAATACAATTCAATCATAATCAACAATAGTGTCCCTTAAACGAGCCTACGAGGCCTTAAACATGCATTGGGAGTGGTTCGGGACCTAACCGAAAACTCCGGAAATTTTTCAACACTTAATATATTTTTTCTCAAAAACAGGGGACACACGCCCGTGTGGTCTGGCCATGTGTCCGACACGACCACCGGACATGCCCGTGTCACAGGCCGTGTGGACATTCGAAATGGAAGCACATGGCCGTGTCTAAACAAGTGAGCTTACTGACTTGGGTCACACGGCCGACCATACGCCCGTGTGTCTATCCTGTGTGCCCTTCGAAGTGGCCACACACGCCTATGTACCAAGCGGTGTGCTAGGCCGTGTCAAACCTATAGGGTATACTGACTTATGCAACACGGCCAGGTCACACGCCCGTGTGCTAGGCCGTGTGCAAATTGGGGGTATACTGACTTATACCACACGGCCGATCCCTGCTCGTGTGTGAGACCGTGTGGAGCATACTGACTTCATTTCAATTTCAACATAAGAGGACACACGGCCGTGTAACAAGACCGTGTGTCACACACGGCTGAGACACACGCCCGTGTCTCTGCCCGTGTGGATAAAAATAAGTATTTACCAAGCCAATTTGCCACCCAATCTTATGCACACCTATACCAAATTCAATAATACCAAAACATAACACTTAAAAGCATTTAAACGACCTCAATCAAACATCATTCGTTCTATCTCAATACCAACAACTAACATACTTAAAGTCTCATGATTTCCTTATTCAAATCATATCAACTTCACATGTTCGAATCAATTAATTAAACAGTTTCCAAACATGCATCATCATACATCAATCCACTAGTACATAGCTTCTCAATTATAATCCATTTGACATCTACAATACCAACTATCAATAACATTGCAAAACCTACCTCAATCTTATAATCAAAACCATATGCACACTTGTATATATATATATATATATATATATATATAACTAGCTAGCCAAAATAAGCCAAGTCTCATGGCTATATATATACAAACCAAAACATAACCATTCACAAGTCATCTTTAATGGGAAAACTCACTACCAAATACACATCAAAATGACCATAATCCTATACATGCCATATGACCAAAACATAAGCTCAAAGTACCAAAGTGACGGTTGGATAGTGTGACGATGTCTCTGACGATCCCTAAATCCGAGCTAGGTTTGAATTCACTATAAAACACGGGAAAAATAAACAAAGTAAGCTATAAAGCTTAGTAAGCTCGTATAAAGTAAAATCAACAATTCGTAAAACACAATTCATCAATTTGAAATAGTTAACATATAATTCATGATAATAAACAAACCTTCCTCATACTTACTCATATGCTTATATACAAATTCATAACTTCTTCTATCTAAAGCTCATACTTTCCATGTACATACCTGTACAAATTCATAACAAGTTCATACCTATTCGGAATACTGTCGAATACTCGATATCCCACGCACTAAGTGCCAATACATAACCGAAGCTATTTTAATCTCGCACACTAAGTGCCTTACATAGCCGAAGCTATCTCGATCTCGCACACTAAGTTCCATATATAGACGAAACTATCTCGAGTCGCACACTAAGTGCCATATATAGCCGAAGCTATTTCGAATCGCACACTAAGTGCCGTATATAGCCGAAGCTATCTCGAATCGCATACTAAGTGCCATATATATATATCTGAATCGTCGTCAAACATGACTATAATCTCATATACACAATTCATGTAGTATCAAAGCATTTAAAGCATATTTTTAACAATGCTTATTACATACGAAGTTACATCGGATGTGAAAACGACAACACAATCAACTAATCTGATATCTTATTCTTTCCTCGATCTAAATCTGTATTCTACTTTTCTTGATCTAAATAATATCAAATTTAACTTATTCAACCACTAATTTATTCAATTAAGTCCAAAACACACATTTAGGCACATTTACACTTTTCCCCCTAAAGTTTCACATTTTTACACTTTAGCCCTTATTTCATAAAATCACAAATTCACACAATTCAATCACAACCCATGCTAGCCGAATTTAAATTAGGTCCCTAGCGGCCCATATTTTTCATTTATTCACACATTTTCACATTTTCACAAATAAATCCCTATTTTGCATTTTTACTCAAAATAACTTTACAAAACTTGTTTAAATATCAACAGCTATTCAAAATCCATCATCAATCATCAAAAATCATACATATTCATCAATGGAAACATTCAAAATCTTTAACATTTTTGCAAATTAGTCCCTGGGCTAGCTAGACTAAGCTACGACGATCCCAAAAACATAGAAATCATTAAAAACCAAATCAAAAATCATACCTTAATAGCCAAGTGAAGTTGTAGAAATTTCAAGCTTAAACATGGTGTTTCTTTGCCCTAGGATTTTCGGCTAGAAGATGATAATGAAATAATTTGGTTTTGTTTTACCTATTTTAATTATTTACTAATTAAATTACTTATATAACCTTACTAATTAACCTTTAAAACAACTTATAACATGTCCATAAATGTCCACTCAATTTAATTATGGTCTAATTACAACATAGGACCTCCAAACTAGTATTCCATAGCTATTAGATACCTTTAGCTAATGGAACTCCACTTTTACACTTTACGCGATTTAGTCCTTTTTATCAAATTGACCAATCAAACGATAAAATTTCTTAATAAAAATTTCACACAAACATATTATCATGCCACAGACATTAAAATAGTAATAAAATAATTATTTCGACTTAGGATTTTTGGTCTCGAAACCACTGTTCTGATTTGACTAAAAACGGGCTGTTACAACTCTCCCTTCCTTAGGAATTTTCGTCCCCGAAAATCATACCAGTGAATAGGTTAGGGTACTATTTTCTCATAGCTTCTTCGGGCTCCCACGTAGCCTCTTCAACTCCGTGATGTTTTTACATGACTTTCACTAAAGCTATGCGTTTATTTCTCAATTCTTTGATCTCTCGAGCCAAAATTCTAATCGGTTCTTCGTTTATGTCGTATCTGACTGAATCTCAATCTCTGACGGAGAAATCACATGTGAGGGATCCGATCAATATCAACACAACATCGATACATGAAACACATTGTAGATCTTTTGTAACTTTGATGGTAAGGCTAATCGATATGCTACTGGCTCTATTCTTTCAACGATCTCATATAGCCAGATGAAACGCGGACTCAATTTGCCTTTCCGACCAATTCTAAGGATTTTCTTCCACGGAGATACTTTCAAAAACACTTTGTCATCGATTTGAAATTCAATATCTTTTCATTTCAAATCCGCATACGATTTCTGACGATCTGAAGCTGCTTTCAAATAGTCGCGAATTATTTTCACTTTCTCTTCGGTTTCTCTAATCAGATTGACCCCGTGAATCTGTTTCTCGCTAAGTTCATGTAAGAGTATGCCCAAGGATCAATCATGAGATGGTTGTAATAACATACTTAATTTACCATGTTTATTAATATAAAGCGTTGTCATTATTATTTCAGTTTTTCTTTCTGTGTGTATAGATAAGCTGTTTTATAATAATGTCCTAAGAATAATATGATTATTCTTAAAAGATCCTTAGTCGAGTATTATTGTTGACTAGGACAATAATAATGCATTAAGACTAACATGTAGTTGATTGATGATAAAGAGTTGTCATTGATATGGAGTGTCAAAATCAATGCATGAATATGTGTGTTAGAGAACAACATATTGGATTGACCCGCTATAAGTATGTTTCTTGGATTATTATGTAATTGTCACAACATTACTCATAGTGATTAATATGTATATGATCCTCAGACTTGATATCATTATTATCCCAGCATCGTGAGTTATATATTTTGATACAGTCAAACGTACACCGTAACAGGTTGTTCTATAAAGGCTGATGTTGGATATACCACAATCTATGTAGAGGGATATGGTTGATCAATAAAGGATAAGTCCCTCCTACATAATAGGAGTAATATCTTAGCCCACTTGATTGAGTGAGACTAGAAAGGCATGGCCATGCTCAAATAAGTTGATATGAGATGTCATACTAATTTGTATATCATAGTCTACTCAAGATATCAAGAAACATGGGATGGACTATGCAAGTGTGACTATCCCATGACTTGTATCCGTTCCAGAGATAAAGGACTTAAGGATTAATGCATGAAAGGTTAATCACGAAAGGTTATGTCGAATCATGACTTCTTGTAACTTAGGTAGCAAAGATGCATTGCTAGATGCCACTCATTGTCTGTGACAATAGAATCGTTCTAGTATTACTGCTAACGTTGCAAGAACCTACAGGGTCACACCCTATGGTTGAAATGAACGGAATAAAATATAGTTGGTATTGTGCTTGGTTGTCACATAAATTAAATTAATTAAAGAATTAATTTAATTGGGCAATCAAATATTGAACATATTATATGTACAAGGATGTTGTACACATAATGATAACATAATTTTATTAATATATGAATTTGATTCATATATAAATTTAAATAAATATAGTTTACCGGAATCCTTATTATAATTAATGTAATTATAATTTTTAGATATAATTAATGTAATTATAATTTTCGGTTAAAAACTTTATTGTATTTATTTAATCTCGTAATACATTCAAGAGATACCAATTATAAAAGGCCCAATTAAGAGGATACCTATTATAAAAGGCCCAATGAGAAAGGCACCCATTATAAAAGGTATTAAAAGGAGACAAAACTCAACATGAAAACCCTAAGTGATTGCTTGTTAGGTCTAGCAGCCGTCAAGCAAATAAGCCTCCAAAATAGTTTTGGAGATTTCTTCCGTTCATAGTCAAACCGGGTGGATTACGTAGAGGCCGACATCGGAAAAGGTTGAGGCTTGATTCGACAGTAGATCAAAACTCTTGTTGCCAAGGCGTCGCTATCTACTCAGATTGAAGTTTTGGTAATTTCGAAACCTTTATTTCACCCTGATTCGTTCCTCACACATGGATCCATGATTTGGATCGCCGGATCTAATTTTATTCTGCTGCGCCATGGGGTACCGGCGTTTTAACAGTTCAGTCCAGTATAATGGAGATCGGCATTTATGACCATACAAAGCTTCATACGGTGACATCTTTATACTCGATTGAAAATTGTTATTATACACAAAATCAACCAGCGGCAAATATTTCCCCCAACGGCTTTCAAATTATAATACACAACATCTGAGCATATCTTCAAGGATCTGAATTACTCATTTAGACTGTCCATCAGTTTGTGGATAAAAAGCTGTACTAATATTCAACTTCATACCTAGAGCCTCTTGCAATTTCTTCTAAAACTGCGATGTGAACAACAGATCTTTATCCGAGATAATCGAAACTGCCACCCCGTGCAATCTAACGATCTCAGCAATGTACAATTAAGCTAATCTACCGAGTGAATAATCAGTACGTACCGGGATGAGATGTGCTAATTTTGTTAATCTATCAACGACAACCCAAATAGCATCTTTCTTTTTCAGAGTCAAAGGCAATCCCGATACAAAATCCATTGTAACTCTGTCCATTTCCACTCTGGTATCATCACAGGCTGAAGTAAACCCGAAGGTACTTGATGTTCAGCTTTAACTTGCTGACACACTAAACATCTCGCTACAAATTCAGAAATGTCTCGTTTCATACCTGACCACCAATACAGTTGTTTCAAATCATTGTACATTTTAGTACTTCCAGGATGAACAGATAATTAACCACTATTTGCCTCTTGTAAAATTTTCTGAATCAACTCCGGATTTTTTGGTACACACATTCTATCTCGGAACATTAAATAATGTCTCGGAACATCTCGCTACAAATTCAGAAATGTCTCATTTCATACCTGACCACCAATACAGTTGTTTCAAATCATTGTACATTTTAGTACTTCCAGGATGAACGGATAAGCAACCACTATGTGCCTCTTGTAAAATTTTCTGAATCAACTCTGAATTTTTCGATACACACATTCTATCTCGGAACATCAAACAATCATCGGATTCGATTTGGTACTCTGAATAACTAGTCGACTCGCATTGCACTATTTTAGCTTGCAATTCATTATCACATTTTTGAGCTTCGTAAATTTGCTGAAGAAATACTGGTTTAACTTTTAACTCAGCTAAAATCGAACCATCATCAAATAAGTCAACTGTGTATTCATTGCTCTCAAGGCAAATAACGATTTTCTACTCAAAGCATCAGCGACTACATTCGCTTTTCCCTGGTGATAATCAATTACTAACTTGTAATCTTTCGATAGCTCAAGCCATCTCCGTTGTCGCAAATTCAAATCTTTCTGAGTCATAATATAATTTAAGCTTTTATGATCAGTAAAGATGTGGCATCTTTCACTGTACAAATGATGACGCCAAATTTTCAATGCAAAAACTATAGCGGTCAACTCTAAATCATGCGTCGGATAATTCTTTTCATGTGACTTCAACTGTCTGGAAGCATATGCTATTACTTTTCCTTCGTGCATCAACACGCAGCCCAAACCGTTCAATAACACGTCGCTGTAAATCAAAAATTCTTTACCTGACTCAGGTTGAACTAATACTGGTGCCTCAGTTAACAATGCTTTCAATTGATCAAAACTTTGTTGACATTTTTTGAACCATTCAAACTTTACATCTTTCTGTAGCATTCTGGTCATCGGTGTAGCAATCATCGAGAACCCTTTTACAAAACATCGATAGTAACCAGCCAATCCCAAAAAGCTTCTGACCTCGGATACATTTCTAGGTGGTTTCCAGTCAATCACTGTAGAAATATTACTCAGATCAACTCGAATGCCATTCGCCGAGACTATATGTCCCAAAAATCTGACTTTCCGTAGCCAAAACTCACATTTGCTGAATTTAGCATATAGTTGCTTATCTCTCAAGGTCTGCAACACAATCCTCAAATGCTCGGCATGTTCAGACTCATCTCGCGAATAGATCAGAATGTCATCAATGAACACAACAACAAATCTATCTAAATACGGTCTAAATATCCGATTCATCAAATCCATAAAAATGGCAGGAGCATTAGTTAATCCAAAATGCATAACAAGGATTCATAATGGTCGTACCTCGTTCTGAACACAGTTGTCGGTACATTTGAGTCTTTAACTCTCAACTAATAATAGCCAGATCTCAAGTCAATCTTTGAAAACACGGTTGCACCTTTCAACTGATCAAACAAATTGTCTATTTTAGCAACGAATGTTTATTCTTTATCGTAACCTTATTGAGCTGTCGATAATCAATACACATTCTCATTGACCCTTCTTTCTTCTTAACAAACAATACTGGCCAACCCTTAGGCGAAAAATTCAGTCGTGCAAAACCTCTATCTGTTGACTCTTGTAACTGAGCTTTCAACTCTTTCAACTCTGTCGGAGCCATTCTATACGGAGCTATAGATATCGGTGAAGTTCCCGACACTAATTCAATAGCAAATTCAACCTCTCTGATAGGTGGCAACCCCGGTAATTCTTCAGGAAACACATCTGGATATTCATAAACAATTGGTACTGATTCAATCTTTGATCCAGACATTTTGGCATCCAAAATATAAGCAAGATAAGCTTCACAACCTTTTCTCATACAACTCTGAGATGACATAAACAAAATCACAATAGGAAATTCATTCGATTCATTTGATTCAATCCGAAGAATTTCATTATTCTGACACTTCAATTCTATAATCTTTCGTCTATAGTTCACAACATCATCATGTAGAGTCAACCAATCCATACCCAGAATTAAATCGAACTTATCAAATGGAAAAAGCATCAAATCAGCCGGAAAACAGTAACCCTGAGTTATTAAAGGACAGTTCTTGCATACTTTATCAACTAGAACAAACTTGCCTAAGGGGTTTGATACTTTAATCACAAACTCAGTAGACTCGACAGGAAAACTCTTATTAGACACCAAATTCATACATATATACGAATGAGTCGATCTAGGATGAATCAATGCAATAACATTAGTGTCGTAAAGAGAAAATGTACCGGTAATGACATTTGGTGATGATGCATCTTCGCGAGTGTGAATAGTGTAAGCTCTAGCTGGTACTCTGGCCTCAAATCTCACTGTAGAATCTCTTGTTGTACCACGATTACGAATTGCAGTTCCCGCATTTCTTGGTGGCCTCCCTCGAGTAACTGTATTGCTCGATCTTGCATTCTGAGATTTATCTTTTTCACTTAGCTCGGGACAATCTCTGATAAAATGATCTCGTGAACCACAACTGTAACAAGCTCTATTATTATTTTTCACCCAACAATCTCCAAAATGACGTCTTTCACACTGTTGACACTCGGGCTTGATGTCTTTTACATTGCCAACACTCGATACTGATGTGGCTTGAGCTTTAGGGTTGATGTATTACTTTCTGCGATCTCTATTAGAATATCCCGCTGAAGTGGTCGATCGATTAAAATAATCTCTTCATTCTTTGATGAGGAATGATAAGGTTTACTCATCGATCTCTTCCTCGAATCTCTTGCCTCTGAATCAGCATTTCTGTTTTCTTTACTAAGTTCCTCGGCTTTGCAAACTCTATTGACCAAAACAACAATTTCTTTCAACTCTAAAATTCCAACCAGAAGTTTAATGTCTTTGTTCAACCTATCAACAAACCGCTTGCACATGATTTCTTCAGTAGAAATATAATCCCGAGCATACTTGCTCAACCGTACAAATTCTCTTTCACACTCTGTCACAGTCATTTGGCCCTATTTCAACTCTAGAAATTCTTTATGCTTTTGACCAAGGAACCACTGACTTATATATTTCTTTTAGAACTCGATCTGAAAGAATTCCCAGGTCACCCGCTCTCTCGGTACTACAGAGACCAATATATTCCACCATTGATATGCTGTGTCTCTCAACAAGGAAATGGCACACTTCAAACATTCAATTGACGTGCACGAAAGTTCACGAATACTCGAATAGTGTTTTCAAGCCAAAATTCAACTTTCTCTGGATCATCATCAACGGTAGCTCTGAACTCTTTAGCCCCGTACTTATGAATTTTATCAAGCGGCAGCTTACTCAGTCTTTGATGTTCCACAACTTGAGGAATTACGGGTACAGGTTGGAGATTAGGAGGGGGTGGAGGTTGTTGAGCAGCCAGGTTCATTCGAATATATTGCGTGAACCATTCGTTCATCATATAGAAGAAGACTTCTTTAGCCTCTCCTTCCTGGCTGCCAGTTATGGGTCTAAAATTAGACGGCGCTGTCCCTTGAGCGGGAGCAGGCGCATTACTTTCAACCTCATCAGCTATAGCTCAATTGGGATCCATTTTCTATATGAAAACACATTTTCAAATGTCAAGAGTCATCACACTATCACCGTTTATATATGGCATGAATAGCTAGACTCTCACACACGCTACGTTAGTCCTAGAATTGACTAAACCGTAACTTTGATACCAATAAATGTAACACCCTTCACCCGTATTCAACGCCGCAATAGGGTTACGGAGCATTACCGAACTTCCAACACTTTTAAACATATAATTCATATACAATTTATCAATTCAAATACAATTTAATCATAATCAATTATAGTGTCCCTTAAAAGAGCTATGAGGCCTTAAACATGCATTGGGAGTGGTTCGAGACCTAACTGGAAACTCGAGAAATTTTTCAACACTTAATATTTTTTTCTCAAAACAGGGGACACACGCCCGTGTGGTCAAGCCATGTGTCTCACACGGCCACTAGACACGCCCGTGTGGTCAAGCCATGTGTCTCACACGGCCACTAGACACGTCCGTGTCAAAGGTCGCGTGGACATTCGAAATGGAAGCACCTGGCCGTGTCCCAGCCTGTGTCCTACCCCGTGTCCAAACAAGTGAGCTTACTAAATTAGGTCACACGGCCAACCACACGCCCGTGTGTCTAGCTCGTGTTCCCTTCGAAGTGGCCACACACGCTCGTGTACCAGGCCGTGTGCTAGGTTGTGCCAAACCTATAGAGTATATTGACTTATGCAACACGGCTAGGTCACACACCCGTGTGCTAGGCCGTGTGAAAATTAAGGGGTATACTTACTTATACCACACGGTCGATTACCCGTCCGTGTGTGAGACCGTGTGGAGCATACTGACTTCATTTCAATTTCAACACTAGGGGACACACGGCCGTGTAACATGACCATGTGTCACACACGGCTGAGACACACGCCCATGTCTCCGTCTGTGTGGACAAAAATAGGCTATTTACCAAGCCAATTTGCCACCCAATCTTATGCACACCTATACCAAATTCGATAATACCAAAACATAACACTTAAAAGCATTTAAACAACCTCAATCAAACATCATCCATTCTATCTCAATACCAAAAACTAACATACTTAAAGTCTCATGATTTCCTCATTCAAATCATATCAACTTCACATGTTTGAATCAACTAATTAAACATTTTCCAAACATGCATCATCATACATCAATCCACAAGCACATAGCTTCTCATTTATAATCCATTTGACATCTACAATACCAACTATCAATAACATTGCAAAACCTACCTCAATCTTATAATAAAAACCATAAGCACACTTGTATATATATATATATATATATATATAAAACTAGCTAACCAAAATAAGCCAAGTCTCATGGCTATATATATACAAACCAAAACATGACCATTCACAAGCCATCTCTAATGGCAAAACTCACTACCAAAAACAAATCAAAATGACCATAATTCTATAATGCCATATGACCAAAACATAAGTTCAAAGTACCAAAGTGACGGCTGGATAGTGTAACGATCTCTCCGACGATCCCCGAATCGAGCTAGCTTTGAATTCACTATAAAACACGAGAAAAATAAACAAAGTAAGCTATAAAGCTTAGTAAGCTCGTATAAAGTAAAATCAACAATTTGTAATACACAATTCATCAATTTGAAATAGTTAACATATAATTCATGATAACAAATAAACCTTCCTCATACTTACTTATATGCTTATATACAAATTCATAACTTCTTCTATTTAAAGCTCATACTTTCCATGTACATACCTGTACAAATTCATAACAAGTTCATACCTATTTGGAATACTGCCGAATACTCGATACCTCTCACACTAAGTGCCAATACATAACCGAAGCTATTTTAATCTCGCACACTAAGTGCCTTACATAGCTGAAGCTATCTCGATCTCGCACACTAAGTGACATATATAGCCGAAGCTATTTCGAATCGCACACTAAGTGCCATATATAGCCAAAGCTATCTCGAATCGCACACTAAGTGCCATATATAGCCGAAGCTATTTCGAATCGCACACTAAGTGCCGTATATAGCCGAAGCTATCTCGAATCGCATACTAAGTGCCATATATATATATATATATATATATCTGAATCATCGTCAAACATGACTACAATCTCATATACACAATTCATGCAGTATCAAAGCATTTAAAGCATATTTGTAACAATGCTTATTACATACGAAGTTACATCGAATGTGAAAATGACAACACAATCAACTAATTTGATATCTTGTTCTTTCCTCGATCTAAATCTGTATTCTACTTTTCTTGATCTAAATAATATCAAATTTAACTTATTCAATCACTAATTTATTCAATTAAGTCCAAAACACACATTTAGGCACATTTACACTTTTCCCCTAAAGTTTCACATTTTTACACTTTAGCCCTTATTTCATAAAATCACAAATTCACACAATTCAATCACAACCCATGCTAGCCGAATTTAAATTAGGTCCCTAGCGGCCCATATTTTTCATTTATTCACACATTTTCACATTTTCACAAATAAATCCCTATTTTGCATTTTTACTCAAAATCACTTTACAAAACTTGTTTAACTATCAACAACTATTCAATTTCCATCATCAATCATCAAAACTCATACATATTCATCAATGGAAACATTCAAAATATTTAATAGTTTTGCAAATTAGTCCCTGGGCTAGCTAGACTAAGCTACAATGATCTCAAAAGCATAGAAATCATTAAAAATCGAGTCAAAAATCATACCTTAATAGCCAAGTGAAGTTGCCAAAATTTCAAGCTTAAAAATGGTGTTTCTTTGCCCTAGGATTTTCAGCTAGAAGATGATAATGAAATAATTTGGTTTTGTTTTACCTATTTTATTATTTACTAATTAAATTACTTATATAACCTTACTAATTAACCTTTAAAACAACTTATAACATGTCCATAAATGTCCACCAATTTAATTATGGTCTAATTACAACATAAGGACCTCCAAATTAAGATTTCATAGCTATTAGATACCTTTAGCTAATGGAACTCCACTTTTACACTTTACGCGATTTAGTCCTTCTTATAAAATTGACCAATCAAACGATAAAATTTCTTAATGAAAATTTCACACAAACATATTATCTTGCCACGGAAATTAAAATAGTAATAAAATAATTATTTTAACTTCAGGTTTGTGGTCTCGAAACCACTGTTTCAATTTGACTAAAAACGGGTTGTTACAATGCCTTTTTGGTTTGAAACATGTCCCTCACATAACGGTTCAATCTGACAAATTCTTGTTCATATTCCATTATTGACATTCATCTCTGCTTGAGATACAGAAACTCTTTTTTCATTGTGAAAAGGCATTATGGAAAGTATTTTCAGTCACGCTTGAATCACTTGCAAGACCTTTTCCTTACGTCGAGGTTACGCGTCTATCAATTTCCTTGTATATTGCTTTTCTTAAGCTTTCAAACATATTTCTTAACTAAAACAAAACTCAAACAAATCAAAACCATAAGGACTAAGCTAGAGATATATCATGCATGGCGGGGCATGACTTAACCTTCGATTTTTTGAGGATCGGCTAAACCTAGGCTCTGATACCAAAAACTTGTAACACCACTTAGCCTGTCAGGAAGACATGGCGTATATCAATCAGCCAAACAACCGCCCGATGAACTAGGGCATTACTAATAGACTCAAATCCCTTAGCTTAAATTTAAATCTTTAAGAAATCAGTGGTAAGGGTTCTCCATTTAGTTAAAGACCATTATTCTTGGTTCATTTATTAACGCATCCTTAAAGAAAATAATGATAATTAATAAAGGCAATATTTAAAACATACAATGCCATGTATGACGAATACACTTAATAGAAAAGGTAAGATTGTAAACTACGAATCAATAGAGTTTGACGTACACGTAAATAATTAGGGGCAGTTCCACTTTAAGACAAAAACTGTACAACTGTGGGATAAAACAAAAGTTAAGTGCAAACGCATAAACGCCATCCGCCAACTAGCCATGCATAATACAAACATAGACAAGTGGCTCACTTGCAAGTGCAGCTTTGGCGCAGTCATTTTCTATGAATCTTCTTCTACTAATCAATTACCTGAGAAAGAAAGGTAACAGAGTAAGTTCAATTGAACTTAGTGAGTTCCAAGTAAACACATATTATTTATCGGATTACCGATAATCGACCCAAAAATGAAGACATTTTTGAGACTCAGTCTTAAAGACACATTACATCAAGTTGCCAGTATAGTTTTTGATAACGACACTTAGTCAAAACAACGCACACAGTATCCCTAAATGACACATGCTGCCAAATTATACGCACTTCTTAAAGTTACGTATGTTTACCTATAACCCAACCTCGACCTCATTTTTAGAATCCAGAATCGCATATCAACCAATCATATTTGTTTTCGTATTCCTTGTTAAATTGAACATGTATTCTCCTGAAGATCAGGTCGTGATATACCAATCTAGTTTGCATTAAAGTTGCCTTACCGGATCCATCACAAATAAGCTTCTTTCCATATTTTCACATATCACAAATAGTCTAGCACTAGGCTCACACACAAGGTGGTTATTTTTACCTCGACCATGGCCATGCTTACACACATAACACATACTTATTACACACTTGTTAATGTAAGACACACCGGTCCATCTTTAATAGGGACAACTTACCTTTCATAGTCCACATATCATAGAATTTTCATAACTCAAAGGAAGAAAGAAGGAACTCACCAAGAACTTCAGGATAAAGTTGCCTTACCGGATCCATCACAAATAAGCTTCTTTCCATATTTTTACATATCACAAATAGTCTAGCACTAGGCTCACACACAAGGTGGTTATTTTTACCTCGACCATGGCCATGCTTACACACATAACACATACTTATTACACACTTGTTAATGTAAGACACACCGATCCATCTTTAATAGGGACAACTTACCTTTCATAGCCCACATATCATAGAATTTTCATAACTCAAAGGAAGAAAGAAGGAACTCACCAAGAACTTCAGGATAAAATCTACTCTATTGGTCTTTTACCTCAATTGCTCGGACATTCTCTAACTTCTTGAGCTAAATAAGAAACAATCATAATTATTAAAACATTCATCAACTGAAAATTTGATCATGCATGCACTAATGCAAAGACGTAAATTTTCTTGACAACATCCTAAGGGTTTCCCAGGAATTACCAGTTAGCTAGTACTTATCAATGGCCTTTTGACAAGCTTCTGGAAACTTTTCTCATCTCTTGTAGCAAAGATAACTAAAAATTTTAGAGATGTGTGGAAGACTACAAAGAAGCAAAGGTGAAACATGTTGGCTATAAGCACCCTTATATAGCACAGACAAAGAAAAAATAAGCTTAGTGGGAAGGTCAGGCATCTCATTATCACCCTTGAAAACTGAGGCTAAACTTGACTAACAAGATTTGAAGTCTAATCTTTTTACCAAACACAACTACTACCATTAATCAGAATGGTACAACATTGCTTGTACACTTAAGCAACCAACTAAACAGGTCATTCAGCTACCTAAATATATCAAGTTATCATCTGTAATACTCTATTTTAATTCCAACTAGGTCTCAACTAAACTCTAACGATACTCACCAAGCTAATTTTTCCACAAAAAGCAATCCTATCACTCCACGAACTAACAAGTTTGCCCAGAACATTTGGGGTTGGTGGATTGTCTCATAAAAAAAGTCTACCAAACCTTAGAGTTCGCCAAATGGAAAATTCCAAAAAGGCGTCCCTCACAAGGGCATACTGATAAATTCACGCAACACGCCAACCCAACACTTTAACTGATAATCCACTCCATTATTACTTTAACTTACTCAATTATACGCCAACAACATATTAGTATGATCTATGCCTGGCAGGCTGTTACAAGTTTAAACTAAGTATGTCTGTGGATGAATTCTAATGGAAACTTTGATGGATTTTGATCTCTCTTGTAAAATTTGTAACACCCCTAACCCATCTCCATCGTCGGATTAGGGTCACAGGCATTAGTAAACAATAAGAACATTTAATTTCAACATAATCAAAGGTGCAAGCTAACTATTAACATTCATATTATACAGAGAGCAGAACATGCTAATCTAATACTTCTATATTATTATATTATACAATAGAGTAATGAGATATGCTATGCAATTCTAAACATAGTCTTCCACTATTTACATTTTGATCACTATTTATCCTCTCTTGAAAGCTAGAAATTAGATATCTAATAAAACTATTCCAATTATTAGCATCAAAATATTGGATTATACTCTGGCTATCTACATTCGACGATATTAGTATAATGACCTCCTTCACCCAGTTAAGGTAGGCTACTTCATTTAAAATTAGCATAAAAATACTCTTACAATTCTTAATACGAGTTTACGAGACCCTAAAAATAATTAGAAAACAAATTGGGACTAATTTGAAACAATTTAAAAGGTTTTAGGGAAAATTTTCAAAAAATTTTAGAAATAGGGGTCACACGACCGTGTCCCAGCCTGTGTCTCTGCCCGTGTAACTCACTGACTTGGGTCACACGGCCGTGTCACGGGACGTGTGCCAGGCCGTGTGTCAGACGGTGTGAAACCTATACTTAAATTAATAAGACACACAATCGTGTGGCCAGGACGTGTGTGTCACACGGCCGTGTGATAGATCGTGTCACAGGCCGTGTGTGCCTAAATGTACCATAAAACTTAAGTTTACCAAATCATGATTACTTGGACACTAAACAACTCAATTACCAGCAAATTAATCTATTCAAAACACAATTAAACATGCTTAAAACATGTCAAAACATCCATCTTAAGTGCCTAACCAATGTACCTCATTGGTACCACATTTTATATTTGCAAACACATTAGTAAGGCATCAACCATCCAAACTCTCATTCATACTAAATTGCCATAATTGAACTAACATTTTAACTATTTAGGCTACCAAGCTTAAAACTAAAACACATGCAAAACATTAAGCTTGACTAACATACCAAAACATAGATTTAACCACAACCATATGAACACATAAATACCATTACACATGGAACTCAAAATAACATCAACCAAAAGACCTCCTAGGTACATGCCATTACAAAATAAAACATCACCACACTTGAGTCCGGGATCGTTGATGGATGCTGAGTTGGCGATAAGCTGATAAGTACCTAACCTGCGCACAGGAAAAAAATCGTATATTGAGTATAACTCAGTGGTATTTCTATAATCCAAAAATTTAGAACTTGATATAAATGATTAAAATGTAAAAATGCAAATAAGTAATGTTATGTACTTTTTCATTCGTTGCCCACATCATTGTCCACATCCAATAGTTTTCACAAATTCTAGCACATAGTAATAACATTTCATATGGCATTTGATAATTCAACTCATGCAATGGCATAATTCATTGTTCAATTTATGAATTCATTTCTTATAATTCATTCAATATTCACAACCAATTTCACCATTTCATATTCCATTTCACATCTCATTTTCCATTTCTCATCCTTATCATTTCAATATTAAATACATCAATTTTATCATTTAATTTTCTCTATTAACATGACTCGGACTCGGGCTCGGACGGATACACGAATCCAAACAACACACCAGTTTGGCACCCAGTGCCTCATCGGATAAATACGAAACAATAATTGCGCTCAGCACTATAATAAGTTGACATCCAGTGTCTCATCGGTTAAACCGAAGCAAATTGGCACCCAGTGCCTCATTGACTCGAAGTCGAAGAAATCCCTGAACTCTTCCTATCCTATGGCATGCCATCTATACCGGACTAAGCCCGAAATAGTTAACAAGGTTTCATTTCACTTTTCAAAACAATCAATGTCACATTTTCATATATGTACATTCTCACATATAAGCATATATTCAATTTGATAGCAACCAACTTTTCTCAATACACATATTCCATTCAATATTCATAAAAACACTACATTTCTTAATATTCATAATTAATTCATTCTAATAATCAATTGATTCAATTCAACCCAAAGTACAAAAATGTTTACCTCAAATACTTACCATATGCAAACAATTCAATATGCAGTAATTTATAATTTGTTTCGGATTATAGAAACGCAAACCGTATATTCTAAGCTACTCGACGTTAACCTTGTCTTTCCCTTTCTTACAGGAGGATTTTGGAACGACATTTGCTACAGAATAAAATAATTAAAATATATCAATAATACACAACTAAATTTTCATTAAATTTCAAATTTTATACTACATTTTGCTTAATCTTCAATTATTCCCTAAACCGAGACTAATTAAATCTTCACATTTAACCTCCAATTTTTTATACTAATTTCACTCTAAGTTAAATTTAGCTCCCTATTTCAATTCTATCCCTCAATTTCAGTTTTTTCACAATTTAGTCTCTATTGCTCAAAATCAACAATTAATTTCACTATTTAGTCATTTTTCACTTCTAACTTTAAAATCTATCAAATAAACCCTTAATGCTTTAACTACTCAACATTGGCAACATCATCAATCTTGAACAATGCCAAAAATTATAACATGGATCGACTAGTTCTAAGTATTGAGATTCTAAAAACATAAAAATTATAAGAAAATGGACTAAATTGACTAACCAGCTTGAATGCCTAAAACCCTTATGGCTGTCCGTTTTCTTCCTTTCTTTCTTTCTCAATTCGGTTTTGCATGTAAAAATAAAAGAAAGAAATGGTTTTGGTTGTTTATTACCATTATCTATTATTATTATTATTTTAGTTAACTTATAAATATAACATATACATGTAATATACACATGCATATATCATTAAAACCATGACCGGCCATCACCCAACCATTTAATTAATGGTATAATTGCTACCTCAGTCCCTTTTATTTAATTTAATCTATACTTCAACTTTTAACCCTCTTGTGATTTAGTCCCTATACCTTAATAACTCTTAATTTCATGAAGTTTACTTATCCACAATTTAATTCGCCTCAAATATAACTCCGTAAATATTTTTAATAAATATTTACTTGTCCGATTTACGAAAACGGAGTCCCAAAACTACACTTTTCGTCACCACTGACTATCGAATCGTTACAAAATTTGCAAACTTGGTCTTGTTCAATTGAGTATTAAGTTGAATTATGTGATGTTGTCATGAAGAATTATGTTTTATAATGTTTATGAAATGATTTGGGAATGGTTGATGGTAGTGAAGATTTGGTTTAAACATTTTAGACAAGTTTTGGGCATTCTATCTCTAGTGTCGTAGCATCTAACCTTCTTGTTGCGACATTAGAGTTAATAAGAGTAATCTGTATTAGGTATCGCAACATTGAAGTCATAAGGGTAAACTGTTCTCGGTGTCATGACATCAGGACGTCAGTGTCGCGACATCAGTTCGGTGTTGCAACACCCAATTTCTAATGTTGCAACATTGACCCTGTTTACCCTGTTTTGACCCAAATAAGGCTCGATTGTCTCCCAATTGTAACCAAACTTTAATGAAAACCTAGAAATGACTTAAATGACAACAAAGGGATCCAATTATGTTAAAACAAAGTTTTAAAATTTATGATAAAGGTAGCTTAGTGTATTAATGTGACATCCCTTGCTCTTGAGGAAATCGGCTCACTTCGAGTAAGGGGTGTTACAATTAAAGTTAATTAAGTTAATTTATTTTTATTTTGAATAATGTTACTTTTTATCAGGTACATAAAGTAAAACTACATTATATGTTGAATATATTAAAAATATTTTAATTATTATTTAAAATTTTCTATTATAATATTAATTTAAATTGACAAATTAATATATTTTAATTATAATTAATATTTCAAATAAGAAATATTATTTTATATTAATTATTGTACTTAAAAATATAATAATTAAATATTTAATTAAATATTACTTAGATAAATCACTTATAACACAGAGAAATATATAAAGATGCCATAAGTTTGTTGGTAAATGCCATAATTTGGGCTAATATGGTTGGCAGTTAGGAAAGACTTACGTTTGAATTGAATTATAAATTAAAAAATAAATAAAATTTTAGCCTTACGTTAATTAAATTTATAATTTTATCATTTTTTTCAGAGCAAGGTTGGGGCCACCGCCCCTGGCCGCATCGAGTCAATCGACTGAGTAATCAAACTAGAAAATTTCCACCCATTTCAATTCAATGACACGCCACTTGGGTTTGACCACGTATAGAGAGTTTTTGGGTTAATTTCATTAGATGTCCCCACTCCATAGCCTAAAATTTTAAATTAATCCTTAAATTTTAAAATATTTTGATTGAGTCAATATCAAATCAATCAATTTTTCTCTAATCAAGTTGTCAATTTTGACTTTAAATTCTAGCTCGGATATAATGTGCAATATATGCAAAAGATGTGAAACAAACTTTAAACACATATACACTAATTGCATAGACAAACTGTAGCTAATATGTTAATAAAAGAAAGTTTCATTAAATTAGGTTTATTTTTAATATGCTAGATCCAAGTTGTCTATATGATAAGTGTACATGTATTTTAAATTTAAGCAATGCATTTTGAATACACTCATTGTCTGATCCGAGCCAACATTTATCACAAAAGTTGACAACTAGACTGACAGAATTACTTGATTAATACGATACTGATTTATTAAGGAGTCAATTAGAATATTTTAAAATTTAGGGATCAATTGATAATATGGGTCATAGTTTAAGGATATAGTAGATTTAACCCTTGATTTTTTTATGGTTTTCCGGACAAACGACGTCGCTCGCACAAAAGAAAGTGAGACAAGCTAGCACACAGAAAAAACCGGGATGTAGGTAGAAATTCCAGATTTGCCCCAGATTTTAGAATAACAAGAAGAGTTATTGTTCTTTTTTTTTTATTATTTTTTTCCAATATTAGCCCTCCCAGTGCCTCCCTCTCGTTTTCTTGATTTTGGGGTAAAAAATTGATCCTTTTCTTCTATGATATGAAGTGGATGATGCCTTGAATTGCAACGATATCTCACCGTCCTCCACTCTCAGATCGTCGCAGTTTTCTAGCTCGATCCGTTTGTATTTTCCGGAGACCCGAAATCTGACCCGGAGGTTGAAACGATGTTTCTCGTGGATTGGTTCTACGGCGTTCTTGCTTCCCTCGGTCTATGGCAGAAAGAGGCCAAGATCTTGTTTCTCGGCCTCGATAATGCCGGTAAAACCACACTGCTTCACATGTTGAAAGACGAGGTTCGTTTTTTTTCCTTTTTGTTACTTAGCTCCATATATTGAAGTCTGTTTTTTTTAATCCTCAAAAACCCCTAAATTGAAAGTATAATTTTGGATCTCCGAATCGACTCCGATTCCTGAATCATCTACTTCAGAGTTCTGGGGTTTTTTGGAAGATATTAAAAGGCTTTTAAATGCTTTATCATTTAGAAAAATGACGAAATTTTGAGGTAATTAACGATGTTGATAATTGTTTTTACTGTTTCCAGAGATTGGTTCAACATCAGCCAACTCAGTATCCCACATCTGAGGAACTTAGTATTGGGAAAATTAAGTTTAAAGCTTTTGACTTGGGTGGCCATCAAATTGCTCGCCGAGTCTGGAAAGATTACTATGCTAAGGTAACCCTAAAGCTGAAATTCATGCCTATTTTTTCATTTACATTTCCTTGATTTTAGGTTTCAATGTTTATTAGTTTTAATTATTCTCTGCATTCAGTGAAATCTGTTTTTCTTTTAATTCATTTTCAGTGGTTTTACAATCTCAGTTTGGAAGGGTTTTATTAGTTTTGTTAACAGAATTTTCTTTATGTTCGTACGTCTCTCTGATGTTTTCATGCCTCGGCTATCTTTTCGCACTTTCTTGATGGAATTTTTTTTACCGATGATCAATTGTTAAATGCTAATTTTCAAATTGTTTCATGGTCATTAATTTTCAGTGAGGCTGGTGTTATGATCACCTTACGAAAATGCCTAATGTAATGCTTTAGCAGATTGATTTGTTTCTCTAGTTGTTTTGGAAAGGTGGCCATTGGCCGAGTATTATCTGTCAGCTGAAGCTTTCTGCAACCTTATAGCTTGCTGTTGGTTGATTTTTATGAAGATATTTCAAAAGCATATAATACAAAAATAATAAAAAAGAAAGAAGAGATTCCTTGGGTGCTTGACGAGGTGATCTAGAATTGCCAGCTGGATGTTAAGGTTGTAACAAAGAAGTTGTCTGTATGAATGTGCCGTTTTTACACTTCATTGCTTCCAAGCGACGTACAATTTAGGATGAGACTGGGTTTAGATGACATTTTCTACATCATGCTGCGGTTGCAATTATGTTGCCTTACTCTCATTTCGATTGTTCTTTTTGCTGCTTTTGTTCTCATCGGTTTCTTGTTAGAACTAATGGTTGCCTGGTCTCAAGTGAATACTTTGAACTGTATGTTTTATGGGTTCCAGGTGGATGCTGTGGTTTACCTTGTAGATGCCTATGATAAAGAGAGGTTTGCCGAATCGAAGAAGGAACTCGATGCGCTGCTTTCAGACGAGGCCCTTGCCAATGTCCCGTTTCTTATCCTAGGAAACAAGATCGATATACCATATGCTGCCTCGGAGGATGAATTACGTTACCATCTCGGCCTCACAAACTTTACCACAGGCAAGGGGAAGGTAAACCTAGCAGACTCGAATGTCCGTCCGCTAGAGGTATTTATGTGCAGCATAGTCCGCAAAATGGGATATGGGGACGGGTTTAAGTGGATTTCTCAGTATATCAAGTAGGGTAATGGCAAGAAAGATGCATTAAGACGATCTTAGACTTCCAAGCCCCAATTTCAGGTATAAAAAAATGTATTCTTTTAAACTGTTTGAGCTGACCCCTAAGTGGGTTTTAAATTTGGTTATATTTGGTGTTGGATGTATATAGGAAGGGAGGTTATATTCTCACTGCTCTGTAAAATCTCTACTCGTGGCAGCATATCTCTGGTACTGTAGTTGTGTCAATGAACTTCCATATCTTCTTACTATAATGAGTTTGTTTTCGCTAGAAAGTAATGTTTTCATTAGTTACGTTATGTTGTAGCTATGTCATTGAGTCATAGGGTTAGTGGCAAAGATGGAAAAATTAACTGTTAAAATTAGGCATTTTGTCAACTTTCTCATCATTTGAGCATATTTAAAATTTGCACATCAAATTGGACGGTTCTATAAATCTGAGGAAGGTTAATTCTCTTTCTAATAAATTAGATATCGGTATGCATTTACGTGTTCTACATAAACTTTATGTTAGATTTGGATCAAGATATAATGCCAAAGTTAATGACCGGGTTGACATAATTACTTGATACTACTGTAAGATTTCGTAATTTTGTATAACGTTTATAAAAAAAAGTATTTAAAATTTTAACTTCTTGTGGAATTAACCCTATTTTTATAAATATTATTGATATAAATCATATAGAATGGAGTGGAATACAATCAACAAAGCCGACTCTCTATTCATCTAAGGTGGGTGAGATTAATTATTATAATGATAATACTTTAAAACTATATTAGTGAGATTAAAATTAATAGGGAGATATATGTTTGGATGAAATCGCAATAATAATGGAGCAGGGAAAGTATAAAGGGACTATTAAGCATATTAGATTTAATTATAGATGTAAAATAAATAATTATTTTTCATATTAAAAGATAAAAATATATATTAAGTTTGTACTTATCTTAAAAAATAATTTTATTGATAAATAATTAATGTTTCATTAATTATATTTGTATTTATTTTTTTTATTATTTACATAATACTTATTTATGGCTAAACTATATTTTATATAATAAAAGTAATCAATCATTTTTAACATTTTTGACATATATATTTAACATATATTTATATTAAATATTAAACTACATTAACATCAAATTACATCAAAATAATGGGATAAATCTCAAAATTATAATGAACTATGGTTAATGTGTAATTTTATACATGAACTTTGATTTTGTGCAATTTTATACATGAAATTTTGATTTGACTCAATTCTTGTAAATTATTAACACAAATATTGATATAACATCATTTTATGTTTATATATTGCATACATAAATAATTATATTTATCCAATATAAAAATAAATTGAAATATTTATTTCTTTAAACGTGTATGATTAACTCAAAATTAAAGTTTCAAGTATACATTTGAAACACAATTAGAGTCTTATGTGTACAATTGCACCAAATTAAAGTTCATGTACACAATTGCACATTAAATCAAAGTTTATGTAAAATTTTGAGATTTATCTCGAAAATAATAATTAAAAAATTATTTATGATAACGAATTTATATATTTACCACATCATCCATGGTCCCTTTCAAATTGTTTAACTCGAACCCCAAACTTTAAACACGAATCTTGAACTCTAAACTCCAAACTCCAAACATGAACCCTAAACCTTGAACCTTAAACTCAAAACCCTAACCCTCAAATCTTGAACCCCAAACTCGAACCCGAACTTGAACTTAAACCTTGAACCTTGGACCTTGGGCCTAGGGTTCAAGGTTCGGGGTTTGGAATTTATAATTTGGGGTTTTGAGTTCGAGGTTTAAAATTTAAGATTTAGGGTTTAAGGAAAAAAAAACAAAATTATGCATCAATAACATGATAAAATTATTAAAATATCATTATATAATTAAAAAGGAGCCATGAACAATGTGGTGGGAAAAGTACATAAAATAATTTCTTGTATTCTTATAATAGCAATATAAGGTTAAACTGAGAAAAATATTTCCCACTATAAATGTTTTTTTCTTAATTGGAACATAATACTCCTATCTAAAATTTCATCTCCGATGCATTCAAAATTTTACCGGCCAGAATTAAAATGTTATTCAAAGGGATGACAATGGTGCATTTGCACCAAAACCCATAACAATCGCCAAAGTTAAAAGTATAATTCCACTTTTTATGCATGTACACTTTCGAATTAATATGATATTTCTATTATGTTGATTTAAAATATTGTATATATTAATATTTATTGAGCGATTGAAATTTTTTTTACATAAAACAAATAAAATTTTTTAATTTATGTTAAATTTAATATACATAATTTATATGAATAAAATATAAAATTTAACGATTAACTTATTAAAATATTAATCATAAATAAATTAAGAAAGAATGAATTAAAATTTTATCTATATAAATAGATTCCGCTCCATACGTGTGTGTGTATATATTATCCAAATCAGCCTGATCCAATGGGATCATCTTCAAAACGAAATTGGCTCGACTACCTAACTCTTTTGTGTAGCTTTCCAAGCACTAAAAGAAAGCGTGCCAAACTTTGTTTAGTTTATGAATCATTTATTCAAAACTCGCCATATTTGGAACTAATTTCCATCGGTAAAATTGTGATTTTTTTTAATTTAATATAAAATTTTTATCAATTTTATGAGTTGAAATTAAATTATAATAATTTAATTTCATATTTGAATATGTTAAAAGACATTTCGATTTAGAGAGAGAAGTTACCAAATTAATAGTAATAAAATTAATTAAATCTTAACTCGGTTAATATTGATATTATTACTTATGTAAGAAAATATAAGTTCGAACGAATTAAAATGTGCTTATTTTTTAATTTAAAGATTATGGAGAAGTTATAAATAATTCAAGATGCTATATAAAAAAACAATTAATTAAGTTACGCAATTGCTTGTCAATAAAATAACATCAAGTTTGATTTAGCCCTGCCATGAAATATAGAAGGGATGTTATATGAGCTCCGGTGGTGGACTAAACAGAGACCTATTAAACTAATACCTAAAATACAGTGTGCCCCCAACACGAAAAGCACCATTCAATTTCTTAACCTTTGGATCTTTAGGTCGTATACCATTTTATAACGCAACTTTGTACGTTCGACGCCATAACGTTTACGAAGGCTTAATTATAAAAGTGGTCCCTAAATTATACTATTTTTTCATTTAAGTACCTAAACTTTTTTATTGTCAAAAGTAATATCTAAATTATTAATTTCGTCCCATTTTACCCCAAAATAATGATACCAGCCAGTAAAAACGTAACACATGGTACATTTAAAGTGAGACCAAATTAATAATTTAGATATAATCTTTTACCATTTTTTTTAAATATCTAAGTAGGAAATTTGATATAGTTTAAGGGCCAATCTTGCATTTAAGCCTCTACAAAGTTATGCAGTTGTTTTCATTTGACATTTTATTGTATTTGTATCAACAAAACCTTTACCAACAAAATGCATGCCACCAATTTTACCAATATCTCCCCTATGGTATTACAACCCCCAAAACCAACACAACGCTGGAACATCACCAATGGACCAAGGGTCTCAACATTATTGGCCCGATAATCAGCAATACTTAGACATGCAATAGAGAATAAGAGTTATCGAGGAACAAATCTCCTCCCAACATAAAAGATACGAAAAGCAACAAAAGTTTATCCAGAAGTAGGTGGATAGACAAAAACTCACAGATGAAAGAAATGAAGTGAAAAGCTCACTGAGGAGCTCAAACCAAATAGGGTGAACCAAGAGCAAAATCCCAGGTATAGAAGGGAAGAGTTTTTCCATTCTGAACACGATCATCAGTATGTGGGCCAAGGTAAGGAAATTTTAGTAGATGAGGATGTTGAAATGGATGATAGAGATGATAGTTATGATGAGGACCATGATGATAGTTATAGTTGCTCTAGTCAAAATACCTTGGAACAAAAAGTAGAGAAGTTAGAGAAACATTTATAGGATTTTCAGAAAATAGAATCATCAGATTAGTGAAGAAGTATAAAATGAACCCTTAGCTTAAAAAAAATATTGCAGCATCATGTTTCCCCGACGTTTAAATTCCTCAAAATGAGTCGAGGAGACCCTCAATACCATTTAGCCCATTATGTAAATCATATGAATGTATTTGGGGCTTTAAATGAAGTTAAATGCATGACATTTTCAATGATATTGAATGACTCGGCTCAAGTGTGGTATTTGCAATTGCCACAACATTCCATTATGAATTTCGAGCAGTTGGCGGACCTGTTTATGAGTAGGTTCTTGGCAAATAAGACATTGAAAAAAATCTAATACATACCTCATGTCTATTAAGCAACATGAGGATGAGCCTTTAAGAGATTTTGTGAAAAGGTTCAACATAGCAACCATTGTTCAAGCTTTCATGTCTGGAAAATCTCACCAATTTTTGAAGTACAATTTAATTGGTAAACCCTCATCCTACTTGTTAGCATTATATGAGAAGGCTGATGAAAAATCGAGTTTGAAAAATGCAGCAAAAATTAAATTTAGAGAAAAACCAGATTTTTAAATTTTTTTTCCAAAACAAGAACTTGGTTGTAATATCTAAAGTAATAAACACATAATCAAAATTTTACCTTTGTGATTCGTTTAGGATGAACGCTTCAATCAGGTAGTCTTCTCTGCTATCCTTAAGCTCACGTCTGCCAAGTGTGGACTCACTTTGAATCAGAAAATTTTCCACAAAAAAATATCAGTGGGGTAATTTCACAATTTCTCTAAACTTTTGGGTCAAGTTGTAAATAATAAAAATATCTTTAGAAATTTTTTGAAATAATTTCTTCAGAGGATTTTCTCTCTACAACTTTCTCTTGAATTCAAGTGTGTAAAAATAATGACCCAAGGCTCTTTTTATATAGGGAGAGTTTAGAGAATTCAACTATAACTAAACTTAATCACTTTAATATTAATTTAATAAAATAATAATAAGATAATTATTAAATTTAATTTAATATTAAATCTATTAAAATAATATTATTTTTAGAATAATTAATCTAAAATCAAATTCTCTAGTAGGGTCTCAGTAGGATTGTAATTCTTCCACTACTCAAGCACCGAAGACCCATAACCGCTGACAATTTTTCAGCCACCGGAATACCGCCATTGCAACTGCTGGCACCTCGAGTTGGTTCTGTTTCTACCGATTCGGTCTGGGTCAATGATGGCCCGACCGGTTCGATTTAGCCACTGATTAGACCGTTAGTTCGGTTTCACATATTAGACCCGATTTGACCAGTTTTTTTGGGTATTGGTTTCAAATTTTGGGCTCCTGGGTCTAATTTATGATCTAAGGTCCAATTTTAAAGTTCAATTACCCATTGGGCCAATTTTTTGACTTGAAAATTAATTTCCAAAAATATTATATTAATTTTAATTAATTTTTTAATTTAATTTTACTTTATCAAAATTAATTTTTCCAAAAATCACTTAGATTTTCTAAATTAATTTTTCAAGAAAATTCTTTAATTAATTTCTCTAGTTGAATAATTCTTACAACTGCTCAATTTAATTCCACATCGAATAAATCGACTCAATTAAATTATTTCTAAAGTCATATAATTTACTTCTAATTCAAATGTAGTTCGATCGAGCTTTTGCTGAGCTAGCGAAGGGACTAATCGAACATATACAATTAGGCCCTAGTAATTGCAATTATGTCCAGAAGCATCGTTTTGATAATTTTCAATTACTTAATCATTGAGTCAAGCCACAAGAAGTACCATGATTGAAAACTCCTTGTTGTATACTTTTTATGAAAGCAATCCATCCAACTGCTTTGTCCAATGACCTCATCATGTGTGTGTTATCCTCATATGATATCCTTAATTCCTTTGAGTTAAATCCATTAACTCAATTCATTCATATTTTATCTCATTGTCACCATTGTGTCTTCTTAATGATTAATATGATCACTGTCAACAAATGATTGTGATAAATTGCTCGTTCTAGAACAAACAACCCATGTCAACGTTCCATATTTATCAATCCACACATTGCCAATGAGAGGATATCATTAACTCTTTAATTGAGCTATGAATTCCACTATTGCTAGTAAATCCATGCCATACACAAGTCATGTATCCAACATACCAGCTATCGAGTCGATCATCTTTAGAGCATAAGCCTACACATATATCAAAGCACATGAGTTACATACGCATGGTCAGTGGCTAAATCAGGATTTAGGTAAATCACACCATGAATGTCAAAAGTGAATTAATTCACAAATGGATTCAAAATTAATTCATTTTGGGTCCAACCCAATGTATCATTCTGCCAATAAATACATCTATGTCTATACCCGTGGAATCAACTACTCCGATATCCAAGACTAGCCCTCTCCTCAATTGGATTTTTAGACGACATAATAATCCTTCTCAATATTTGAATTAAATGTTCACTTTGATTCTTTTACGAGATTACAGACTCATTTAGATTATCTACTGAAAAAAGTTGTCTTTCTTACAATGTAAATGTTCATATAATTCCACTTATTATCAGTTTGAACTTAAAAAAAAATGAGCTAATATTTGTTTGTCACAATTTTGCTATGCATGCAAAATATGAAAGATAGATATACAAAATGCATAAAAGTGAAATGTGAAATTTATTTATTCATTGTTATTGGAAAAATTAAAAGGACGGGTATTTGAACGTGATTAAATGCATTTATTTTTCTATTTTAAGGATTGGGAAGGATATAGATGATAAATAGAAGTAGGCATGGCATAGAGAAAATGTAACACCCCAAACCCGACCTAGACGTTATGGCCGAATCTGGGATGTCACATGGAATGAGATTTGAAGTTGAATTTATCACGTTTAAACCGTTTCTGTTTACTAGCTTCTATTTATCTCTTGTCAATTTCAAAAGTATTTTCTTGTTAGTTTGATTCGTTTAAAAACATATTCTGTAGCAGAAGCTTTTAAAATCATGATATTTAAAAAAACCATCCGCGTTTAGGAAAAACGTTGTTTATAAATAAACCGAGTTTTCATTGAGTTTTACAGTTTAGAAATCCATGAAAATAGTTAAAATCCAAAATAAAGGCAAACAAACCAAAAGTCCCAAATTACATAAAAAAAATACCCCAAAAGAAGAATAGGGAATAAAAACCATAACGAAATTAAAGTAGTTCAATAAACATGTGGTCACCATTGAGTCCTCCGCCGTACCAATCCGTCTAAGTCTGGGGATTACTTGTACAGATAAAACAGAAAGGGGTGAGTTTACGTAAACTCAGTGTGTAATCCCCACAGAAGACATGCATATAGTCAAACAACAGTTTTCAGTCAAGTGCAGTCTGGGCATAAGCCCATTATAGATACAGTTTCAGATATAAATTAGGGCCTTAGCCCATCTCTGATACAATATGCATACAGTAACAGAAATCAATATCCTACTCTCCACCCTTTACACACCATCTCCGACCATCCCTACACACCATGTGGGGTTTAAAACACCCACCCAGCCCTACACACCAAGTGGCACCGAATGTGGCACATATTAGTAATATTGCAGTTAAGTTGCCAGATAATAGACATGAAAGTCTTTCAGTACACTTTCTCCAATAATCAATCATCCCACCTCAATGCAGATGTAACTAAACATGCTCAATGCAGACATACAGAAATACATGCTTACATGCTAAAATTCAATTATCAGTCATACATATGGATCGATAAACATGCATAAAATTAACATGCTCCATACATACATTATATATTCAGGTCACACGATTTAGGGTCTAAGTAGCGCTTACCGACCCTATACTAGGTTTACAGTCAACTTGGGTGACCCGTGCAATCCTAGGAATCATTTTAGCTAAATGGGTCTACATGCCCATGTGGCTTGCCCGTGTGGGCCCACATGCCCAGATTGGCCTTGGCCCGTGTAGATCACACGGCTTGGCCCAAATTCTCACATGTCTGTGTGGACTACCCGTGTGGACCCACATGCCCATGTGGCCCACACGACCCAATTCGGTCAAGCCTATGTGTTGCACATAGCCTACCTGGCCATCACACGGTCGTGTTTAGCGCACGGCCTGGCCTTCATTGACCACACGAATGTGTCATTCGCACACGACCTACCATACGAGCGACCATACGCCGGTGTGACGTTGACATTTTGTAATTTTGGCTTTCGTTGAATCTCGTTTTCTGCGTTTTCGGGTAAACATCTGGTATCGTTTCGCTGCAAAAACACTCTCGAGCACTCCAAGACCTAAAAATTGATATTTTAGAGCCCAATTTAGTACCCTCGCGAAAATTCAAAATCGAAAATCGTATACATCAAAGTCAATAATGAACCCAAGCACTTACCAACAATGAACCGAACCCTACGCTCAAATCTTTACAGAAGTACTGACCAATTATTGACCTCCGCCTATTCCAAAAGAACCACAAACAACCTCCTTTTAGAAAACTATCCACGAAACAGAAAGATAGTGGCAAAACAGTCACTTACCGAATGAGTGCAAACAAAAGTTGAACGAGAAAGAGTCGATTTGAAAAACCGAAAGAAGAGGAGAAGGCTAGATAAGTTCGACTGATGAGATGGAAAGTAAAATGTCAGAAATAATGGCAGAATTTTGGGAAATTGGAGAAGGAGAGAAGAAAAAAAAAACGTTAAAAGTCCAAATAGAATAAAATAAAATTGGATATATTTGTTTCCTCTAAAATCCTCCCCCACTAACCCCTCAATCACAACTACTTCAAATTTTTATCCCAACTCAAACACTCTCTCAACCGACCGAGCAAAAATATAAACATCCAAGCTTGTGCAAGGATTCGAACACAGGACCTCCAACACACCAACACCCTTACCACTCGAACCAGCAGACTCATTCTGTTATGATTTCACCAACAATTAGCCTTAAGCCTACTAAGCAAGGGTAAGGCTTAAATCTGAAAAAATTCCAAAATTTGCCAAAGGCAGGGCTTAAACTTGGGACCTCACACACACACCCAGAACACTTAACCACTGAAGCAGATACACAGATGTGTCAAGAATTTACAGAAACAGAATTATAGAATTTGGGGCATTACATCTCTACCCCCTAAAAAAAATTTCAACCTCGAAATTTACCTGATCAGGATAGATAAGGATACTGTTGACGCATCACATCCTCATGCACCCACGTGGCCTCATCAATGCCATGATTCTGCCATAATTCCTTCACTAATGGGATAGACTTCTTCCGAAGAACCTTTACATCACGATCCAGAATCTGAACCGGCTCCTCCTCAAAGGTCAAATCTGGCCTAACCTCAATCTCCTCAACAGGGACAATATGAGAAAGATCAGACCGATACCGCCTCAAGATCGAGATGTGAAAAACATCATGGATGTTGTCCAACTCTAGAGGTAGCTCTAGCTGATAAGCGACTGGCCCCACACGTTTCAGAGTCCGATATGGCCCGGTGAACCTAGGGCTCAACTTGCCATTGCGACCGAATCTCAGAACTTTCTTCCATGGGGAAACCTTGATAAAAACAAAGTCCCCTACAGAATACTCAATATCACGCCTCTTCAGATCTGCATAAGACTTCTGTCTAACAAAAGTTACCTTCAGATAATCCCGAATCAGTCAAACCTTATCCTTAGTCTCAGAAACCAACTCAAAACCCAAAACTCGACGTTCGCCCAACTCAGACCAACACAAAGGAGTACGACACTTACGACCATACAAAGCCTCGTAAGGTGACATCTGAATACTTGATTGGAAACTATTATTGTAAGCGAACTCGGCTAACGGCAGATAATCCTCCCAACTGCCTCGAAAATCGATAACACAACTCCTCAACATATCCTCTAGTATCTGAATCACCCTTTCAGATTGACCATCGGTCTGAGGATGGAACGCAGTACTGAAATCCAATCTCGAGCCCAGAGCCTCATGTAACTTTTTCCAGAACCGAGACGTGAAGTGATGATCTCTGTTAGAAATAATCGACACTAAAACCCCATGCTGTCTCACTATATCAGAAATACAGAGCTTTGCCAACTTCTGAAGAGAATAGTCGGTCTTAACCGGAATGAAGTGCGCAAACTTGGTCAATTGATCCACGATGACCCAAACAGAATCCTTCTTTGTGGGTGTTAGAGGCAACCCACTAACGAAGTCCATCGTTACTCGTTCCCACTTCTATAGTGAAATCTTAATTGGCTGCAGCAAACCCAAAGGTAACCGATGCTCAGCCTTAACCTACTGGCATGTCAAACATCGTGCCACAAAATCAGTAACCTCCCGTTTCAATATCAGCCACCAGTACAGTTCTCAAAGATTTTAGTACATCTTATTCCTACCGGGATGTATAGCATAAGGGCTACTATACGCCTCTCTTAGAATAGACTTCCTCAGATCAGTATCATTCACTATACAAATCCGACCACAGAAACAGAAAACCCCATCATTATTCAGCCCAAAGTCCGTAGTGTTGCCACTCTCAATCTGATAGAACCGAAGATCCAACGATTCATCTTCTAATTGCCTATCTCGAATCTGTTCTATCCAAGTCAGTTTAACCTGTAGCTCAGCCAACAAACTTCCGTCGTCGAACAAACTAAGTCGAGCGAACATCGTTCTAAGATCAGTCACTACCCTACGGCTCAACGCGTCGGCCACCACATTGGCCTTGCCAGGATAGTACTCAATAGTACAGTCATAGTCCTTAAGTAGCTCAATCCATCTACGCTGCCTAAAATTCAACTCCTTCTGAGTCAGGAGGTACTTGAGGCTTTTATGATCAATGTAAATAATACACCTCTCACCATACAGATAGTGCCTCTAGATTTTCAAAGCAAAGACTACGATGGCCAATTCCAAATCTTGTGTCGGATAGTTTACCTATGCGTCTTGAGCTGACGAGATGCATATGCCACAATCTTACCATCCTGAATCAGAACACAACCCAAACCCACATGTGACGCGTCACTGTAAACCACAAACTCCTTCCCAGGTTCAGGCTATATCAGAACAGGAGCCTCAGTCAGAACAGTCTTGAGCTTCTCGAAGCTCTCTTACTGCACATCGGTACAGACAAACGGAACACCCTTACGTAGCATCTTAGTTAAGGGCATTGCAATCAGTGAGAAACCTTCCACAAACCACTGATAATAACCCGCCAGACCCAGAAAACTGTAGATCTCAGACATGTTCTTAGGCTGTTTCCAATCTAGTACAACCTCAATCTTCCTAGGATTGACTCGGATACCCTCAGCAGACACTACCTGCCTTAGAAAAGTTACTTTACGAAGCCAGAACTCACACTTACTGAATTTAGCATAGAGTTGTTTTTCTCGCAAAGTTTGAAGCACTACCCTAAGATGTTCATCATGATCATCCTCAGTATTAGCGTATACCAAAATTTTGTCTGTGAAAACTACGACGAACTGGTCAAGATAAGGTTCAAACACTCGATTCATCATATCCATGAATGCGGCCGAAGCATTCGTCAAACCAAAAGCCATAACTAGGAACTCGTAATGTCTATAACGAGTCCCAAATGTCGTCTTATGCACATCCACCTCTTTAACCCTCAACTGATGGTACCCTGAATGGAGATCAATCTTAGAGAATACCGAAGCCCATTTGAACTGATCAAATAAGTCGTCAATTCTCGGAAGCGAATACTTATTCTTAATGGTCGACTTGTTCAACTGCCGATAGTCAATGCACATTTTCATGGTCCCATCTTTCTTCTTAACAAACAGAACCGGTGCTCTCCATGAAGACACACTAGGACGGATGAAACCACGGTCCAAAAGTTCCTGCAGTTGAGCCTTAAGCTCTGTAAGTGTACTCGGAAAAAGCTCGATCCCAAACTCAACCTCTCAGTTCGATGGCAATCCCGGTAACTCCTCAGAAAAACGTCCAAATACCTTGCAGTCTTGATATCCTTTACGGTAGAGTCCCTAGAAACAGAAACACTAATATAGGCCAAGAGTGCCTCACATCCTTTACGAACCAGTTTCTCAGCCATCAGTGCAGAGATCACACTAGTCAAATAATTTCGACGTTCTCCAATCATGACTACCTCATCATCCTCCTCAATTTTTAAGACGACCCTCTTGGTCACACAGTCCAGACTAACACGGTGCTTGACCAACTAGTCCATACCCAGAATCAGGTTGAACTCCCCAAATGGAAGCTCCATCAGATTAGCTAGAAATATCGACCCTTGAACCTCTAGCGGAACATCTCTATACAGTTTGCTAACCCAAACTGATTGCCCCTGTAGATTCAGCACAGTCACCTCACTAGAAGTACTTTCAACCAAAGTCCCCAAGTTTTCAGATACAGTGCTAGCTACATAGGAATGTATGGAACCTATGTCTATTAGAGCAAAATAAGGTACATCATAAATTAAGAACATATGGGTAATGACGTCTGGAGCATCTCTGTCCTCTCGGTGATGAGTAGCATAAACAAGAGTAGGTTGCCTCGCCTCAGGCTGCCTCGCACCTCTGCCTGGTGCTCTCTGTCCATGGCCCATATCGTTACCACCCCTAGCCTGACCACGGCCCCTCTGTGGCTGCGCAGTACCAAAACTCGGAGCTTGCACCTGATCGGCCCTCAACGGACACTCCCAAATGCGATGCTCTAATGACCCACACCTCAAACACGCCCCAGTCCTCCTCCAACACTCGCCCAGATGGCATCTACCAAAATCTCCACACTGCTGCAATCCGGTAGGAGCAACAGGGGCCCAGCTCTAACTGGCCCATCAGTCCTGGCCTTTTTCTTAGTCCTCTGTACCGAACTTGAGGGCTTTGAATCCCTCTTGTTCTTGCCCCTCTCACGATCTCTGTTTTGGCGCTCAGTGCGCTTAACCTCTTTGGTGATCTTCGCATTCTTTACCAGAATAGAGAACTCTCGCTCCTTCTGCGGAGCTATCAGTACCCTCAGGTTATCCCTAAGGCCTTTCTCAAAACGGATACATCTCTCATATTCAGACGCCACCATGCCTTGCGCGTAGTGGCTTAGTCTCAAAAATTCGGCCTTATACTTGGCCATTGATCGGTCTCCCTGAGTGAGGTTTAGAAACTTGCTCCCACGTACTTCCCTTGGAAGACAGACTTAAAGAACTCCTAAGACAGACGATCGGGCTGAATGCCCTCCTAAACGGTTAGCCACCATTGATAGGCCTAATTGCGAAGCAACAAGACTGCACCCTTCAATTCCTACTCAGGGGTACAGTCTAAATCATCCATTATCCTCTCAATAGCCTCCATCTAGTACTCAGCCACATTAGGGGCGACTCTAGGGACACCCCTAAAAAGTTAGGCTCTATTTGACCGGAGTCGTTCCGTAACCGACCCTCGGTCTCTAGATCCAGTGTTGGGCCCAGTGACACTCTTTAGTATCCTTAACATAGCTTGGGACAATGCATCATCCCCAGCCATGCAATCTTGAGACCCAGTCTCAGTAGTAGGTGACACCGGCGTCTCACTCGTATCTAGGTTCGACATGCTGCCTAGAGAAGAGGACTCAATTCGAGGTCTCTTACGACCTCTACCTCGGCCTCTAATACCACGCCCACAGATACCTCATGCGCTCATTTCTATTCGGATTTATCTGTATTACGAATTTTATGAATCAGTTACAGTTTCAGTATTTATTAACAGATGTTTTATGTAAAGCTGTATCATAAATTCAGAGTTTCTTTTTCGCAAGTACAGTCTCTATCAGTTTCAGTTTCACTACAATTTCAGTATACACTAACTAGAGTGTTTTCAGAACAGACTATCTCTAATATCATAACAGTTTCTCATAATACTTACAGGACCGGCACCGGAGACTCGGTGTACCATATTCTCATTCCAATCATTTCAAATCATTTGAAAATCAGTTCTTAAAAACAAAGTTTTAAAACCCAAAATTCATAGCCGAGTATTGCAACCTGGCTCTGATACCACTAAATGTAACACCCCAAACCCAGCCTAGACGTTATGGCCAAATCTGGCGATGCCACATGGAATGGGATTTGAAATTGAATTTATCAAGTTTAAATCATTTCCGTTTACTAGCTTCTATTTATCTCTCGTCAATTTCAAAAGTATTTTCTCGTTAGTTTGATTCGTTTAAAAATATATTCTATAGCGGAAGCTTTTAAAACCGTGATATTTAAAAAAACCATTCGCGTTTAGGAAAAAAACATTGTTTATAAAATTAAATCGAGTTTTCGTTGAGTTTTGTAGTTTAGAAATCCATGATAACAGTTAAAATCCAAAATCAAGGCAAACAGACCAAAAGTCCCAAATTACATCAAAAATACCCCAAAAGAAGAATAAGAAATAAAAACCATAATGAAATTAAAGCAGTTCAATAGACATGTGGTCACCATTGAGTCCTTCACCGCACCAATCTGTCTAAGTCTGGGAATTACCTGTACAGATAAAACAGAAAGGGGTGAGTTTACGTAAACTCAGTGTGCAATCCCCACAAAAGACATGCATACAGTCAAACAACAGTTATCAGTCAAATGCAGTTTGAGCCTAAGCCCATTACAAATATAGTTTCAGATATAAATTAGGGCCTTAGTCCATATTCGATACAGTATACATACAGTAACAGAAATCAGTATCCTACCCACCAGCCTTTACGCACCATCTCCGACCATCCCTATACACCATGTGGGGTTTAAAACACCCACCCAGCCCTACACACCAAGTGGTACCGAATGCGGCACATATCAGTAATATTGTAGTTGAGCTGCCAAATAATAGGCATGAAAGCTTTTCAGTACACTTCCTCCAATAATCAATCATCCCGCCCCAATGCAGATGTAACTTAACACGCTCAATGCAGATATATAGAAATACATGCTTACATGCTAAAATTCAGTTATTAGTCATACATACGGATTGGTAAACATGCATAAATTTAACATGCTCCATACATATATTATATATTTAGATCACACAATTTAGGGTCTAAGTCGCGCTTACCGACCCTATAGTAGGTTCATAGTTGACTTGGGCGACCCGTGCAACCCTAGGAATCATTTTAACAAAATGGGCCCACATGCCCATGTGGCTTGCTCGTGTGGGCCCACACGCCCAGATTGGCCTTGGCTCTTGTGGATCACACGCTTGTCCCAAATTCTCACATGCCCGTGTGGACCCACATGCCTCTGTGGCCCACACGGTCCAATTCGGTCAATCCCGTGTGTCGCACACGGCCTACCTGGCCATCACAGGGCCGTGTCTAGCACACGGCCTAGCCTTTGTCGACCACACGAATGAGTCATTTGCATATGACCTAGCACATGGGCGACCACACGTCCGTGTGGCGTCGACAGTTTGCAATTTCGGCTTTAGCTGAATCCTGTTTTCTACATTTTCAGGTATACACCTGGTATCGTTTCGCTGTAAAAACACTCCCGAGCACTCCAAGACCTAAAAATTGATATTTTATATCCCAATTTAGTACAGTAGCGAAAAAATAAAATCAAAAATCATTTACATCAATGTCAATAGTGAACCCAAACACTTACCGACAATGAACCGAACCCTACACTCAAATCTCTACAGAAGTATTGACCAATTATTTACCTTCGCCTATTCCAAAAGAACCACAAACAACCTCCTTTTAGAAAACTATCCACGAAACAGAAAGATAGTGGCAAAACAGTCACTTATCGAACGAGTGATAACGAATATTGAATGAGAAGGAGTCGATTTGGAAAACTGAAAGAAGAGGAGAAGGCTAGATAAGTTTGGCTGATGAGAGGGAAAGAAAAACGTCAGAAATAATGGCAGAATTTTGGGGAAATTGGAGAAGGAGAGAAGAAAAAAAATGTTAAAAGTCCAAATAGAATAAATAAATTTGGATATATTTGTTTCTCTTAAAATGCTCCCCCACTAGCCCCTCAATCACAACTACTTCATATTTTTAGCCCAACTCAAACACCCTCTCAACCGGCCGAGCAAAAATATAAACATCCAAGCTTGCACAAGGATTCAAATACAAGACCTCCAACACACCAACACCCTTACCACTCGAACCAGCAGGCTCATTCTATTATGATTTCACCAACAATTATCTTTAAACCTACTGAGCAAGGGTAAGGCTTAAATCAGAAAAAATTCCAAAATTTGCCAAAGGCAAGACTTGAACTTGGGACCTCACACACACACCCAGGACACTTAACTACTAAAGCAGATACACAGATGTGTCAAGAATTTATAAAAACAAAATTATAGAATTTGGGGCGTTACAGAAAAATATATAAAAAGTTGAAATGTAGTTGTATTATTATTTGTTTTTTTTATATTGTTTGAGCAAATATAAAACTGAGAATACAACAGCAGCCAAATTATGTTTTTTTCATTAAGACTAAATGTAATTCAAAACCTTTTATTAATATTTCATTCATAGGTGATGATCATAAGTTCTTCATGGTGCATCTCTCTATGCAAGTATTGACAGAGCCTGCAACTTCCCTTGCAGCTAACAAAAACAAAACAAATCGTTGAGTTCATATACATACTTACCATCAAATATTAATATAAAAAGAAAAAAAAAGAAAAACTACTAGGCTCCCCTTGGCTGCTTAGCCTTGAACACATGGTGGTGGCACATCTAAGTATGTAGAAGGTTGAGCTGCTGGTGTGGTGGGTGTCCTCGATAGTTTCCACCAGTGCTTCTGACACCAAACAATGTTTTTTTTTTGACAAAGACACCATGAAATGTTGAATGTAGTTTTCAGAAGAGAATTCGTTGGCGACGCAGGAAGTAAAGCATAACGAATACTTTAACCCAATTGAGATGAGTGCAGTAACAACTTGATGTGAGAGACTGAAGAGGATTCCCAACACCAAATAGAACATCAACACCCCTGATTTCTCCCCCATTAGGTATATATATTTGATTCCCTTTAAGATATATAGATTTGTTGATGATTGTTTTGCATTGCATGAGATAGGGTTTATATAGACTTTGTGTAGGAGATTGTCATGCCAAACTGCCTTGCCAAAATTTGATTAAATTCAAACTTAAAAGGACATTTCTATAAGCAATCAAATTGAGATGAAATAGACTTTTCATGCCAAACTACATGGAAAATGCTTTTGATTAATTTCATTAAAATCATAAATAAAGTTTTCGATTCATTTTAAAAATTAATGGAAATATTGTCAAAAGCAATGGAATACAGTCTTATTGAACTCAAACTTTTTCTTTGATTTTCAAATGCATATTGAAAATGGAATTTTTCAAATTTTCTTTTTTTTTTATTAATATTTTTATAGGTAACTGATTGTGCCAAATCCTTTAATGTCTTTTTTTAGAATTCGTCTAACAATCCTAAAATAAATTCCCTTATTTATTTTGAGGGGGACTAAATTAGTCATTTATCAACCGAAATAAATATGTTGTTATATTTTCAATTAAATTACACTGTTTATTTTTTAAAAAAATTAAATCAAATTTGATCTTATAACATAAACATCCGCTAAATATTTATTCCTGCAAAATATATATACTGTGTATGACAGGTCAATGGAATAATTATCTGGATCTTCTTTTTGACATAATTAGATTTATAGATCTATAAATTATCAATATATAACTTCTAATAACTATAATTTTTACATACTTTTTTCAATCATATTGTTAATATGAAAATAATAATTATTGGGTGCAATGGTAACATACATTATACTTCTAATGAGAGAATGTGGATTTGAACCTTTGAAACAACATTATTAGAAAGGGATGTCATGAACCCCAAATATCAACGCCTTTCTAAGGATAGAGTCGTTAATCACTTGCGCTTGGTCGCAAGGATGCCACAATGATAGTGATAGTAATATTGATTAACTTTTTATTGTTGGTGATCAGTTCATGTTGACAATTTTAAGAGAAGATTGAGAATACTTAAAAAAAAAAGGTGTCGATTAAGGTTTAGCTTAATTAGCACTATTGTTATTGGAAAAATTAGATGGAGAGATATTTGAATGTGATTAAATGCATTCCTTTTTCTATTTTAAGGATTGGGATTGAGATAGATTATAAAAAAGAAGTAGGCATGGTATAAAGAAAAACATATAAAAAGTTGAGATGTAGTTGTATTATTACTTTTTTTTTTTATATTCTCTTAGAAAATATAAAACTGAAAATACAGCAGTAGCCAAATTATGTTTTTTTTTTCATTTAGGCTAGATGTAATTCAAGGCCTTTTATTATTATTTCATTCATAGGCGATGATCATTAGTTCTTTATGGCGCATCTCTCTATGTAAGTATTCACACAACTTGGAACTTCCCTTACAATTAACGAAAACAAAACAAATCTTTGAGTTCATATACATACTTACTTACCATCGAATATTAATATAAAAAGAAAAAAATAAAAACTATCAGGCTTCCCTTGTCTGCTTAGCCTTATACACATGGTGGTGGCACATCCAATTGTGTAGAAGGTTGAGCTGCTGGTGTGATTAGTGTTCTCGATAGTCTCCCCCAATGCTTCCGACACCAGGAAATGATTTTTTTTTATAAAGACAACAAGAAATGTTGAATGTGGTCTTCAGGGGAGGATTCGTTGGCCACGTAGGTAGTAAAGAAAAATGTATAATTTAACCCAATAGAGAAAAGTGTTGTAACAACTTGATGTGAGGGACTAACTAGGATTCCCAACACCAAACAGAACATCAAAACCCCTGATTTCTCCCGCATTATGTATATATTTGAATCCTTTTAATATATATAGATTTGTTCCATTGCATGAGATAGGGTTTTTATAGACTTTGTGTAGGAGATTGTCATGCCAAACTGCCCTGCAAAAAAATTATTAAATGCAACATTAAGAGGACATTTCTATAAGCAATCAAATTGAGATGAAATGGACTTGTCATGTCAAATTACATGGAAAATGCTTTTAATTAATTGCCATTAAAATCATATTTAAAGTTTCCGATTCATTGTAAAAATTAATGGAATTATTGTCAAAAGCACTGGAATACAATCTTATTGAACTCAAACTTTTTCTTTGATTTTCAAATGTGGATTCAAAATGGAATTTTCCAATTTTTTAAAATATTTTTATAGGTAACTGATTGTGTCAAATCCTTTAATGTCTTTTTTTTAGAATTCATCCAACAATCCTAAAATAAGTTCCTTGATTTATTTTGATAGGGACTAAATTAGTCATTTATCAACCGAAATAAATATGTCTTTATATTTTAAATTAAATTACTCTGTTTATTTTTTAAAAAATAAATTAAATTCGATCATCTAATATAAAGATCACCTAAACATTTATTTCTAAAAAATATATATACCGTGTATGACAGGTCAATGAAATAATTATCTAAACCTTCTTTTTGACATAATTGGATTTATAGATCTATAAATTATCAGTATATAACTTCTAATGACTATAGTTTTTACATACTTTTTTCAATCATATCGTTAATATGAAAATAATAAGTATTGAGTGCAGTGGTAATACACATTGTACTTCTAATGAGAGAATGTGAATTTGAACCTTTGAAACAACATTATTAGAAAGGGTAGTCATGAACCCCAAATATGAACTCCTTTCTAAGAATAGAGTCCTTAATCACTTGCACCTGGTCGTAAGGATGCCACAATGACAGTGATATTAATATTGATTAACTTTTTATTGATTGGTGATCAGTTCATATCGATAATTTTAACAGAAGACTGAGAATACTTAAAAAAAATCCACTAGATGTCGATTAAGGTTTAGCTCAATTAGTACTATTGTTATTGGAAAAATTAGCAGGATTGGAATGTGATTAAATGCATTTCATTTTCTATTTTAAGGATTGGAATTGAGATAGATTAGAAATAGAATGAGACATGGTATAAAGAAAAACATATAAAAAGTTGAGATGTAGTATTTTTTTCTACTATTTGAGCAAATATAAAATTGAAAATACAGCAGTAGCCAAATTGTGTTTTTTTCATTCAGACTAAATGTAATTCAATGCCTTTTACTATTTTTTCATTCATAGGCGATGATCATTAGTTCTTCATGGCGCATCTCTTTATGCAAGTATTGACACAACCTGCAACTTCCCTTGCAGCTAACAAAAACAAAACAGATCTTTGAGTTCATATACATACTTACCATAAAATATTAATATAAGAAAAAAGAAAAACTACCAGGCTTCCCTTGGCTACTTAGCCTTGAACACATGGTGGTGGCACATCCAAGTGTGTAGAAGGTTGATGTAACACCTCTTACCCGTATTCAACGCCGGAACAGGGTACGAGGATTACTGGACTTACAACACAAGCATTTACACAATTCTGAGTCATAAATTTGCGTCCAAATTAAAACCATCCACACTCAATCATAAAGTCCCTAATACGAGCCTACGAGGCCCAAAACATGCATCAAAAGTGGTTCGGGACTAAACTGAGAACTCAGGAAATTTTTACAAAACTTAGAAAATTTTTGCTAACTGCAGGGCTTACACGCTCGTGTGGTCCAAGGGGCACACCCGTGTGACCCTGGAACACACCCGTGCTTCAGACCATGTTCGATTTAGGGTGCTCTCTGACTTGTGCCACATGGCCATGCCACACGCCCATGTGCTACGCCGTGTGGTAAATCAATTTAATTCGAATTAGGTACTGGTTTCACACGGCCAAGACATACGCCCGTGTTTTAAGCTGTGTATCACACACGGCTGAGACACACGCCCGTGTCTCTGCCCGTGTGTTATATTCTGGACATTCTATTTTTCAAAATTATGGTCCAAGGGACACACGACCGATACACACGCCAATGGGGCAAGCCGTGTGTCGCACAGGGCCTAGACACACGGGCGTGTGTCTGCCCGTGTGGACAAAATAAGGATATTTACCAAGCCATTTGCCACCCTTTAATGCACACACCTACATAACATAACATAGCACCAATTCAAGCTTATTGTAATATCCTGATTTTGTGGGTCTATGCATTTGGTATGTTGCATGGCTAAGTTAGTAGGCTAAGGCTTTAAGGTGTGTATTGGGCTCAGGTTTGGGCTTAAAATCTGGGTTAAAATGATTAAAAATAGTGTTAATAGTAATTTAATTTAAATTATTATGTTTAGTAGCAAGCTGGGCTTGTGGCCAAATGTTTGGAGGAGCTTTTAGTGGGCATTAAGGTGGCGTCAAAAGGGGGGAGGAGTTGGGCCTTGTGTGGCCGCTTGGGGCCCAAAGGGATGGATAAAATTCGGCACTCCTAAGGGAAGGGGGTGGACGGCACAATGGCTACAATTTAGGAGCTTAAATCCTTCTATTTTTAGTGATAAATGATTATAATTAGGAAAGATAAGGATTAAATGGATGAGGGATATGATAATTGATGGATAAAGTTATCAGGAGGGAGAGAGTTGGCCGAATATCCAACTCTGTGTGTGTGCCTGTGTATAGCAAAAATTTGGAAGGAGAATTATCATCTTTTCCATTTGTTTTTCTCACTTTCTCATCTTTTCTCTCAAGCCAAAATTCTTTTCTCTCTTTTTTCTCTTCTAGCCGAAATTCCCTAGCCTTCTTCTCTTCTCCAATATCTTCTTGAAAGCCGAATTCTTCTTACTCATATTCCTCCTCCATAGCCGAATCTACAAGGGAGGTTTCAGTTTCCCCAAGGTGCACCATAAGCTGCATACTCCTTAGTAATCTGGTGAGTTTCGGGATTTTATTCTATGCGATTTCACTCTTTCTTTTCATTAAGATCTAACCCGAAACACTTGTTTAAGGCCTGTCGATTTCCCCTCTCTGTCCCTAGAAGCCGAATCCTGTCCTGCCATAGTCAGAAGTGCCGATTTGTGGGAAAACCGAAGGTAGGTTGGTGGTAGGTTTGGCCTAATAGCCACTTTCTTGTTCATATGTCTTTGGCCGAATGTTATATGGTACTTGGTAGGGTGCGTTCAACGGTTTGATTTAATATTTTGGGGCTTGGCCGAATGTAGGTAGGAAGGTGACGCTTTCTTGAAGACTTTCGGGATCCGACAATTTAGGTAAGGTTGCGATTTAGTGCTATAAGTATTTAACTGATTAGATCTCACCATTTACATTCGGTTTAGTGACCAAGGAGTTATTATGGACAATAATAACAGACAAGCAGTAGGGGTTGGATCTATAAATCCAACGCCAAAGTACAAGAAACGAGCAGTATCGGGAATGCGAGATTGGCCATTGGGGTGTGGGCCGACATCGGAAGTGGACCGTAAGCCGATAGTGGTAGTCTCGAGTGACAGTAGCGTAGAGGCAGTAAAAGCGGTAGTACGAAAATCAGGTGTGTAACTCTTACGCACTTTCTTACTTAATATGCTTGCGTTGTGTGTTGTTAAAAAGCTGGAATGACGGCAAAAGTTACTAAAATGCCCTTGTGGGTAAAAGCGAGGATGCTAGGTAAATTATTACGATTTCCCCGCATTGATTGTAATCTATGAAAGCATGATAATTTGTATATATGAGACTTGTTTGTTAAGCATGATCATACAGATGTTGATTGCATGAATATGTGTTAGGGGTGATGAGAGGAGGGGGAAGTATGATCTATCAGACTGTCACCAGTGATTTGGTATCATACAGTGGGTTGGCCCCACATTTTATGAAATTGTGACTAATTCTCAGTGGTTTGGCACCACCAGTGGTTTGGTACCACATATGTTATAATTGTAACTTCGGTTACCAGTGGTTTGGCACCACCAGTGGTTTGGTACCACAAGGGGTAGATTTGGGAGACTCGGATGGATACTAGGTTGGATGGATTGCATGACTTGCATATTATTGTATGAATTTGTGTAAGAGCATAATTTCTTTTGGGATGGGGATTTATACACTGAGTCTCGGTGACTCACCCCTTCCTTTACATTTTGTAGATCAGACTTAGATCGTGGATATAGAGCCGGAGTGGACTCGAGGTGGCCATGCTCAGCAATTGTTTTGTTTCAAAGTTTTCTGTTGAACTTAACATCGTTGTAATAAGGCCGCCTAACTTTTATTTTGGGATGTTTTATTTGGATGTTTTTATACCCTTCGATAAGCGTACTTGGAAAATATGAATTGGTTGTTTTCTTTAAAACCTCAATAAGTATGTGTTTTCTAAAATGCTCACTGATTAAGTAATAAATATGGAGTAACAATTAAGTAACTAAGTTTTTTTTTTCAACAAGATTTAACCCGTTTTGAACACCACAAGATTCAAATTCGTTTTCTCTAAAATTTTTTTTCAAAAGTTTTCTTCTTAAGCAAAAATTGACAAATCGATTTTCAAACATTTTCTCCCCGTGGCACGCCAGATTCGGTTGTAACGTTTTAACCGGGTTTGGGGTGTTACACTTATACATACAACCAAATCATCCAAAACCAAGACATCAACACATCATTCACATGCTAACCTCTATCATACATAAACATTACATAACTTATCAATTCAAATCATGCAAGTTTTCACATTCATGAAAGGCACCATCATATTAATATACTTATACCAATATTAGCCAATTTCAAATTACCTTATACAAAATGAACTTCTAACCAACATAAGTGATGTGTCTAAAACTAACTATGATCACAATAAAGGCAATCGCACCTATCGTTTATAGTATAGTTATGGTAAGACCGGTAATATCGTATCCACAAGGACTAAGAGTACTAGTAATTACTATCTTTATATTATTTAGCCTAAAAATTGGAGTGATTTCTTTTAAACTAAAACTAATTAAACACGACAACGAAAGAATTAGGAAAATACTTTTTAGACAACTTATATGAGATAGGCAATACCTAAAGAAGAATCCACCTAGACTTCACTTATTACTTTTAAGTCATACGATTTATTCACTTGACTTAATCCGTAGAAATCCCTGAATTATATTAATATCTCTTTCAAGACTAAAAACAACTGACTCTAGGTTGATTAATTGAAGTCTCTTTCTAATTAAAACCCCTATTGTCGCATTAACTCGATCTATGGATTCCCTTATTAGATTTGACTCTAATCCGGCAGATTTTTGTCGCCCTATTTCTAGGGTTGCAATCAACTTCACTTAATTGTGTTGATCTACTTTTAAACAGGGACTTTTGCTCCACTAAATAAGCACATTCGACTTGAATCAATAACCTGAATTATCAAAACAAGAATAAGAACTCACAATTAAGAATAAGAACAAGTATTTATCTTATAAATCAAATAAAAATAAGATCTGTCTTAGGTTTCATCCCCTTAGGTATTTAAGGGATTTAATTCATACTGATAGAGGGAAAAATCTTAAAATAGGGAAGACAACAAAACATAAGAAAACCCAAAAACTTCTAAAGAACTTGATGGGAGATCTTCAGTCTTGATGGAGATCCTTCTCTTAAGCTGCTCCCGACGGCTGTCTTAGAGTATCTTCTGCCTTCTACTCGGCCTCCTCTTTTAGGTTGCCCCCTAGGGTGTTTATATAGGATTTGGAATGCCTTTCTTGGCCCACAAGTAGCCTTTTTCGAATAGGATTAAACCTAGGATCGGCAGGGACACGCCCGTGTGGCACGTCCGTGTTCGATGGCTTAGGCCATGCTCAATTCTGCTCGCCACACACGGCTGTGTGATCTACCCGTGGACGATAGTCCAGGTCGTGTGATTTCTGATGTGGGCCCATTTTGTCCCTTTTTGGCCCGTTTCTTGATCTTTTAGACTCCTAAGCTCTCCTGAGTATAAAACATGAAATTAAAGGATTAGGAGCGTCGAATTCATTAAATCTAATGAAAATTCATCCAAAAATAAGCCAAACATGGGGTAAAAATATGTATAAATTATGATTTATCAAATATCCCCTCACTTAAGCCTTTGCTTGTCCTCAAGCAAAATCCTCAACTCACATTTAAAATTAACTTCCTCAATTTATAATCCTTATTAATAATGTCTTATCATAATTCATAGATAATTCATACATTGATAATTTAACTAAATGAGTCCTAAAGATTCAAACAATCTAAGTCATAAATTTTTATAACACGAAAACATAGGTGTTTCCCCTTACCTAAATAATTACCTCTGATTCAAAACTTGACAAGAATTGGCATCCTCACTAAAGATTCACTCAAATCACTCAAGGTGTTTTAAGGTTCAAATTTAAGCACTCAAAAAGTCAAACATGAAAAGTTAATCCCATAAGCTTGCATGAAAATCAAATCTCCACCACTTTAAAATGAGATGATACACAAATCAAAAGGTCTTTTAAAGGGTTGTAACGGGGCTTGGGTTAAAGGTGTGGATACAGGCTAAATTAGAGGGTTAAAAATCGAGATCGAATTTACCAATTTCCTAACTAGAAAAAAAAACTAATACTGAATAATTATATTTATTGAAAACTTATCACTAAATAACACGAGCTTCTTCTAAAGATATGAAATTAACAGTTTAAGCTCATAACACTAATAATGAATAAATTTCCAACTTTTTTTAAACAAGTACATACAATAATAAGATAGAATTTAACAACTGAAATAAAGAAAATAGTTAGGCAACTGATCAAATCAAATCTCGACATAAGGGGGGTCAAAGGAGGGGAAGTAAAAATTTGGTTTTGGGTTAATATTAATGGGTGAGTCAAGAAATGGTTTATTTGGCTAAAAAAAAGGTTCACTAGGGGTTAATTATGAGGGTAGGCTTTTTAGTGGAATAAGTGGGTTAAAACCTAGGTGCCTTTATCATCTAGTATATCAAATCAGGGGTGTGGTCTCGACATGTATAATCGAGGCAAGTTCTAGAATAACAAATCAATATTGACACACTCATAATCAATAAAGTGAGCAAGAAAAGATGTAAGCTCTAAAAGGCTCAAAATCTCACAAAAATTATGGTTTTTGATGTCAACCTTGCAAATTTTAAACTTCAAAGTATTATTTATATTTAAGGAAACCACCTAAAAAAAACTTTTTAATTACGGAAAATAGACTTATCATGCTTGATTCTCTAATGTCTTAAAGTTTAAACTATTAATGCACAATTACCTATGACTTAATCTGAAACAAATCAATGGAAATTATAAATCAATAGAAGTTTCATTCTAATAGTAATATGAGAAAATTACTTAAGAACAAGGCATAATTCAGTATTGTTGACACCTTCCCACACTTAAGATGTACATTGTCCTCAATGTACAAGAATAGATATCGACAATATAGAAAATCATAAGATAGGGAGAGAAGTGAAACTTCAAGAATTTTGGATGAACTCCTTAAAAATAAGCATGATGGACTAGGCAGAGGTGAACGGTGGGAGGATACTTCGGTGGTGTAGTCGTACCTTAATGGCGCATTGGACCTGTTGAAATTGACCTGTTGAGTCGATGAAGCAGCCGGCATGAACTTATGGTACCTTAAGCTAAATCTAAATGGTATGAAGAATAAGAATAGCATAATAAGGAAAATGAAGATAAATAATGGAAAAGATATATGAATTTAAAAATAAAGGGAAAAAGAGTGACCGTCGGTGGCAAGGATGGTGGTTGGTATGGTGGCTAGGGTTGGGGAGGAAGGGATTTGGGGAAGAAAGTGAACAGAAAAGAGGTTTAAATAGAGATTAGGGCACATGGTCGCTGCCCATTCCCGTTTGCCCTGGGCGTGTTAGGTCACACGGCCATATCGCACAGCCGTGTGGTGCCTCGTTTGTTTCTCCCACGTTTTTGTAGAGGTTTCCATTCCCATGTTGCTTAATCAGTGTCGACCGCGGCCTAGGGACACGGGCATGTCGCACCCCCGTGTTACTTTCTCAGTGTCGACCACGGCTGTATTACACGACCGTGGCATTTTATCGCAGCCCGTGTTTTGGGGAAAATTGTCGTCCTTGGTTCGCATGGTTTCTACCACGCCGATGTGCGTATTCGTGGTGTCCACACGGCCACGGCCTTACCTGTGTGCAAGGCCGTGTGGTAGGGAAACCTGCGCTTTATTAATTTGGTTAGTTTTTAGTTAGGTGCTAAAAATAAAAAATATGAAAATTAATGGGGTTAGTGCTCGGGTTGCCTCCCGATAAGCGCTCATTTAAAGTCTTAAGCTAGACTTACCTTTCATTCGCATAATCATGGTGGTTTGAGGAGTTGACACTCCTCATTCTTACTATCAATTGTATTAAAATAAGGTTTTAGACGAGTACGGTTTACTTTGAAGGTGCCAAATTGAGAATCAGTTACCTCGACTATACCGTATGGGAAAGTATTAAGTACCGTGAAAGGAGTTATTCTCTTAGGTTCAGAAGTGGCAACACGAGGATCTGTATTATCCATTAGAACTCGGTCTCCAACCTTGAAGTAGTTTTCTTCATCTTTAAGTTCGTTATGGAGTTACCTCGATTTTGCTTCGTGTGTTCTTGTTTTGTCCTTGACATGTGTCTTCCACTCGTCTAGTTCATCGATCTGAAGCCTTCGCTCCTCATGAGTTATTTCTTTGTTGGCATGAAGTCTAGGATATGGCTCAATTGTGTAATTTCGTGGTGCTTCTTGAAAAGAAGGTTGAACCAAATGGTCATTAATAGAATTTATGTTCTCACCTTTATTACTCGATGTCCTAGCCGAGTCAAGAGCCTGAAGAGTGATCGTTTCGTCACCTACACGAAGTGTAAGTTCACCTGTACCAACATCAATTCTAGTTTTAGCAGTCGCTAAAAAGGGTCTTCCTAAAATTAAAGGAACATTATTGTCCTCATCCATGTCTAAAACAAAAAAGTCTAATGGGAATATGAATTTATCAATTTTCACTAGTACATCCTCAATTATACCCCTAGGAACTCTGATAGTTTTATCAGCTAATTGAATGCTCATCCTAGTTTGTTTGGGTTGCCAAAGACTTAACTGTTTAAACATTTTATAAGGCTTAACATTGATGCTTACCCCTAAATCTGCTAAAGCATTATTAACAGAGAGACCACCAATTAAGCAAGGAATCATAAAACTCCCTGGATCTTTTAACTTTTTTGTAGTCTATTTTGTAAGATTGCTGAGCACACTGCATTTAGCTGCACATGTAACGCTTCGTCTAACTTCTATTTGTTTGTCAAAAGCTCTTTTAATTTTTTTCGAATTGGGATCTGCGAAAGTGCTTCAATAAATGGTAAGTTAATATGTAATTTTTTTAAGAGTTTAAGAAATTTACCGAATTGTTCATTTGTGCAGTCTTTCTCTGTCGCATTGGGATATGGCACACGAAGTTGGTATTCTGTACTTACCAGTTTTGGTTTATCATGGCTTATCTCAACCTTACCTTCCTCTACCACATTCTCTTGCCTCAATTTTGGTTCATCTAACCCTTCACTATCGTGAGCAATAACGGCATGAAGTTGCTCCTTTGGGTTAGTTTTAGTGTTGCTTGGTAGGCTGGCTTATGGCCATTCGAATATGAGCTTAGCAAGTTGTCCTAATTGGTTCTCGAGCCCTTGAATCGATGCTTGCTAATTTTTGAGTGTTGTTTCAATGTCTCCTCCATTTGTATTAAATTGCATCACTGGATGTACCTGCGAAGAACCACACAAACCATCAATCTTTTTATTTAATAGTTCTACCTGGTTTGATAGCATGGTCACTGCGTCGAGGTTGAAAACACTGGCGACTTTTGTTGGCTTTGTCCTCATAACTTGCCACTGATAGTTATTCAGTGCCATTTCCTCTATAAACTCATAAGCCGCTTCAGGGGTCTTGTTATTTAGGGTTCCACCGGCGGTTGAATCAATCAATTGCTTAGTTGAGGGGTTCACACCATTGTAGAATGTTTGAACCTGTAGACACAAAGGTAACCCATGGTGATGGCACCTTCTTAGTTGATCTTTGTATCTTTCCCATGCATCGTAGAGTGTTTCTAAATCCATCTGCACAAAAGAAGAAATATCATTCCTCAGCTTAGCCGTTTTACCCGGCGGAAAATATTTAAGTAAAAATTTTTCGGTCATTTGGTTCAATGTAGTGATTGATCCTTGTGGTAACGAGTTCAACCACTGCTTAGCTTTGTTCCTAAATGAGAAGGGAAACAACCGAAGGTGAATGGAATCATCAGAAATGCCATTAATTTTGAAAGTGTCGCAGAATTCCAAAAAATTTGCCAAGTGATTGTTTGGATCCTCATCCTGCAAACCATCAAACTGAACAGATTGTTGAATCATCTGTATAGTATTAGGTTTCAGTTCAACATTATTTGCAGCAATAGCAGGTCTAACAATACTTGAATTGGTTCCTGTTAAATTAGGTTTAGCATAATCATACATAGTACGAGGAGCAGGATTTTGATTCATTGAATTTGCGGCAACCACAGGAGGTAGCGGATTATTATCAACCATCTCTTCGGTAGTATTGGTTTCGTCTTCTTGCTCTTTTTCTATGTATTGTAGGCTTCGCCTTATTTCTCTTCGGTTTCTGCGAGCGGTATTGTAACACCCCTTACCCGTATTCTATACTGGAACTGGGCACGAGGCATTACCATACTTAACTCGCACAATTGTACAACTTTGGGTTATAAAACTCATTTCAAATTAAAACTTTTCCATCCATATGTCTATCGTCCTTATAATGGACCTATGGGGACCTAGACATGCTTCCAAAAAGGTTTTGGGATAATTTGGAAACTTTTACGCGTTTAACAAAAATTTTCCTGAACAGGGGCTACACGCCCGTGGGGGAGATGACACGCCCGTGTTCGACACCCGTGGTCGACACTGACTTGAATCACACGACCTGGACACACGCCCATATGGCTTGCCCGTGGTCGCCTTTGATTAATCCACACGGCCTGGGCACGCCCTTGTGCTTCCACCGTGTGGCGATTCAAATTCCAAATTTTAAGGTGCAGACTTCACACGACCTGGGCACACGCCCATGGACTGACCGTGTGTCATACACGACCTAGACACACGCCCATGTGCCTACCTATGTGGACAAGAACAAGGCTATTTTCCAAGCTCTTTGCACCCTTCAAGCTCATTCCACATGAATCCATTCAACATACCAATAAACAACTCATAGTTTGCAATATGAACTTCCATGAGTAACTTCATATTTTCATAAATGACAAGGTGAGCTATCAACCATGGCAATATACAATATAGTTAACTTAATAAGGGGCCATCACACTTTTGGCCAAAATAACAAAATAACCTAACTAATCTAGCCCCGAATACATGCCATATACAAAATTACTAAGTTTAGATATACCGAGGTGAGCTGATAGTGTGGGCAATATACCGAGGTGAGCTAATAGTGTGGGCGATCTTCTAGTTATCTGCATATCCCGGCTCGTCTCTTAAACTCTATAAAACAAGGGAAAAGAGAAGGGGAGTAAGCTTTAAGCTTAGTAAGTTTGCATGTGAACAATTAGCATTATTGTGTGTGCTAACAATAAATAGCATTACATACTAAACAAGAATAGTCTACATTCTTAATCATGCTTACTCATTTCCTCCCTTACCACTCTCCAACCACATCACAAGCTTAGTACTCACATTCATTAACATACATCCCTGCAAATAGCACCACAAAGTCATACGATACAACACATCACAATCCAATGATTAACTACTCAAGATCAAATTTCTCGGTGGTTTCGCACTTAGTCCACCATTAGATTTATTTGGAGTGGTATCGCACATAGCCCACCAAGAGGCTAATTACGGTGGTATTGCATATAGCCCACCAAATGATAAACAGACAATGGTATCGCACATAGCCACGCTTAGCCCACCATCAAGAATTGATATAACACACTTACATATCCATACGATCATTCATCCTAGAGTTATTCAATAACTACCACATTAAATCCACTTGAATCATACATGTTCTTAATTGTGCTATACACTAGTTAGCAACAATAATGTATATATATAAAATGCATTGTTTACACATAAACTTACCTCGGTACAAAACGCGTCAACTAACGGTTTAATCCGTGACCTTGCCTTTTCTCCGGTCAAGGTTAATTCCGCGCTCTTCTTGATCTATAACAATAAAATTCATTCACTTAGATCATGCTATGATCATAATGCATCAAAATCTATACTTAGGCAAAAATGACCATTTTGCCCTTAACTATGGCAAAATTACAATTTTGCCCCTAGGCTCGTAAATCATTTTTCAACATATTTTATCAATAAATAAGCCTAGCTGAACATTTATTTCTCTTACAACTACTCACTATTCCAACTATTTCATGCATTTATGACACAAATTCATTCTTTGCATTTAAGTCCTCATTAGGTGTTTTCTTGCTAACACATTTTACAAAAGTTGTTCCTCACCTCCCTAACATTCATTTTCTTCCAAAAACTCAGCTAACAACATGAACACTCTCATGGAAAGTCCCTAGACTTTCAACCATATCACAAACTAGTCCCCTCATTAGCTAGCTTAAGTTTTAGGGACTCCAAAAATTACAGAAATTATCAAATAATACCACCAAAATCACTTACTTGAAGAGAAAATGAGTTGCTGAAATTTTTAAGCTTTCAAAGCCCTCCATTGGTGATATTTTCGATTGGAGAAGAAGACTAATTGAAAAGATGATAACTTTTGCTTACATCATCTTATTTTATTCATTTTACCAACTAATATCACCAACTATTGACCAAATTAAATGCTCTTGCCCCCCTATGCATGCTATGGCCGGCCAACTCACTTAAACAAGGTCAAATTGCACATTTGGGCCCTCCAATTAAAAATCCATAGTTATTTGGCACCTCTAGCAACTAAAATAGAACTTTCGCACTTTGTGCGATTTAGTCCTTTTTTACAATTAAGCATGCTATCACTCAAATTAATGAACCAAATTTTTTACACAGCCTTATAATGATACCATAACAAATAAAATAACATTAAAATAATTTTCCTTAACTTCGGTTTAGCGGCTCCGGAACCACTGTTCCAACTAGCCCCTAAATCGAGCTGTTACAGGTATGTTCTATCTCATTGTCAAAAATCAAGGGTCCTGACGGGTTTCTTCTAGTCATAAACTAAAATTACCTGCTAGAAGCAAATAAAAGAAAAAAATTAGCAAAGTTAAAATAAAACAAAAATAAATTGCAAATAAATAAAATGGCTAAAGTAATAAAAATTTAGTGTTCTTAATATCTTAGTCCCCGGCAACGGCGCCAAAAACTTGATGTGTCTAAAACTAACTATGATCACAATAAAGGCAAGCACAATCGTTTATAGTATAGTTATGGTAAGACCGGTAATATCGTATCCACAAGGACCAAGAGTACTAGTAATCACTATCTTTCTATTATTTAGCCTAAAAATTGGAGTGATTTCTTTTAAACTAAAACTAATTAAACACGACAACTAAAGAATTAGGAAAATACTTTTTATACAACTTATATGCGATAGGCAATACCTAAGGAAGAATCCACCTAGACTTCACTTATACTTTTGATTCATACGATTTATTCACTTGACTTAATCCGTAGAAATCCCTGAATTATGTTAATATCTCTTTCAAGACTAAAAACAACTGACTCTAGGTTGATTAATTGAAATCTCTTTCTAATTAAAACCCATATTGTCGCATTAACTCGATCTATGGATTCCCTTATTAGATTTGACTCTAATCCAGCAGATTTTCGTCGCCCTATTTCTAGGGTTGCAATCAACTCCGCTTAATTGTGTTGATCTACTCTTAAACAGGGACTTTTGCTCTACTGAATAAGCACATTCGACTTGAATCAAAAACCTGAATTATCAAAACAAGAATAAGAACTCACAATTAAGAATAAGAACAAGTATTTATCTTATAAATCAAATAAAAATAAGATCTGTCTTAGGTTTCATCCCCTTAGGTATTTAAGGGATTTAGTTCATACTGATAGAGGGAAACATCTTAAAATAGGGAAAACAACAAAACATAAGAAAACCCAAAAACTTCTAAAGAACTTGATGGGAGATCTTCAGTCTTGATGGGGATCCTTCTCCTAAGCTGCTCCCGACGGCTGTCTTGGAGTATCTTCTGCTCGCCACACACGACCATGTGATCTGCCCGTGGACAATAGTCCAGGCCGTGTGATTTCTGATGTAGGCCCATTTTGTTCCTTTTTGGCCCGTTTCTCGATATTTTTGACTCCTAAGCTCTCCTGAGTATAAAACATAAAATTAAAGGATTAAGAGCATCGAATTCATTAATTCTAATCAAAATTCATCCAAAACTAAGCCAAGCATGGGGTAAAAATATGTATAAATTATGGTTTATCAATAAGCCGACATATTTGGCCAAATCAATTATGACACATAACAAAATGACCAACTCCCCTATACATGCCATAACTCAAAATGTTGAATTCATTGATACCAAAATAATTGTTGATAGTGTGTATGGATATTCGACGATCTCTGAAACCCCGAGCTAGCTTGGTGACACTATAAGACAAGGAAAAGAAATGGGAATAAGCTATATAGCTTAGTAAGTTCCTATGCAAATAATAAGCATCATAACCACACATTTAACATATAATTTACATGATAAAAATTAGCATGAATGTGATTAAAATCTTATAATCATAACTTACTCAATCACCACCTTACCAAGGGTTCATCACATATCGAGCTCATTTCTTATGAGTTTTACGTACATACTTGTACTAACTCACATTATAGCCATATCCTTTCACAACTTTGACATTCTCGTTGAACACTCGAAATATTAACGGATACTCAAAAATCTTGCACATAAGTTTTATATATGTAGCTAAAGCTACTTCATATCTCATAATACATATAGGCTCGCTTTCGAGCTATTCACGGGCTTGTTCACATAAGCTGTCAGTCAAGACGTAGCTACACAGTGCTGCTCACACAAGCTGTCAAGTATCCGCAACACATGCTGAGCTACCCAGCCACTGGTAGGACGTACAAGACCAGCACCCGGATCACATAATCACATATACACATGGGTTCCTAGTGACATGCCACTCGTATCCTATTCTATTCCTAAGGTTTAACCGGGATTTCTCGTTTGCCGAAAATTTGTCGAATACGTCGAAAGAGTCAATCGCAATTCATACAATATTAAATCATTTAAAACATAAATATAACAGTTCATTATTTACATACGAGCTTACCTCGGTACAAAAATAGTAGAATTGGACCTAATCGTCAAACACTTTGTTTTCCCCCTATCTAGGTCCAAACTTCGTTTTCTTAATCTATAATAGCAAATAGATCTCATTTAATCATCACATTATTCAATTCAACCTAAAAATCATATCATGGAAAAATTATATTTTTGCCCCAAATGTTTCACATTTTTTACAATTTAGTCCATAGGCTCGTAAAATGAAATATAGTCAATTTCTTCAAAACCCAAGCCTAGCTGAACCATTTTCATACTCATAATAGTCCACATTTTTCATTAAATCACACTTCTAGTTCATATTTTACAACTTTTACAAATAGGTCCTTTTAGGCATTTTCATCAAAAATCACTTGGTAAATATTATTTATCTAACATCAAACATACATTTTCTACCATAAAACATCAAAATACACAAATATCTAACATGGGTAAAATTATAGACTTCGACATCTTTTCAAATTAATCCTTGAAATAGCTAGATTAGGTTACAATAATTTCAAAAACATAAAAATCATTAAAAACGGGGCTAGAACGGACTTACAATCGAGCTCGAAAGATGAAAAAACCTAGCTATATCTTCTCCTTGTGAATTTCGGCCATGGGGACTAGTTTGAGGAAGATGACATCTTTTATTTAGTTATTTTGGCTTTATTTACTAGATTACCAAAATGCCCTTCACATAAACTTTGAAAATTTTCACTAACCATGCCCATTTTTGTCCATACTAAAGCATAATGGTCTGATTACCATCTAAGGACCTCTAATTTAAAATTTCATAGCAATTGGATACCTTTAACATATAGAATTCAAGTTTTGCACTTTTTGCAATTTAGTCCCTTTAACTAAATTGAGTGCCCAAACGTCAAAATTTTTGAACGAAATTTTCAGGAAATCGTTCCATAAAACTGTAGACCATAGAAATATAATAAAAATAAATTTTTCTGCGTCAGATTTGTGGTCCCGAAACCACTGTTCTGACTAGACCCAAAATCGGGTTGTTATAATTGAGCTGCTGGTGTGGTGGGTGTCCTCGATAGTCTCCACTCGTGCTTCCGTCACCAGGAAATGTTTTTTTTTGACATAGACACCAAGAAATGTTGAATGTAGTCTTCAGGGGAGGATCCGTTGACCACGCAGGTAGTAAAGCAAAACGTATACTTTAACCCAATCGGGATAAGTGCTGTAATAATTTGATGTGATGGACTAACGAGGATTCCCAACACCAAAGAAAACATCAACACCCTTGCTTTCTCCCCCATTATGTATATATTTGATTCCCATTAAGATATATAGATTTGTTGATAATTGTTTTGCATTGCATCAGATAGGGTTTATCTAAACTTTGTGTACGAGATTGTCATGCCAAACTGTCCTGCAAAAATTTTATTGAATGCAAAATTAAGAGGACATTTCTATGAGAATCAGATTGAGATGAAATGGACTTGTCATGCCAAACTAAATGGAAAATACTTTTGAATAATTTGTTATTAAAATCATATTTAAAGTTGTCAATTAATTTTAAAAGTTAATGGAATTATTGTCAAAAGCACTAGAATACAATCTTATTTAACTCAAATGTTTTCTTTCATTTTAAAATGCAGAATCAAAATGGAATTTTCTAAATTTTCTTTCTTTTTATTAATATTTTTATAGGTAACTAATTGTGCCAAATACTTTAATGTCTCCTTTTTTAAGAATTCTTCCAACAATCTTAAAATAAATTCCCTTTTTCATTTATTTTGATAAGGACTAAATTAGTCATTTATCAACAGAAATAATTATGTCGCTATATTTTAAATTAAATTACTTTGTTTATTTTTTAAAAAATTAAATTAAAATTGATCCTTTAATAGAAAGATTCGCTAAGTATTTATTCCAGACAAATATATATATATCGTGTATGACATGTCAATGGAATAATTATTTGCATCTTCTTTTTGACATAATTATATTTATAGATCTATAAATTATCAATATATAACTTCTAATGACTATAAATTTTACATAGTCTTTTCAATCATACCGTTAATATGAAAATACTAAGTATTTGGTGCAGTGGTAACACACATTGTACTTCCAATGAGAGAATGTGAATTTGAACCTTTGAAACAACATTATTAGAAAGGGCAGTCATGAACCCCAAATATGAACGCTTTTCTAAGGATAGAGTCGTTAATCACTTGCACTTGGTCGTAAGGATGCCGCAGTGACAGTGATACTTATATTGGTTAACATTTTATTGATTGGTGATCAATTCATGTTGATAATTTTAACAGAAGACTTAGAATACTTAAAAAAAATCAAATAGATGTCGATTAAGGTTTAGCTCAATTAACACTATTGTTATTGGAAAAATTAGAAGGACAGATACTTGAACGTGATTAAATGCATTTCTTTCTCTAATTTAAGGATTGGAATTGATATAGATTATAAATAGAAGTAGGCATGATATAAAGAAAAACATATAAAAAGTTGAAATGTAGTAATATTATTACTTTTTTTCATACTTTTTGAGAAAATATAAAACTAAAAATACAGTAGCAGCCAAATTATATTTTTTTTCATTTAGACTAAATGTAATTGAAGGCGATGATCATCGATTCTTCATGGCGCATCTCTCTATGCAAGTATTGACACAACCTGTAACTTCCCTTACAGCTAACAAAAACAAAACAAATCGTTGAGTTCATATACATACTTACTTACCATCAAATATTAATATAAAAAGAAAAAAGAAAAACTACCAGGCTTCCCTTGGTTGCTTAGCCTTGAACACATGTGGTGGCACATCCAAGTGTGTAGAAGGTTGAGCGGTTGGTGTGGTGGGTGTCCTTGATAGTCTCCACCCATGCTTCCGACACCAGGCAAAGTTTTTTTTTTTTATATAGACACTAGGCAATGTTGAATGTAGTCTTCAGGGAAGGATACGTTGGGCACCCAGGTAGTACAGCAAAATTTATACTTTAACCCAATCGAGATGAGTTCTGTAATAATTTGATGTGATGGACTAACGAGGATTCCCAATACCAAATAGAACATCAACACCCCTGATTTCTCCCCCATTATGTATATATTTGATTCCCATTAAGACATATAGATTTGTTGATAATTGTTTTGCATTGCATCAGGTAGGGTTTATCTAGACTTTGTGTACGAGATTGTCATGCCAAATTGTCCTGCAAAAACTTTATTGTAATGCAAAATTAAGAGGACATTTCTATAAGAATCAAACTGAGATTAAATGAACTTGTCATGCCAAACTACATGAAAAATGCTTTTAATTAATTGCCATTAAAATCATATTTAAAGTTTTCGATTCATTTTAATAATTAATGGAATTATTATCAAAAGCATTGGAATACATTCTTATTGAACTCAAACTTTTTCTTTGATTTTCAAATGCGGATTCAAAATGGAATTTTTCAAATTTTCTTTTTTTGTTAATATTTTTATAGGTAACTGATTGTGCCAAATCCTTTAATGTCTTTGTTTTTTTTTTAGAATTCGTCCAACAATCCTAAAATAAATTCCCTTATTTATTTTGATAGGGACTAAATTAGTCATTTACCAATTGAAATAAATATGTCTTTATATTTCCAATTAAATTACTCTGTTTATTTTTTAAAAAAATTAAATTAAAGTTGATCCTCTAATATAAAGATTCCCTAAATATTTATTCCAGCAAAATATATATACCGTGTATAACAAGTCAATGGAATAATTATCTGGATCTTCTTTTAGACATAATTAGATTTATAGAGCTATAAATTATCAATATATAACTTCTAATATAATTTTTACATAGTCTTTTCAATCATACCGTTAATATGAAAATACTAAGTATTTGGTGCAGTGGTAACACACATTGTACTTCCAATGAGAGAATGTGAATTTGAACCTTTGAAACAACATTATTAGAAAGGGCAGTCATGAACCCCAAATATGAACGCTTTTCTAAGGATAGAGTCGTTAATCACTTGCACTTGGTCGTAAGGATGCCGCAGTGACAGTGATACTTATATTGGTTAACATTTTATTGATTGGTGATCAATTCATGTTGATAATTTTAACAGAAGACTTAGAATACTTAAAAAAAATCAAATAGATGTCGATTAAGGTTTAGCTCAATTAACACTATTGTTATTGGAAAAATTAGAAGGACAGATACTTGAACGTGATTAAATGCATTTCATTTTCTATTTTAAGGATTTGGATTGAGATAGATTATAAATAGAAGTAGACATGGTATAAAGAAAAACATATAAAAAGTTGAGATGTAGTTGTATTATTATTTTTTATTTTGTTTGAGCAAATATAAAATTGAAAATAGAACAGCAGCCAAATTATGTTTTTTTTACTCAGACTAAATGTAATTTAAGGCCTTTTATTATTATTATTTTATTCATAGGCGATGATCATCAGTTCTTCATGGTGCATCTCTCTATGCAAGTATTCACACAACTTGCAACTTCCCTTGCAGCTAACAAAAATAAAACAAATTGTTGAGTTCATATCCATACTTACCATCAAATATTAATATAAAAAGAAAAAAGAAATACTACTAGGCTTCCCTTACCTACTTAGCCTTGAACACATGGTGGTGGCATATCCAAGTGTGTAGAAGGTTGAGCTGCTGGTTTGGAGAGTGTCCTCGATAGTCTCCCCTAGTGCTTCAGACACCAGGATTTTTTTTTTTACAAAGACACCAGGCAATGTTGAATGTAGTCTTAAGGGGAAGATTCGTTGGCCACACAGGTAATAAAACAAAACGTATAATTAACCTAATTGGGATGAGTGTTGTAACAACTTGATTTGAGGGACTAACAAGGTTTCCCAACACCAAACAAAACATCAACACACCTGATTTCTCCCCTATTATGTATATATTTTATTCCTTTTAAGATATATAGATTTTTTGATGATTTTTTTGCATTGCATGAGATAAGGTTTATATAGACTTTGTGTAGGAGAATGTCATGCCAAACTGCCCTGCCAAAATTTTATTGAATGCAACATTAAGAGGACATTTCTATAAGCAATCCAATTTAGATAAAATGGACTTGTGATGCCAAACTACATGGAAAAAGCTATTGATTAATTGCCGTTAAAATCATATTTAAAGTTTCTGATTCATTTTAAAAATTAATGTAATTATTGTCAAAAGCACTAGAATACAATCTTATTGAACTCAAACTTTTTCTTTGATTTTCAAATACGGATTCAAAATGGAATTTTCCAAAATTTTTTTAAATATTTTTATAGGTAACTGATAGTGCCAAATCCTTTAATGTGTTTTTTTTTTTAGAATTCATCCAACAATCCTAAAATAAATTCCTTTATTTATTTTGATAGGGACTAAATTAGTCATTTATCAACCGAAATAAATATGTCACTATATTTTCAATTAAATTACTCTACTTATTTTAAATTAAATTAAATTAAATTTGATCCACTAATATAAAGGTCCCCTAAATATTTATTCCAGACAAATATATACCATGTATGACAGGTCAATGGAATAATTATCTGGATCATCTTTTTGAAATAATTAGATTTACAGATCTACAAATTATCAATATATAACTTCTAATGACTATAATTTTTACATAATTTTTTCAATCATATCGTTAATAAGAAAATAATAAGTATTGGGTGCAGTGGTAACACACATTGTACTTCCAATGAGAGAATGTGAATTTGAACCTTTGAAACAACATTATTAGAAAGGGCAGTCATGAACCCCAAATACGAACGCTTTTCTAAGGATAGAGTTGTTAATCACTTGCACTTGGTCGTAAGGATGCCCCAGTGACAGTGATACTTATATTGGTTAACATTTTATTGATTGGTGATCAATTCATGTTGATAATTTTAACAAAAGACTGAGAATAGTTTAAAAAAATCAAATAGATGTCGGTTAAGGTTTAGCTCAATTAGCACAGTTTTTATTGTAATAATTAGAAGGATAGGTATTTGAACGTGATTAAATGCGTTTCTTTTTCTATTTTAAGGATTGGGATTGAGATAGATTATAAATAGAAGTAAGCATGATATAAAGAAAAACATATAAAAAGTTGAGATGTAGTTGTATTACTACCTTTTTTTATACTTTTTGAGCAAATATAAAACATCAAATACAATAGCAGCCATGTAACACCCAAAACCTGGCCTAGACTTTATGGCTGTATCTGGCAATGTCACACGATAGTGTTTTTGAAACCTTGTTGTTATGATGAAAACATTCCATGTTATTATCTTTAGTAAACCTTTGTTAGAACTTAGAAAGTCGTCTTTATTCACTTAAAACATTAGTTTTGAAACTCCCTCGTTGTGGAAGCTTTAAGAAAACAATCTAGGTGATAATACATTTAGAAATTACTTTAACTTTTTGAAAACCGAATTTCCTACGACCAGCAAGTATAAATCCATAAAGTAAATTAAGTAAATAAAAACCCAAATTTAAAACCAAAGTCCCAGGGAATCTTTAAATTACAACCCAAATAATCAATAATAATCAAATCATAAATCATAAATTGAAAACCATGAAGTCCAAAAATTACTGTGGTCACCGTTGAGTCCTCCGTCGCACTGATCCGTCTAAGTCTGGGGATTACCTGTGCACATTAAACAAAAAGGGTGAGTTTATGTAAACTCAGTGTGTAATCCCGCGGAAACAAACAAACAATCAGTATTCACAGTGCACAGTTGAACAGTCTTGGTCCTAAGCCCTTTCCAGTATCAGTGATAATTTGGGCCTTAGCACATCTCAGTATAGTGTCAAAAATGTAGTAGGGCCTTAGCCTATCACAGTATCAGTCCAACATAAGGGAGTGCGACACTTACGACGATACAGGGCTTTGTAAGGTGCCATATGAATGCCAGACTGATAGTTATTGTTGTAGGCGAATTCTGCCAATGGCAAATACTCCTCCCAACTGCCTCAGAAATCTATAACACAACACCTCAACATATCCTCCAGTACTTGAATCACCCTCTCCGACTGACCATCTGTCTGAGGATGGAAAGCAATACTGAAGTCCAACCTTGAACCCAGAGCCTCATGCAATTTCTTCCAGAACCGAGACGTGAAGCGAGGATCCCTATCGGAGATGATCGAGACAGGAACCCCATGCAGTCTCACTATTTCAGATATATATAGTTTAGCCAATTTCTGGAGAGAAAAGTCTGTCCTGACCGGAATGAAGTGAGCAGACTTGGTCAATCGATCCATGATGACCCAGACAGAATCCTTCTTAGTGGGTGTCATAGGCAACCCACTAACAAAGTCCATCGTTACTCGCTCTTATTTCCATATCGGTATCTTTACCGGCTCCAGCAACCCCAAAGGCAAATGATGCTCAACCTTAACCTGCTGACAAGTCAGACAGCGAGCAACGAATTCAGTAACCTCATGTTTCAACCCTGGCCACCAGTACAACTCTCGGAGATTTCGGTACATCTTGTTCCCACCGGGATGCATAACATAGGGACTACTATGCGCCTCCCTCAGAATCGACTGTCGCAACTCCTCATCACTCGGTACACAAATCCGACCGCAGAAACAAAGTACCCCATCACTGTTAATCCCAAAATCAGTAGCATCGCCAGTCTCAACCTGACAGAAATGCAACTCAAAAGACTTATCCTTCATCTGTTTACCTCTAATCTAATCAATCCATGTAGGCGTAACCTAAAGTTTCGCTAATAGACTCCCATCATCGAATCAACTGAGTCGAGCGAACATCGCTCTCAGATCGGTCATAGCCTTACGGCTCAAAGCATCTGCCACCACATTGGCCTTACCAGGATGGTACTCAATGGTGCAGTCAAAATCCTTAAGCAGTTCCACCCATCTACGCTGCCTAAGGTTTAACTCCTTCTGAGTGAGGAGATATTTGAGGCTTTTATGATCAGTGTAGATAATACACTTCTCACCGTACAGGTAGTGCCTCTAAATCTTTAGAGCAGAGACTACAACAACCAGCTTCAAATCATGTGTAAGATAGTTTACTTCATGCGTCTTAAGTTGACGTAATGCATAAGTTACAACCTTACTATCCTGCATCAGTATGCAACCCAAACCCACATGCATGGCATCACTGTATACGATGAAATCCTTCCCAAATTTAGGCTGTATCAGAATCGGAGCTTGAGTCAAAACAGATTTGAGCTTCTCGAAGCTCTCTTGTTGCTTATCAGTCCAGACAAAGGGAACTCCCTTGCGCAGAAGCTTGGTTAACGGTGCTGCGATCAAGGAGAACCCTTCTACAAAGCGTCGATAATAACCCACCAACCCCAGAAAGCTATTTCCAATCCAACACAGCCTCAATTATGAGGATCAACACGAATCCCCTCCGCAGAAACCACTTTGTTTCTCACGAAGAGTCTGCAGTACCACTTTGAGATGCTTATCGTGCTCGTCCTCAGTCTTAGAATACACTAGGATATCATCGATGAATACCACCACAAACTGGTCTAGATAAGGCTGGAATACACGGTTCATCAAATCCATAAATGCTGCTAGTGCATTGGTCAACCCAAAAGGCATAACCAGGAACTCGTAATGTCCATAACTAGTCCTAAATGTCGTCTTATGTACATCGGCCTCCTTAACCCTTAATTGATGATATCCTGAACGTAGATCAATCTTGGAGAACATAGAAGCCCCTCAGAACTGGTCGAATAGATCATCTATCATTGGAAGTGGGTACTTATTCTTGATTGTCTGTTTGTTTAACTGCCGATAATCGATGCACATCCGCATCGTCCCATCTTCTTTCTTAACAAATAGCACCGGTGCTCCCCATGGAGACACACTTGGACGGATGAACCCACGATCTAACAGTTCTTGAATTTGAGCCTTAAGCTCTGTAAGCTCCTTCGGTGCCATTCGGTAGGGCGCAATAGACACCGGAGCTGTACCCGGAATGAGCTCAATCCCAAATTCTACTTCTCGGCTCGGAAGCAGACACGGTAGTTCCCCAGGAACAGCATCTGAAAAGTCCCTCACGGTTCTAATGTCCTTAACTAAAGAGTCCCCTGAGTCAGAAATACTAATGTAGGCCAAAAGTGCCTCACACCCTTTCCTCACTAACTTTTCTGCCAATCACATATACCTCACTGTCCTCCTCGGCCCTCAAAATAACCCTTTTTTATCGCACAATCCAAACTTACCCGGTGTTTAACTACCTAGTCCATTCCCAAAATCAAATCAAACTCCCCAAATGAAAGCTCCATCAAATCAGTCAGAAATACTGTCCCTTGAACCTCTAACTGGACATCTCTAAACAATTTACTCACTTGGATGGACTGCCCCAACGAACTCACAACAGTTACCTCATTAGAAGTACTCTCAATTGGAATCCCCAAGGTTTCAGACACAGTACTGGCTACGTAAGAATGTGTAGAGCCTATGTCTATCAATGTCAAATAAGGTACATTATAAATTAAAAACGTACCCGTGATGACGTCCGGAGCATCTTGGTCCTCACGGCGACAGACAGCATAAACCAGTGCGGGCTGCCTCGCCTCAGTTGGTCTAGCACCTTTTCTCGGTGCTCTCTGTCCTCGGCCCATGCCGTTACCATCCCTAGCCTGACCTTGGCCCCTAGGTGGCTGCCGAACTACTCTCGGTGGCTGCGTAGCACTAGTAACTGGAGCTTGCATCTGATCAATTCTTAACGGACAATCCCGAACACAGTGCTCAGTCGATCCACATATCAAACATGCATCAGTCATCCTTCAATGCTTGCCTGGATGGCGTCTACCATAGTACCCACAAAGCGCCACCACAGTAGGTGCAACAGGAGGCCCAACTCTTACTGGCCCATTAGATCTGGCCTTTTTCTTAGGCCTCATCACAGAACTCGAGGGCTCTGATTTCCTCTTATTTTTCCCTCTCTCTCAGTTTGGCACTCAGTGCGTTTAACCTCCTCGGCGATTTTCCCTTCTCGACTACAGCAAAAAAATCACGCTCCCTCTGGCGGAGCTATCAAAACTCACAAATTGTCCCTGAGTCCATTCTCAAAATGGACGCATTGCTCATACTCGGTCGCCACCATGTCCCACGCATAACGGCTCAATCTCAGGAACTCGGCCTCATACTCGACCACTGAACGGTCCCCCTGTGTGAGATTAAAACTCACGCTTTCTAGCATCGATGTAGCCGACTCCCACATACCTACTCTGGAACACAGTATTAAAGTAATCTTGAGTCAGTAGGTCGAGCTGAGTGCCCTCCTTAACCGTCAACCACCACTGGTAAGCTTCATCGCGAAGTAGAGAAACAGCCCCCTTAAGCTTCTGCTTGGCGGTAAAGTCCAGGTCGTCAATAATCCTCTCTGTGGCCTCCATCCAATATTTGGCCACATAAGGGGTGACTCTAGTGACACCCCTGAATAACTCAACCCCATTGGACCAGAGTCGTTCCGTAACTGATCCTCGGCCCCCTGACCTGGTGTTAGGCCTAGCGACCCTCTCTAAAATCCATAACATGGTTTGGGATAGTGTGTCATCCCCAGCTGCACGATCATTAGACCCAGTCTCTGTAGCAGGTGAGACTGGTGTCTCGCTCGTATCCAGATTAGGTAGATTTCCAGATGATGAAGACATAGCTCGAGCCCCCTTACGGCCTCTACCCCGGCCTCTTTTACCCCGTTCGCGAGTACCTCGTGTGCTCATCTTAAATTCAAAGTTTATCTGTATTAATAGTTTTATGCATTAGTTTACGGTTCCGATATTCATTAACAGATATTTTATGCAGACAGTATCAAAAGTTTGGAATTTGTTATCTCGAATCGCAGTCTCACTACGGTTTTTAGTTTTGCTACAGTTTTCAGTTTACACTACCTAGAGTGTTTTCAGTACAGTATACTGCCTATTTGCTGTTTCAAGCATGCTGGTAGTATTTTCAGACAAATCTCAATAGAGTTTCAGAACAATTACAGGATCGGCGCCGGAGACTCGGTGTACGACATACTCAGTCCAAAAATATTTCAAATCATTTAAAAATCATTTCTTAAAACCAATCTTTATAACCCAAATCTGTAACACCCTGGTTTAGGGGCTGTGCATTTTGGGTTAATCAAGTGTTAGTGGGTTTTTGGAGTGCTTGGATGAGTTTTAGAGGTTCTAAGAATGTTGGGATTAAAAGGGAAGACCTTGGAAAATTTTAGATTTTTAGTGTGAAAAGGGAATCGGGCCAAGGGAGGCCTTAAGAATTATTTTTGGTAATCTATGGCACAAGTAAGGCTTTGGCAAAGTGGTTGTACGCGCAGCTTAAGGGGCTGGAGGTAGCGCCTTTGAGTGTCCTAGGTTCGATCCAAGAAGGCAGCAGTTGGGTTTTAATTTTTGGATTATGGCGCTACAGGGATGGAGGCTTTAAAAAGAGCTGGGGCGACTTTAATACACAAAGAACTCGTTGGTCAAGTGGCTAGCGCGCGTCACTTAGGCGCTGGAGGGAGGAGAGAGCACGGGTTCGAGGGCTGGAGCAGCAGTTTTTGGCGTTTTATTTTGTTGTGCGGTTATGGGGCTGGAGTAAGAAGGGTTTAACATAAATTGATGGGGGTTTTTGGCATAAAAATCAAAGTGGCCGAGTGGCCTGGGGCTTTGAAGGAGAGGTGTGCAGCGGTTCGAATCCAGGGAGTGGCATTTTGGGGTTTGTTTTTTATTCTTTTTTTTGGCAGCAGTTTTGAAGCAATTGGACGGCACATGGTATTTGAATTGAAAGGGATTAAGCTTTTATCCTTTTAAATTCGGCTGGGTAAGGATAATATTATTAATTTAATTGGTTTTTATTTGATAATTGCTAAGGAGAAAATATAGGTGTTTAAATTATTCAAATTATTTTGAATTAATTTAAACTAATGGCCTAGAATATATTATGGAAGTTGTTATTTTTTTTAAACACTTCAAGGTGAAGTGGACGGCAAGCTCAAAAGGGAGGGGGTGCCGAATGCCTATAAATGGCACCAATTGATCACTTTGCTTGGTTTTTCCATTTTGCCTAGCCGAAATTTCTAACCCCTTTCCTTCTCATTCTTCTTTTATTTTTATTTTATTTTATTTTTTTTTCTTTTCCATTTCTCTCAAACCCCTTTAGCCGAAACCCCTATTTCCTTTCCATTGATTTCTCTCATTGTTAGCCGAACCTACACCTTACCTCTGTGCCAAAATCCCTTTCTTTTGTTTAACTTACCTTTGCCGAATATTGGAAGTAGATCTCTTCAGGCCTCGGTTGGCAATCGGTTAGTGAAGGCACTTTGGGGATTGGTGGTATTCAGGCAAGCTCCCGAAATCGAACTCGGTAAGAAGGTGGTAAGGATAATGTTCGGCCAAGGGCCTCAAGTGTTATGTTTCTAAGTTTTGGGCCAAATCTAATATGGTTTCCTTTAGGGGTTTCGACAAGCTTTTAGGGGGCAGCGTGTGACTTCGAGGTTTGTCGACTGTATCAAGCAGGTGCGTAATCACCGCACTGTTTCTCTGGTTAGTTGTTTTAATGTGTATTCAGATGTATTGTGTGTGGTAGCCGATTATATTGGCTTGAGTGGTGGATACCATAATTTTGGGAAATTAGATATCAGGTGAGTAAACCTTGGATATTATGTTAATGTGATGTATGTGTAAATATATGATGTGGTAATGATATGATATATATATATACTCATGCAATATGATGACTTAACATGTAGCATTTACATATTTGCATGGGATTTGGGCTTGATTCAATGAAGGTAGAAGGAGTACACATGATGTACGTGGTCTAATGTTAGCTCGGGCTACATTAGCGCTTGACGGTTAGCTGTGTGCTACCTCAAGGGAGGTGTGGCTCGGTGCCCATCTCGACGGTTGATGGCTATGTGCATCACCGTAGACAGATTATGGTTTTGGGATCACTTTGGTTGATCGGTGGCTCAGCCACGGCCTTGAGCAGCGAGCTTGCCAAGGTAAGGTTTATGGATCACGATGTGATCAGTGGTGGGTTAGCCACGGCCTTAGGCAGGGAGTCTACTAAGGTTGGTGTCACGGTTGGATTGTTGGTTGGGCTGAAAAGCATTCTTACATGTTTTGTTCTGATGGCTGTGTGGGTATGGGCCAAGCCCATACATGTGGAAATAAGTGTTGTGATTATGCACTGAGTCAGTGGACTCACCCTATTTTATTAACCATTTCAGGTGATGCGTAGATTGGACCGGGATCGGAGAGGACTCATGGTGGCCCATGCGGAAAGAGGAATTTAAATATTTTAAGTTTATTTTTATTAAGTATTGGATCTTTTAAACATTGATGTAATAAGGGCCTTTCCATTTTTATTTTGGGAATTATTTTATTATTACTTTAAATCATGGATGGATTATATTAAATTACTAGGTAAAGGCAAATATATTTTAACAACTTATTTATTCAAGTTAGTCCAATAAGCTTAATTTTGGGCATCTTATAATATTTTTTTATAATATCAAAGTTTTCATACAAATATCAAATAAACAGGGTCTTTCAAAACTTAATCTCTTCCATGTTTTTATTTTAAGTTAAAGAAAGATTTTCAACCGACTTTCTCCGTGACATAACCTAGCTTTGATACCACTAAATGTAACACCCCAAGCCCGACCTAGACGTTATGGTTGAATCTGGCGATGTCACATGATAGTGCTTTAGAAATCACAATGACGTTTAGACCATTTCTCCGTTTGTACCACTTTTCATTATCCATTTTCAGAATGTTATACTTTGAGGAAGCTTTTAAAATGGTTTACGAATTTGTGTGTATTTTGATAAAATGTTTGTTTGTTTTGAAAACTCGAGTTTTCCTACTAATAGTAGTAAAACCATAAATGTTGCAAATCTCAAATTTCAACAAAATATGCAATGGCCATAATTACATTAAAATTTCCCAAATAAAAATAAAAAGTAGGATAAGTATAAACCATAAATCTAACGTGAGAAAGTAGTAGTGGTCACTGTCGTGTCCTCTGCTGCACTGATCCGTCTAATGCTGGGGATTACCTGGACATATTAAATGGAAAAGGGTGAGTTTCACAACTCAGTGTGTAATCTCTACCGATATCAAATGTACAGCGTAATCACCAAAAATTAGAAATCACAGACTGGCCCGGAGCTCATTACAGAAACAGCGTGGGCCAAAGCTCACTCGGATGTAGAATCAGATATGTATACTAGGGCCTTAGCCCAATCAGATACAAAATGCAGATCAAAATATCAAAATCCTACCCACCAGCCTCTACACACCATCTCCGTCCAACCCTACACACCATCTCCGTGTAGATCACACGGCCTGGCCCAAAATTCAACATGCCCGTGTGGGCCCATACGCTCATGTGGCCCACACGGCCCAAATTGGTCGAGCCTGTGTCTCGCACACGGCCTCACCCATCCATCACACGATCGTGTCCTTCGCTCACGGCCTGGCTTCGTCGATCACACGGTCGTGTTGTAGCTCACGGTCGTGCACACGGCCTACCACACGGTTGTGTGGCGTCGACAGAATCATTTTTTGGCTTTCATCGATTCTCGTTTCCTGTGTTTCCGGGTACATACTTGATGTTGATTTGAAGCAAAAACACTCCCGAGACCACACGCACCTAAAAATCAGAATACCATCACCCAAATTCTGTCAATACTTCCAACTTAACGAAATTAATCCACCAACAAAACTTCACAATACCCAACGTGTATTCGTAAACTTACTGCTAACGAAGACTCTTAATGCTCAATTTGCTGCAAGAGTTCCCACCGATTCCTGCCCTTCACCTGATAACGAGAGAAACAACGCAAACTCTCACGTTAAGCACTTTACCGAAACAATACTAAGTTTCTACTAATACACGACTTACCAAACGAGCGAAAACCAACGGTAAACAAAAGAAGATGGATTGGAAAAAATCGAAAGGAAAAAATGGATGGGGAGGCAAATTTTTGGCAGAAGAGTTGGGGAGACGTCACAAATTTGGAAAAAATTTTGGGGAGATGAGAGAAAAGAATTTGAAATAAAAAAGAAAATAATTTTGATAATTCCCCATCATCCCACTATTCTCTCATCCTCAACCACCTCAGAATTTCGGTTCAACTAAAGCTCTTCTAGTCGAATGAGCAAAATAAAACTATCCCACGCTCGTGCAAGGATTCGAACACAAGACCTTAAGCAAACTAACACCCTTACCACTTGAACCACCAGGCTCATTCTGATATGATTCTACCAATAATTAAAAATAAGTCTACCCCCCAAACACAAGGCTTAGATCAAGAAAATATCAAAATTTGTCAAAGGTTGGGCTTGAACTTGGGACCTCTCACACATCCCTAGACCACATAACCACTGAAGCAGATAGATATTTGTGTGTTAATTTTAGAAACACATACAGATATTTTTGTGCTCCAAAATCATATAAGCCGAAATTAAAGAAATTTGGGGTGTTATATGTGCTGTACCAGTATCCAGAGCTTGCATCTGATCGGCCCTCAGTGGACACTCCCTAATACAGTGCTCCAATGACCCACACCGCAAGCACGCCCCAGTCCTTCTCTAACACTCGCCTTGATGGCATCCACCACAATCAGTACATAGCTACAGTCCAGTAACAATAACAGAGGGCCCAGCTTTAACTGACCCATCAGCTCTGGCCTTTTTCTTAGGTCTCTGTGCAAAACTCGAGGGCTCTGAATCCCTCTTGTTCTTACCCCTCTCGCGATCTGACGCTCAGCGCGCTTAACCTCCTCGGTGAATCTTCGCCTTTTCCACCAGTTCAGAAAATCACGCTCCCTCTGCGGAGCTATCAGGACTCTCAAATTATCTCTGAGCCAATCCTCAGAGGCCACCATACCTCGCGCATAGCGGTTCAGTCGCAGGAACTCAGCCTCATACTCGGCCACATTAGGGGCAACTCTTGTGACACCCCTGAAAAGCTTAGCTCTATTGGACCGGAGTCGTTCCATAACTGACCTTCGGCCCCAAATCTAGAATTGAGCCCAGCGACCCTCTCCAAAATCCTTAGCATAGCCTGGGACAATGCGTCGTCCCCAGCCACGCAATCTTAAGACCCAGTCTTAGTAGCAAGCGACACTGGCGTCTCATTCGTATCCAAATTCGGTATGCCACCCAGTGAAGAGGACTCAGCTCGAGCTCCTTTGCGGCCTTTACCTCGGCCTCTAGTACCCCGTTTGCGGATACCTCGTGCGCTCATTGTCTAATCATGTTTATCTATATGAAGAGTTTTATGAATCAGTTACAGTTTCAGTGTTTATTAACAAATGTTTTATGTAAAACATTATCGGTTATTCAGAGTTCATTTTTCGTAAATCACAGTCTCACTACAGTTTTCAATTTCTCTACAATTTTTAGGATACACTAAATAGAGTGTTTTCAGTACAATTTACTACCTATAGTAGTTTCAGAATATACTATCCATAACAGTTTCAGTTTAAAACAAATTACAGTTCAGAATACTTACAGGATCGGCACCGGAGACTCAGTGTACCACTTACTCAGTAAAAATATTTCAAATCATTTGGAAATCAATCAATTTTTTGAAAGCCCATTTTTTATAAAACCCATAATCTACAGTCGAGTTTTGTAACCTGGCTCTGATACCACTAAATATAACACCCCAAACCCGGCCTAGACGTTATTGCCATATCTGGCAATGTCACACGATAGTGTTTTTGAAACCTCGTTGTTACGATGAAAACATTCCATGTTATTATCTTTCGTAAACCTTTGTTAGAACTTAGAAAGTCATCTTTATTCATTTAAAACATTTGTTTTGAAACATCACTCGTTGCGAAAGCTTTAATAAAATAGTCCAGGTGATCATGCGTTTAGAAATGACTTTAACTTTTTGAAAATCGAATTTCCTACGACAAGCAGGTATAAATCCATAAAGTAAATTAAATAAATAAAAACTCAAATTTAAAACCAATGTCCCAGAGGGTCCTGAAATTACAACCCAAATAATCAATAATAATCAAACAATAAATCGTAAATTAAAAACCATGAAGTCCACAAATTATTGTGGTCACCGCTGAGTCCTCCGTCGCACCGATCCATCTAAGTCTGGGGATTACCAGTGCACATTAAATAAAAAGGGTGAGTTTACGTAAACTCAGTGTATAATCCCGCAGAAACAAACAAACAATCAGTATTCACAGTGCACAGTTGAACAGTTTTGGGCCTAAGCCCGTTTCAGTATCAGTGACAATTTGGGCCTTAGCCCATCTCAGTACAGTGTCAAAAATGCAGTAGGGCCTTAGCCCATCACAGTATCAGTAGCAGTAACAGTTATGCATTAGCAAAATCCTACCCAACCTGCCTCTACACACCATCTCCGTCCAACCCTACACTCCATGTAAGGATATAATCAACCCACCCATCCCTACACACCAAGTAGTACTAAATGCGGCACAAAACAGTAGTTTGCAGCTGAGCTACCAGTAAATTAGGCTTAAAGCCTTTTAGTACACTTCCTCCGAATAACAACCCCCAACCCAATGCAATGCAACATACAATGAGTGATATGCTATTATGCAATTTCAGTACATATTCAGTTCAGATATTAACATGCTCAGTACAGATGCCATTCAATCAATTTCACATATTTAGGGGTCTAAGTAGTGCTTACCGACCCTACAGTAGGTTCACAGTTGACTTGGGTGACTTGTGCAACCTTAAAAACATTTCAATAAAAATGGGCCCACATGCTCATGTGATCTGGGCATGTGGGCCCACATGCCCGTGTGGCCCACTCGGCCCAAATCGACCTTAGTCGTGTGATCCATTTTTAAAGTAACCCATGCTAGCTCAATCTTCATATATGTTTTCACTATTTACTTATATGTTCATTCAAAGCTGTCTACTTGAATCATTATCACTAAATTATTTATATCTTGAGCTACAGAATTCCAAATTAAGATCCGCTTGATGTTTTTGAAACTAGACTCAAATTCTTTTCTACCATAAAATTTTTAGAATTTATAGTTTATCAAATAAGTACAGTAAAATCTTTAAAATTATCCCTATTCTGCTATTTGATAGCTTCATCCTTTCCTTACTAAAAATTACTTATCTCTTAGGACAAAATTTAGATGATGTTTCCGTTTATTTCTCTTGAAAATAGAATAATTAAGGATTTAAAAATATAAATTTAAGCCCCTAATTATTTTTTACAATTTTTGATGATTTTCCTAAATTAGAACAGGGGAACCCGAAATCATTCTAACCTTGTCTCACAAAATTTATTATATCTCATGATTTAAAATTCCATTGCTTATAGTGTTTTGTCCATGACAAACTAGACTAAATAAAATTTAATTTTATATTTTATTCAACTCTAACTCAATTTCCACTATTTTGTATGAATTTTCAAAGTTAGAATACTGCTACTGTCCAAAATTATTTTAATGCAAAATGTTGATTTCCAAGTTTTTAACACCTTTATTTCCTTTCTCTACAATTTTTTGCATCATTTTCTCTTATTTCTCGACAGCAAGCAATTTCGGCTTTTTACCGAATCCCATTTTCTGCGTTTTGGGTACACACCTGGTATCGTTTCTGATGCGTAAGCACTTCTAGGCCTCCAGAACCTAAAAATCGACCAACATATCTCCAAATTAATCACTTAATTCATTTTTAATCAACCAATTTCGGAAGGAACTCGACTAAAAACCTAGCGAAACCCTTACCTCACTTGAGTAACCACGACTTTGCACAATCACAGCGTCGATTCAAAACCACCAGCCCCTTGATTAACTCCTAAACACCAGAAAGGAATCCCTCTTTTAGAGATTAACCAAGAACGATTAACAATAGACAAAACCATTAGTTACTGAACACGCGCAACCAATGATGAACAACCGAATCAATTGGAAAAAAAAAAAGAAACTGAAGGGGAAGGGGAAAAAATAATTGAAATTTCGGCAGCAACTAGGGGAAAGAATCGACAGAGGAGGGAAAAGAAGAAGAAGAAGAAGAAAACGTCAGAAAAAGTTTGGGGAATTGGAGAGAAAACAGAAACTCCACTCTCTTTTTTGCAACAAAAAGATAATCAGATAAATTTTAACGTGATTAAATGCATTTATTTTTCAATTTTAAGAATTGGGGTTGAGATAAATTATAAATAAAAGTAGGCATGGTAGAAAGAAAAACATATAAACAGTTGAGATGTAGTTGTACTATTATTTTTTTATGCTATTTGAGCAAATATAAAACAACAAATACAAGAGCAACCAAATTATGTTTTTTCCATTCAGACTAAATTTAATTCAATGCCTTTTATTATTATTTCATTCTTAGGCAATGATCATTAATTCTTCATGGTGCATCTTTTTGTGCAAGTATTGACACAACCTGCAACTTCCCTTGTAGCTAACAAAATCAAAATAAATCATTGAGTTCATATGCATACTTACTTACCATTAAATGTTATTATAAAAAGAAAAAAGAAAAACTATCAGGCTTCCCTTGGCTGCTTAGCCCTGAACACATGGTGGTGGCACATCCAAATGTGTAGAAGGTTGAGCTGCTGGTGTGGTGGGTGTCCTCGATAGTCTCCACCGGTGCTTCCAACACCAATGCTTTTTTTTTTTTGACAAAGACACTAGGCAATGTTGAATGTAGTCTTTAGGGTAGGATTCGTTAGCGACGCAAGTAGTAAAGAAAAACGTATACTTTAACCCAATCGGGATGAGTGCTGTTACAACTTGATGTGATGGACTAACGAGGATTCCTGTAACCTCCCAAACACGCCCTAGACATTATGGTCGAATCGGGAAGGCCACGTTGGACACCTTAGTGTCGAACTTACCCTAATGATAGTTAAAAACCTTCAAGTACTTCTTTTTATAAAAACGTGGTTTCTATTGTTAGCTTTAGAAGACGTCCATTTACTTAGTCCAACCATGCTTAAGTCAAATTAGTGAATTAGGTGATTGTTGTAAAACCTTACTGACGGCGTTGTCTTTTAAAAATCATTTTGCTATCTTCTTAGCAGTAGAAATGTACCATTACTAGTCAAATTATTAATTTAGTCATATATCATGCATAGTCCATTTCAACATATTATAATAGTCCAGTTCAACATGTTATAAAAACCATGTATCTATACTAAATATGTGTGTCGCGCATGCATGAAAAACCCCAAAATATCAAATAGTCCCATACCACAGTTTAAAGAAACTTTACAATCCAAAACCAAATAATAATAATAATAAAATAACCCAAAAATATAATTAAGTTAAAATAATATGACGAAGTAAAGTCCGAAGTCTGCTATACGTCTGCATGCCAATTCTGATCCTAAGTTCGATCATTACCTGAGAAGTTGAGATAATGTGGTGAGCTTAACAAGCTTAGTGTGAGACTAAATGAGTATTAAGCATTCATACAGGCAATTTTATAAAGGTACCAATAACACAATCAAACATTAACAATAATAATTTTCAAAGGCACATGATCGTGAGAAATGCACATATGAGATCCTACCCATACCATCCACTAACACCATGAGTTCCCCAGAACCCGTCTGCCAAACTCCAACGTATGTGAGCAATGCTTGATGTGGTAAAACCACCAATAATCCATAATGCAGTGAAACTGCCAAATATATAATGCAATATAATCGCCAATCCCCACGGTACTCCAAATGCAATGCATTGACTAAAAATATATGTGGACTTAATATGCCATTGGTACTCCAAGGAGCTCTTCCGTCAACCACAAAATCCCATCCCAATGCACATGCAATATGTCATACAAATTCATACACAATCACATTTCAATACTTTTCACTTTTATTTGACATGCTCAACATGTCCTCAATAATCACATACTTTCAGAGAAAGGAAACAATGTTCCAATTTTCAAATTACCATTAAGATGGTATCTATCAATATCATTCAATTCACATACTTTACGAATTTCATTGTGAACCAATAGCAACCTCACGTATATATCATAGTAAATATTTCAAGCATTTAAATCACGCATAAAACTAATATCTCAACATTTCATACCATTCCATCAAACATTCTCATACCACATAATATAACTATGCATAACAATCTCAATTACACATTCATACAGTCAAACTAGCAATTTTTCCAACACATCAATCTTTTAAGGCTCGAAACGTACTTTGTTCGGCCACTCGCAAAACTAATATTTTGGCTACTATGCCAAACCAATCAGCAAGCTAATTATCAAATATAACATAACATTTATCATTATCAAACAAATTTTACAAGTTTAGGACCCACACCTTATTTTTCGCTTTCTCACAGCACCCTAGTGAATCTTCCAATTTTCCTTAATAAACCTTTATATGATCCTTATATCGATGTGAACCGTACGTACGATCGTTCTTTGGGTTTACAGTTGATTCGAGGTGTTTGGATTAGCACCTAATTCTATAATATACTGGAAAATATGTAGCTAATAATTATTCAACTTTTTCATTTAATCAATCCATAACATTTACCCTACAACTATGTCGAAGAAACAATTAATTTTACACTTAACTGCACTTACGCTTCCCGATTTATGAGATTCGAATGCCCAAACGATCAAGAACTTTTTTCCCTAATTGACATAGGTTTAAGAGATGATTAGGAGGGTTCAAGATGTAACACCCCAAACCCGGCCCAAACACTACAACCGGATCTGGTATGTCACTAAGGAACTTTTGTAAAAGATGTTGCAATTTCGGAAAAAAAATGTTTTTCTGGTATTTAATCTTTTGTTCAGGAAAACTTAATATTTCGATAAGTTTATAATAAGATATAAATTTAATTTGTTGATTTATGAATAAAAACCAAAATCTTAATACATGCCTTTGTTTAATTTACGTTTAAGTGTCTAAGAATAATAAAAGCCCAAAATAAAAACCCAAAACAGAGAATAATAGTCTAGTGGCCCAAGGCCTTATTACAACCATATTTAAAAACCCACTTAAGTAAAAAAAATGTAAAATAATGACTAAAGTCTTTTCACTGAAAACAAATGCTCTTTTGCATGGCCACCTTGCTCTCCTCTCCAGCCCGGTCCGATGCGCTAAGTGTCACCTGAAATTGTTAAAAATAAAAGGGTGAGTCGCGAGACTCAGTGTGCAACCCTCAAGCACCGTTAGATTGGGCCTTAGCCCACAGATCAGAACATAAAACATAGTACAGAAAATAACATACATAAAACCCAACTCAATCTTAGGTTTCCATCCGCTACATACCACCCTTACCTGCCAATCACACCATTGGGGATTTCTACAATCAACCCACACCGCTACACACCATCGATGGCAGTCATGCTGCAGTTAGCTGCTCATCGTCAAAGTTGTGACAGAGTCACCAGGCTGAAATGGTTAGAGCCACCAGAAACAGAGTATGTGACAGAGTCACCAGGCTGAAATGGCATAAGCCACCAGAACAGATCACTTCCCCTTTTCATTAATTTCCCAACCCCAAGCATATATATAGCAATCGACATATATCACATAGCATTTAACAGAATCAATCACTGATGGGTGGCAGAAAACACTAACCTGATATTTAGCTTTTACCCTCTTCGGGTTTCCAAATGATATGCCGGGATTTCGGCATTTAACACAGTATAACAGACTTATTACATACATATATTTTAGCAAACAATCTAATGGTGGGAGAAGTTACACACCTGATATCGCGTAGTTTTACTCCCTTAGTTAAAATCCTTACTATTTGGATCTACAACCCTTAGTCTAAAACCTTGCTCAAAAGCCGGAAGAATATGAAGATTTGGGCTCCCCTACATTCGGCTTTTATTGAAATCTCGAAAAAGATGAACTGATGTGTTTTCGGCTTTTAGAAGATCTGAATAGAGTGTTTCGGCTTTGGCTTAGGAAGAAAGTAAAAAGAAATCAAGAGAAGGCTTAGAGATTTCGGCTAAAATATTTGAAAGAGATGAGAAGGAGATTGTCAGAGAGTTCGGCCAATAAGGGAGAAAGAAAAGAAAGAAAGTTGAAAGGGAGAATGGAGTGGATGTTTCGGCAAAGAAAAGAAAAAGATGAAGAGAACTATACAGCAAATTTCGGCACATACCTCTACTTATACAAAACCGATTCCTCCCCCTTTACAGAGTTTAATTTTTGGCCAACTCTAGCCTCTTGGATGAGCTCTCATCTTTTCCCTTATCTTGATCTATTATCTCCTCAAAAATAGCCTTTATCTACTTATTATCCACATAAAATAAATCCCTAAATAATAGCCTTTATCTGCTTATTATCTACATAAAATAAATCCCTAAATAATAGCCTTGTGCTGTCCCCCTAGCTCCTCTTCAAGTGACGAATTTTAGCCCTAAAACCTGGGCTTCAAGCTGCCAAAATTTGGCCCCTCCTCATGCACTTGTGACGCCACTTATAGCTCCCCTTTACTGTGCCCCTAGTTGCTGGGCCACAAGCGCGATATGTCAATTAAACAACTAAAACTTTAATTTAAGCCCCTAGAGTGTCTAAGCAAAATATTTAATCAAGGCCTCAGCCCAAACCTGAGCCCATTCTGAACCCTTAACACTTAAATTAACGCATTAAACATACCCACACACTAAACGCATAGGCCCAAAAATTCAGGATGTTACAGTTCTACCCCCTTAAAGAAATTTCGTCCTCGAAATTTCCAACTAACTAGTAATCGTACTACCTAAGTCTCACCACTATGCTTTCGCTGCGCACTCTAATTCTAAAGCCAAAATAAACACTTAGTATACTATGGTAGGGTACGCACCATTGTTCGCATCTGGAGCGTCTCCTTCCCCTTGGCGATGTGCTGCATAGACCAACGCTGCCTGCCTCGCCTCAGCATAACCTGCACCTCTACCTGGTGCTCCACGACCGCGTTCATTACCATTATCGCCCCTGGCTTGTCCGCAGCCCCTTGGTGGTTGTTGATCACCTCTCCTAGCTTAATCAGAACCTCGTCCTGCGGGCTGTGCTTGATCCACCTGCGGACAGTCCTTATTCATATGCTCCGTGTATCCACACCTGAAACATCCACCCGTTCTTCTTCTACACTCCCCAGAATGTTTTTTCCCGCACCAATTAGATAATCGATTCTGAATCCCCGCGGCAGGTGTCGGAGCACGAGCTGGCCCATCAGACCTAGGCCTTTTCTGTGAATTCCCAGATGCTCCTGCCAGCCCAAAATTTCTCTTAGTCCTTTCTCGCTCCTTATCCCTTTCCTGTCTTTCAGTCCGTTTTACCTCCTCGGCTATCTTAACCTTCTCCACCAGAACAGCAGAATCTCTCTCTCTCTGCGGTGCTATCAAAACCCTTAACTCATTCCGCAATCCATCCTCGAATTGAGCACAACGTTCATATTCAGTTGCTACCATTCATCGAGCGTAGCAGCTCAAGCGCAGAAACTCTGCCTCATATTCAGCCATAGATTTACTTCCCTGCACCAGATTCAAAAATGCCTTCCTCTGTGCATCCACATAGCTGGCCCCAACATACTTTCCCTAGAATGACTCCTTAAAGAAGTCCCAGTCAATCCGATCTACGGCAGTACCCTCTTTCTTCGTGAGCCACCACTGATAAGCCTCGTCTCGAAGAAGAGACACGACCCCTTTCAACTTCTCCTTCACTGTGAAATCTAAGTCATTCGTTATGCGTTCAGTCGCTTCCATCCAATACTCAGTTGTGTTAGGGACTACGCCAGAAACTCCCCTAAACACTTCTGCCCCATTGGCCTTAAGCCGCTCCGGCACAGATTTCTGGGCTCCTGTGCCCATGCCTACTCCAGCAACCCTCTCTAAAACCCTCAACATCTCCTGGGATATAGCATCATCTCCGGTCGCCTGATCTCGTAATTCTCCCTCCACAGCTGGAGGATCTGGCATTTCGTTTCCTGACCCGTGGCCAGACCCTACTGGCTCAGACAACGTCATCCTACCCCTACCGCGTCCACGCGGCGGACGTCCTCGACCCCTTGTACTCATTCTTCCGATTAGCGTTTATCTGATTAAGAATTTTATGAATCATTAATTCTTTCTACTGATTAACCACGAACAGTCGTATGAATAGTAATTTTAAGAGTAGTTCTTTCGAATATGAAATTCAGTCTCAAGGTCACATCCCCTAGTTCTATAAACTACATACCTTCCACAATCAACATACAGACAACATCCATACAACCTCATTCAATACATAGGGTATTTTCGTTATTCCACTACCTAGGGGTATTTTCGTAATTTTATCCTACAGGGGTATTTTCGTAATTTCCAAAAATAGAGTTCCTTGTTGATTTCATGAAAAAGGGTATTTTGGTAATTTAGAAATCTGGGGGTATTTCGGTAATTTTGCAATCCGAGGGTATTTCGGTAATTTTGCAATCCAATGGTATTTTGGAAATTTTAAAATCCGGGGGTATTTCAGTAGTTTTGAAGTCTAAGGGTATTTTGGTAATTTTAAGATCAGGGTACTTTGGTCATTTTACAAATCAGGGGCAATTTAGAAATTTTTACAAATCAGGGATGTTTTAGTTATTTTCACAAATCAAGGGTATTTTCAAAATTTTACAAAACTAAGGGGGTATCTTGGAGAATTTGATTTCAAAAGGAAATAGTAGTGTTCAAGTGTTTATGAGTTTCTGGTTGTTGTCGAGTGTTGGGTGAGGTTTTTTTTAAGGAGAAATTTCGTTGACTTCGTAAATCGGGATATATTTGTAAATCATGGGATTTTTTTTCAGAATAAGGGTATTTTAGCAATTTTGTAAAAATAAGGTGGCTGGTCCCTTTCGGGTTTTAATTGTAGATTTTGGCTCGTCAACAAATCCTCGTGGCTAGGGTGAACAGTCACTACGCACCAGGTAGGGTTCCAGCGAAGAGGAGGTGAGTCACTAGGACTGCTTAAGTACCAAGCTCTTCCGGATCCAATCCTAGACATGCGCATACCTGTTGCCACACCCTAGTCTTGCGACTCGTTCACGGGTTTGTTTAGTGAAATTAAGTCTTATGAGATTTTAGGAGTTGTTTTAGCTAGGCCTAGAGTCCATCAAGTTCTAATCTAAATAATATACGTCCCATAAAGCCCATCAAGCCCACATACATATATAACAAACAGGGAGTTCAGAATACTTACCTGGCGGACTTGGGCCGGAGACGCAGGTGCCATGCCGAGAAAACCATCCTGTGTTATTTATAAACATGCATGTTTCAAAAACTCATTCCTAGGAAACGTTTGAGCCCAAAACCCCCAAAGCCGAGTTTTGAACCGGGCTCTGATACCAATTTGTAACACCCCAAACCCGGCCCAAACACTACAACCGGATCTGGTATGTCACTAAGGAAATTTTGTAAAAGATGTTGCAATTTCAGAAAAAAATGTTTTTCTTGTATTTAATCTTTTGTTCGGGAAAACTTAATATTTCGATGAGTTTATAATAAGATATAAATTTAATTTGTTGATTTATGAATAAAAACCAAAATCTTAATACATGCCTTTGTTTAATTTAAGTTTAAGTGTCTAAGAATAATAAAAGCCCAAAATAAAAACCCAAAACAGAGAATAATAGTCTAGTGGCCCAAGGCCTTATTACAACCATATTTAAAAACCCACTTAAATAAAAAAAAGTAAAATAATGACTAAAGTCTTTTCGCTGAATCCAAATACTCTTTTGCATGGCCACCTTGCTTTCCTCTCCAGCCTGGTCCGATGCGCTAAGTGTCACCTGAAATTGTTAAAAATAAAATGGTGAGTCGCGAGACTCAGTGTACAACCCTCAAGCACCGTTAGATTGGGCCTTAGCCCACAGATCAGAACATAAAACATAGTACAGAAAATAACATACATAAAACCCAACCCAATCCTAGGTTTCCATCCGCTACACACCACCCTTACCTGCAATCACACCATTGGGGATTTCTACAATCAACCCACACCGCTACACACCATCGATGGCAGTCATGCTGCAGTTAGCTGCTCATCGTCAAAGTTGTGACAGAGTCACCAGGCTGAAATGGCTAGAGCCACTAGAAACAGAGTATGTGACAGAGTCACCAGGCTGAAATGGCATAAGCCACCAGAACAGATCACTTCCCCTTTTCATTAAATTCCCAACCCCAAGCAGATATATAGCAATCGGTATATATCACATATCATTTAACAGAATCAATCACTGATGGGTGGCAGAAAACACTAACCTGATATTTAGCTTTTACCCTCTTCGGGTTTCCAAATGATATGCCGGGATTTTGGCATTTAACACAGTATAACAGACTTATTACATACATATATTTTAGCAAACAATCTAATGGTGGAAAAAGTTACACACCTGATATCGCGTAGTTTTACTCCCTTAGTTAAAATCCTTACTATCTGGATCTACAACCCTTAGTCTAAAACCTTGTTCAAAAGCCGGAAGAATATGACGATTTGGGCTCCCCTACATTCGGCCAAGGGTTAATAAATACCCGAATTTACACGTTAAAACTAATATATCTTCTTACCTTGAAATCCCGAAAGTAACACAATTCGAGTGTTACTGAACTCTATCTTTAGAGATCTAAGCGAGTGACTCCCCTTCAAATCCCGGAATACCGCAAATAAGAGAAAAAACTTAAGATTAGCTCCTTATAGCCATTTGGCTAGAGTCCCTAAAAAGCCGAAAAAGATTGAAATCTTACGAATCAATACTTACCTTTAGTTTCCTTCGAGATTCGGCACAAGCAGATACCCAGAGAGAATTCGGCAAACACAGGAGATGAGATCTAAGGATTTCGACTTTTATGGAAATCCCGGAAAAGATGAACTGATGTGTTTTTGGCTTTTAGAAGATCTGAATAGAGTGTTTCGGCTTTGGCTTAGGAAGAAAGTAAAAAGAAATCAAGAGAAGGCTTAGAGATTTCGGCTAAAATATTTGAAAGAGATGAGAAGGAGATTGTCAGAGAGTTCGGCCAATAAGGGAGAAAGAAAAGAAAGAAAGTTGAGAGGGAGAATGGAGTGGAGGTTTCGGCAGAGAAAAGAGAAAGATGAAGAGAACTATACAGCAAATTTCGGCACATACCTCTACTTATACAAAACCAATTCCTCCCCCTTTACAGAGTTTAATTTTCGGCCAACTCTAGCCTCTTGGATGAGCTCTCATCTTTTCCCTTATCTTGATCTATTATCTCCTCAAAAATAGCCTTTATCTACTTATTATCCACATAAAATAAATCCCTAAATAATAGCCTTTATCTGCTTATTATCCACATAAAATAAATCCCTAAATAATAGCCTTGTGCCGTCCCCCTAGCTCCTCTTCAAGTGACGAATTTTAGCCCTAAAACCTGGGCTTCAAGCTGCCAAAATTTGGCCCCTCCTCATGCACTTGTGACGCCACTTGTAGCTCCCCTTTACTGTGCCCCTAGTTGCTGGGCCACAAGCCCAATATGTCAATTAAACTACTAAAACTTTAATTTAAGCCCCTAGAGTGTCTAAGCAGAATATTTAATCAAGGCCTCAGCCGAAACCTGAGCCCATTCTGAACCCTTAACATTTAAATTAACGCATTAAACATACCCACACACTAAATGCATAGGCCCAAAAATTCTCTACCCCCCTTAAAGAAATTTCGTCATCGAAATTTCCAACTAACTAGTAATCGTACTACCTAAGTCTCACCACTATGCTTTCGCTGCGCACTCTAATTCTAAAGCCAAAATAAACACTTAGTATACTATGGTAGGGTACGCACCATTGTTCGCATCTAGAGCGTCTCCTTCCCCTTGGCGATGTGCTGCATAGACCAACGCTGCCTGCCTCGCCTCAGCATAACCTGCACCTCTACCTGGTGCTCCACGACCACGTTCATTACCATTATCGCCCCTGGCTTGTCCGCAGCCCCTTGGTGGTTGTTGATCACCTCTCCTAGCTTGATCAGAACGTCGTTCCGCGGGTTGTGCTTGATCCACCTGCGGACAGTCCTTAATCATATGCTTCGTGGATCCACACCTGAAACATCCACCCGTTCTTCTTCTACACTCCCCAGAATGTTCTTTCCCGCACCAATTACATAATCGATTCTGATTCCCCGCAGCAGGTGTCGGAGCATGAGCTGGCCCATCAGACCTAGGCCTTTTCTGTGAATTCCTAGATGCTCCTGCCAGCCCAAAATTTCTCTTAGTCCTTTCTCGCTCCTTATCCCTTTCCTGTCTTTCAGTCCGTTTTACCTCCTCGGCTATCTTAACCTTCTCCACCAGAACAGCAGAATCTCTCTCTCTCTGCGGTGCTATCAAAACTCTTAACTCATTCCGCAATCCATCCTCGAATCGAACACAACGTTCATATTCAGTTGCTACCATTCCTCGAGCGTAGCGGCTCAAGCGCAGAAACTCTTCCTCATATTCAGCCACAGATTTACTTCCCTGCACCAGATTCAAAAATGCCTTCCTCTGTGCATCCACATAGCTAGCCCCAACATACTTTCCCTAGAATGACTCCTTAAAGAAGTCCCAGTCAATTCGATCTGCGACAGTACCCTCTTTTTTCGTGAGCCACCACTGATAAGCCTCGTCTCGAAGAAGAGACACGACCCCTTTCAACTTCTCCTCCACCGTGAAATCTAATTCATCCATTATGCGCTCAGTCGCTTCCATCCAATACTCAGTTGTGTTAGGGTCTACGCCAGAAACTCCCCTCAACACTTCTGCCCCATTGGCCTTAAGCCGCTCCGGCACAGATTTCTGGGCTCCTGTGCCCATGCCTACTCCAGCAACCCTCTCTAAAACCCTCAACATCGCCTGGGATATAGCATCATCTCCGGTCGCCTGATCTCGTAATTCTCCCTCCACAGCTGGAGGATCCGGCATTTCGTTTCCTGACCCGTGGCTAGACCTTACTGGCTCAGACAACGTCATCCTACCCCTACCGCGTCCACGCAGCGGACGTCCTCGACCCCTTGTACTCATTCTTCCGATTAGCATTTATCTGATTAAGAATTTTATGAATCATTAATTCTTTCCACTAATTAACCACGAACAGTCGTATGAATAGTAATTTTAAGAGTAGTTCTTTCGAATATGAAATTCAGTCTCAAGGTCACATCCCCTAGTTCTATAAACTACATACCCTCCACAATCAACATACAGACAACATCCATACAACCTCATTCAATACATAGGGTATTTTCGTTATTCCACTACCCAGTGGTATTTTCGTAATTTCCAAAAATAGAGTTCCTTGTTGATTTCATGAAAAAGGGTATTTTGGTAATTTAAAAATCTGGGGGTATTTCGGTAATTTTGCAATCCGAGGGTATTTCGGTAATTTTGCAATCCAAGGGTATTTTAGAAATTTTGAAATCCGGGGGTATTTCGGTAGTTTTGAAGTCCAAGGGTATTTTGGTAATTTTAAGATCAGGGGTACTTTGGTCATTTTACAAATCAGGTGCAATTTAGAAATTTTTACAAATCAGGGATGTTTTAGTTATTTTCACAAATCAAGGGTATTTTCAAAATTTTACAAAACTAAGGGGGTATCTTGGAGAATTTGATTTCAAAAGGAAATAGTAGTGTTCAAGTGTTTATGAGTTTCTGGTTGTTGTCGAGTGTTGGGTAAGGTTTTTTTTTTTAAGGAAAAATTTCGTTGACTTCGTAAATCGGGATATATTTGCAAATCATGGGATATTTTTTTCAGAATAAGGGTATTTTAGCAATTTTGTAAAAATAAGGTGGCTTGTCCCTTTCGGGTTTTAATTATAGATTTTGGCTCGTCAACAAATCCTCGTGGATAGGGTGAACAGTCACTACGCACCAGGTAGGATTCCAGTGAAGAGGAGGTGAGTCACTAGGATTGCTTAAGTACCAAGCTCTTCCGGATCCAATCCTAGACATGCGCATACCTGTTGCCACACCCTAGTCTTGCGACTCGTTCACGGGTTTGTTTAGTGAAATTAAGTCTTATGAGATTTTAGGAGTTGTTTCAGCTAGGCCTAGAGTCCATCAAGTTCTAATCTAAATAATCTACGTCCCATAAAGCCCATCAAGCCCACATACATATATAACGCACATGGAGTTCAGAATAATTACCTAGTGGACTTGGGCCGGAGACGCAGGTGCCATGCCGAGAAAACCACCTGTGTTATTTATAAACATGCATGTTTCAAAAACTCATTCCTAGGAAACGTTTGAGCCCAAAACCCCTAAAGCCGAGTTTTGAACCGGGCTCTGATACCAATCTGTAACACCCCAAACCTGGCCCAAACACTACAACTGGATCTGATATGTCACTAAGGAAATTTTGTAAAAGATGTTGCAATTTTGGAAAAAAATATTTTTCTTGTATTTAATTTTTTGTTCGGGAAAACTTAATATTTTGATAAGTTTATAATAAGATATAAATTTAATTTGTTGATTTATGAATAAAAACCAAAATCTTAATACATGCCTTTGTTTAATTTAAGTTTAAGTGTCTAAGAATAATAAAAGCCCAAAATAAAAACCCAAAACAGTGAATAATAGTCTAGTGGCCCAAGGCCTTATTACAACCATATTTAAAAACCCACTTAAATAAAAAAAAAGTAAAATAATGACTAAAGTCTTTTCGCTGAATCCAAATACTCTTTTGCATGGCCACCTTGCTTTCCTCTCCAGCCTGGTCCGATGCGCTAAGTGTCACCTGAAATTGTTAAAAATAAAAGGGTGAATCGCGAGACTCAGTGTGCAACCCTCAAGCACCGTTAGATTGGGCCTTAGCCCACAGATCAGAACATAAAACATAGTACAGAAAATAATATACATAAAACCCAACCCTATCCTAGGTTTCCATCCGCTACACACCACCCTTACCTGCCAATCACACCATTGGGGATTTCTACAATCAACCCACACCGCTACACACCATCGATGGTAGTAATGCTGCAGTTAGCTGCTCATCGTCAAAGTTGTGACAGAGTCACCAGGCTGAAATGGCTAGAGCCACCAGAAACAGAGTATGTGACAGAGTCACCAGGCTGAAATGGCATAAGCCACCAGAACAGATCACTTCCCCTTTTCATTAATTTCGCAACCCCAAGCATATATATAGCAATCGACATATATCACATATCATTTAACAGAATCAATCACTGATGGGTGGCAGAAAACATTAACCTGATATTTAGCTTTTACCCTCTTCGGGTTTCCAAATGATATGCCGGGATTTCGACATTTAACACAGTATAACAGATTTATTACATACATATATTTTAGCAATCAATCTAATGGTGTGAGAAGTTACACACCTGATATCGCGTAGTTTTACTCCCTTAGTTAAAATCCTTACTATCTGGATCTACAACCCTTAGTCTAAAACCTTGCTCAAAAGCCTGAAGAATACGAAGATTTGGACTCCCCTACATTCGGCCAAGGGTTAATAAATACCCGAATTTACACGTTAAAACTAATATATCTTCTTACCTTGAAATCCCAAAAGTAACACAATTCGAGAGTTACTGAACTCTATCTTTAGAAATCTAAGCGAGTGACTCCCCTTCAAATCCCGGAATGCCACAAATAAGAGAAAAAACTTAAGATTAGCTCCTTATAGCCATTCGACTAGAGTCTCTAAAAAGCAGGAAAAGATTGAAATCTTATGAATCAATACTTACCTTTAGTTTCCTTCGAGATTCGGCACAAGCAGATACCCCAGAGAGAATTCGGCAAACACAGGAGATGAGATCTAAGGATTTCGGCTTTTATTGAAATCTCGAAAAAGCTGAACTGATGTGTTTTCGGCTTTTAGAAGATCTGAATAGAGTGTTTCGGCTTTGGCTTAGGAAGAGAGTAAAAAGAAATCAAGAGAAGGCTTAGAGATTTCGGCTAAAATATTTGAAAGAGATGAGAAGGAGATTGTCAGAGAGTTCAGCCAATAAGGGAGAAAGAAAAGAAAGAAAGTTGAGAGGGAGAATGGAGTGGAGGTTTCGGCAGAGAAAAGAAAAAGATGAAGAGACCTATACAGCAAATTTCGGCACATACCTCTACTTATACAAAATCGATTCCTCCCCCTTTACAGAGTTTAATTTTCGGCCAACTCTAGCCTCTTGGATGAGCTCTCATCTTTTCTCTTATCTTGATCTATTATCTCCTCAAAAATAGCCTTTATCTACTTCTTATCCACATAAAATAAATCTCTAAATAATAGCCTTTATCTGCTTATTATCCACATAAAATAAATCCCTAAATAATAGCCTTGTGCCGTCCCCCTAGCTCCTCTTCAAGTGACGAATTTTAGCCCTAAAACCTGGGCTTCAAGCTGCCAAAATTTGGTCCCTCCTCATGCACTTGTGACGCCACTTATAGCTCCCCTTTACTGTGCCCCTAGTTGCTGGGCCACAAGCCCAATATGTCAATTAAACTACTAAAACTTTAATTTAAGCCCCTAGAGTGTCTAAGCAGAATATTTAATCAAGGCCTCAGCCCAAACCTGAGCCCATTCTGAACCCTTAACACTTAAATTAACGCATTAAACATACCCACACACTAAACGCATAGGCCCAAAAATTCTCTACCCCCTTAAAGAAATTTCTTCCTCGAAATTTCCAACTAACTAGTAATCGTACTACCTAAGTCTCACCACTATGCTTTCACTGTGCACTCTAATTCTAAAGCCAAAATAAACACTTAGTATACTATGGTAGGGTACGCACCATTGTCCGCATCTAGAGCGTCTCCTTCCCCTTGGCGATGTGCTGCATAGACCAACGCTGCCTGCCTCGCCTCAGCATAACCTGCACCTCTACCTGGTGCTCCACGACCACGTTCATTACCATTATCGCCCCTGGCTTGTCCGCAGCCCCTTGGTGGTTGTTGATCACCTCTCCTAGCTTGATCAGAACCTCGTCCCGCGGGCTGTGCTTGATCCACCTGCGGACAGTCCTTAATCATATGCTCCGTGGATCCACACCTGAAACATCCACCCGTTCTTCTTCTACACTCCCCAGAATGTTCTTTCCCGCACCAATTACATAATCGATTCTGATTCCCCGCAGCAGGTGTCAGAGCACGAGCTGGCCCATCAGACCTAGGCCTTTTCTGTGAATTCCCAGATGCTCATGCCAGCCCAAAATTTCTCTAAGTCCTTTCTCGCTCCTTATCCCTTTCCTGTCTTTCAGTCCGTTTTACCTCCTCGGCTATCTTAACCTTCTCCACCAGAACAGCAGAATCTCTCTCTCTCTCTCTGCGGTGCTATCAAAACCCTTAACTCATTCCGCAATCCATCCTCGAATCGAACACAACGTTCATATTCAGTTGCTACCATTCATCGAGCGTAGGGGCTCAAGCGCAGAAACTCTGCCTCATATTCAGCCACAGACTTCCCTGCACCAGATTCAAAAATGCCTTCCTCTGTGCATCCACATAGCTGGCTCCAACACACTTTCCCTAGAATGACTCCTTAAAGAAGTCCCAGTCAATCCGATCTACGGCACTACCCTCTTTCTTCGTGAGCCACCATTGATAAGCCTCGTCTCGAAGAAGAGACACGACCCCTTTCAACTTCTCCTCCACCATGAAATCTAAGTCATCCATTATGCACTCAGTCGCTTCCATCCAATACTCAGTTGTGTTAGGGACTACGCCAGAAACTCCCTTAAACACTTCTGCCCCATTGGCCTTAAGCCGCTCCGGCACAGATTTCTAGGCTCCTGTGCCCATGCCTACTCCAGCAACCCTCTCTAAAACCCTCAACATCGCCTGGGATATAGCATCATCTCCGGTCGCCTGATCTCGTAATTCTCCCTCCACAGCTGGAGGATCCGGCATTTCGTTTCCTGACCCGTGGCCAGACCCTACTGGCTCAGACAACGTCATCCTACCCCTACCGCGTCCACGCGGCGGACGTCCCCGACCCCTTGTACTCATTCTTCCGATTAGCGTTTATCTGATTAAGAATTTTATGAATTATTAATTCTTTCCACTGATTAACCACGAACAGTCGTATGAATAGTAATTTTAAGAGTAGTTCTTTCGAATATGAAATTCAGTCTCAAGGTCACATCCCCTAGTTCTATAAACTACATACCTTCCACAATCAACATACAGACAACATCCATACAACCTCATTCAATACATAGGGTATTTTCGTTATTCCACTACCCAGGGGTATTTTCATAATTTTATCCTGCAGGGGTATTTTCGTAATTTCCAAAAATAGAGTTCCTTGTTGATTTCATGAAAAGGGGTATTTTGGTAATTTAAAAATCTGGCGGTATTTCGGTAATTTTGCAATCCAAGGGTATTTTGGTAATTTTGCAATCCAAGGGTATTTCGGAAATATTGAAATCTGGGGGTATTTTGGTAGTTTTGAAGTCCAAGGGTATTTTGGTAATTTTAAGATCAGGGGTACTTTGGTCATTTTACAAATCAGGGGCAATTTAGAAATTTTTACAAATCAGGGATGTTTTAGTTATTTTCACAAATCAAGGGTATTTTCGAAATTTTACAAAACTAAGGGGGTATCTTGGAGAATTTGATTTCAAAAGGAAATAGTAGTGTTCAAGTGTTTATGAGTTTCTGGTTGTTGTCGAGTGTTAGGTGAGGGTTTTTTTTAAGGAGAAATTTCGTTGACTTCGTAAATCGGGATATATTTGCAAATCATGGGATATTTTTTTTCAGAATAAGGGTATTTTAGCAAATTTTGTAAAAATAAGGTGGCTGGTCCCTTTCGGGTTTTAATTGTAGATTTTGGCTCGTCAACAAATCCTCGTGGCTAGGGTGAATAGTCACTACGCACCAGGTAGGATTCCAGCGAAGGGGAGGTGAGTCACTAGGACTGCTTAAGTACCAAGCTCTTCCGGATCCAATCCTAGACATGCGCATACCTGTTGCCACACCCTAGTCTTGCGACTCGTTCACGGGTTTGTTTAGTGAAATTAAGTCTTATGAGATTTTAGGAGTTGTTTTAGCTAGGCCTAGAGTCCATCAAGTTCTAATCTAAATAATATACGTCCCATAAAGCCCATCAAGCCCACATACATATATAACAAACAGGGAGTTCAGAATACTTACCTGGTGGACTTGGGCCGGAGACGCAGGTGCCATGCCGAGAAAACCATCCTGTGTTATTTATAAACATGCATGTTTCAAAAACTCATTCCTAGGAAACGTTTGAGCCCAAAACCCCCAAAGCCGAGTTTTGAACCGGGCTCTGATACCAATCTGTAACACCCCAAACCCGGCCCAAACACTACAACCGGATCTAGTATGTTACTAAGGAAATTTTGTAAAAGATGTTGCAATTTCAGAAAAAATGTTTTTCTTGTATTTAATCTTTTGTTCGGGAAAACTTAATATTTCGATGAGTTTATAATAAGATATAAATTTAATTTGTTGATTTATGAATAAAAACCAAAATCTTAATACATGCCTTTGTTTAATTTAAGTTTAAGTGTCTAAGAATAATAAAAGCCCAAAATAAAAACCCAAAACAGAGAATAATAGTCTAGTGGCCCAAGGCCTTATTACAACCATATTTAAAAACCCACTTAAATAAAAAAAAAGTAAAATAATGACTAAAGTCTTTTCGCTGAATCCAAATGCTCTTTTGCATGGCCACCTTGCTTTCCTCTCCAGCCTGGTCCGATGCGCTAAGTGTCACCTGAAATTGTTAAAAATAAAAGGGTGAGTCGCGAGACTCAGTGTGCAACCCTCAAGCACCGTTAGATTGGGCCTTAGCCCACAGATCAGAACATAAACCATAGTACAGAAAATAACATACATAAAACCCAACCCAATCCTAGGTTTCCATCCGCTACACACCACCCTTACCTACAATCACACCATTGGGGATTTCTACAATCAACCCACACCGCTACACACCATCGATGGCAGTCATGCTGCAGTTAGCTGCTCATCGTCAAAGTTGTGACAGAGTCACCAGGCTGAAATGGCTAGAGCCACCAGAAACAGAGTATGTGATAGAGTCACCAGGCTGAAATGGCATAAGCCACCAGAACAGATCACTTCCCCTTTTCATTAATTTCGCAACCCCAAGCATATATATAGCAATCGACATATATCACATATCATTTAACAGAATCAATCACTGATGGGTGGCAGAAAACACTAACCTGATATTTAGCTTTTACCCTATTCGGGTTTCCAAATGATATGCCGGGATTTCGGCATTTAACACAGTATAACAGACTTATTACATACATATATTTTAGCAAACAATCTAATGGTGTGAGAAGTTACACACTTGATATCGCGTAGTTTTACTCCCTTAGTTAAAATCCTTACTATCTGGATCTACAACCCTTAGTCTAAAACCTTGCTCAAAAGCCGGAAGAATATGAAGATTTGGGCTCCCCTACATTCGGCCAAGGGTTAATAAATACCCGAATTTACACGTTAAAACTAATATATCTTCTTACCTTGGAATCCCGAAAGTAACACAATTCGAGTGTTACTAAACTCTATCTTTAGAGATCTAAGCGAGTGACTCCCCTTCAAATCCCGTAATACCGCAAATAAGAGAAAAAACTTAAGATTAGCTCCTTATGGCCATTCGGCTAGAGTCCCTAAAAAGCCGGAAAAGATTGAAATCTTATGAATCAATACTTACCTTTAGTTTCCTTCGAGATTTGGCACAAGCAGATACCCCAGAGAGAATTCGGCAAACACAGGAGATGAGATCTAAGGATTTCGACTTTTATGGAAATCCTGGAAAAGATGAACTGATGTGTTTTCGGCTTTTAGAAGATCTGAATAGAGTGTTTCGACTTTGGATTAGGAAGAAAGTAAAAAGAAATCAAGAGAAGGCTTAGAGATTTCGGCCAAAATATTTGAAAGAGATGAGAAGGAGATTGCCAGAGAGTTCGGCCAATAAGGGAGAAAGAAAAGAAAGAAAGTTGAGAGGGAGAATGGAGTGGAGGTTTCGGCAGAGAAAAGAAAAAGATGAAGAGAACTATACAGCAAATTTCGGCACATACCTCTACTTATACAAAACCGATTCCTCCATCTTTACAGAGTTTAATTTTCAGCCAACTCTAGCCTCTTGGATGAGCTCTCATCTTTTCCCTTATCTTGATCTATTATCTCCTCAAAAATAGCCTTTATCTGCTTATTATCCACATAAAATAAATCCCTAAATAATAGCCTTTATCTGCTTATTATCCACATAAAATAAATCCCTAAATAATAGCCTTGTGCCGTCTCCCCTAGCTCCTCTTCAAGTGACGAATTTTAGCCCTAAAACCTGGGCTTCAAGCTGCCAAAATTTGGCCCCTCCTCATGCACTTGTGACGCCACTTATAGCTCCCCTTTACTGTGCCCCTAGTTGCTGGGCCACAAGCCCAATATGTCAATTAAACTACTAAAACTTTAATTTAAGCCCCTAGAGTGTCTAAGCAGAATATTTAATCAAGGCCTCAGCCTAAACCTGATCCCATTCTGAACCCTTAACACTTAAATTAACGCATTAAACATACCCACACACTAAACGCATAGGCCCAAAAATTCAGGATGTTGCACAATAACTCAAATTAAGGTTGGAATTAATTGGGCAAGATTCAAGAAACAAAACAGCCCCATATTCTACACATATGAACACACACCACTGCTCATGGTGGCTGAAATTGAGGCTGAATTTTAAAAAAATTTGAAACCTCATTAAAATATGAAAAAATTCATTTTAAAAAAAATTAAAATCCCCTAAATTTAAGATCTGGAAATTTAGGTTTTTAATTGACAAGATTAATTAAGAAATTGAAGAGAAAAGAGACCTTACATAAGCTAGTCGAGAGAAATGGCATTGGCACTTCTAGGCGATTTAATTGAGGGAAGATTGAAGCAATATAGAAAAGGAGATGGTGCACAATATTGATGCAAAAAGAAGAAGATGATGATAAAAGGGGAGGTTAGGCAACGACAACAATAGAGGAAAAAAAATAGAGATGAAGACAGGGAGAGTGTGTAACACCCCAAACCCGGCCTAGAAGTTAGGCCAGAATCTGGCTTGTCACATTGAAGAGTTTTTCGAAAACCATGCTTTCATTAGAAACCCTTTTTACAACTTAAAACTTTCTACTATTCAAAACCTCAGATTTTGTTTGCTTATTTTCAAAACGTGGTTTATTAGAAATCATTCTTGGAAAATAATATTATCTTTAAAACCTTTTTGTTTGCGGAGAGCATAAATCGTGTTCTACTTCTAGCAATTATAAAACAATCAATAAAATCCCAAAACTTAAAGTTCAGAGAAGTCTTAAGGCCTTATTACAAAATTTATAACCCAACAAATTAAACTAAAATAAAAATAGGACGTGTACTCTAAAGCCAATCAGACGTGTGGTCACCTCCGAGTCCCTCGCAACTCCGATCCGTCTAAGGCTGAGGATTACCTGCACAGTTAAAGACGGGGTGAGTTTATAAAAACTCAGTGTGTAATCCCCTTACCAGAGTAACAGTCAGTATATAGAAGTAGAGAACCTAAGCAGTCTAGGCCGAAGCCCTTTCAACAGTCACAGTACAGTACAGATCAGACCATACGTGGGTCAAAGCCCACTACGAAAATATTTGGGTCATAGCCCATAACAATATCAATTGGGCCTAGCCCAAACCAATAACAGAACAAGCAGCCTAAGCCTAGTACAGTGACAGATCTCATAAATAGATATGCAACAGTATGAGGATGCATCCCAACCCAGTCCAACCATCACACCACCCGTACCAACCCTACACACCTGTGGGGACCAAGTCAACCCACCCAGCCCTACACACCAAGATCGCAGCCGAGCTGCCAGTATCAACGCAGCAAAGTTGCCAATAACAGTATACGTGGCTGAGCCACTAAAATCAGTATATCGTCGCAGAGCCACTAAATCAGTATAACGTGGCATAGCCACCAGTACAGTACTCCCACCAAAAACATAACCCAACCCAATGCAGTATGTCATGAATGTCATGCTCAATCATTACACGTGTATGCAAAATGGCCATGCTTAGTAACATTCATTTCAACACATATTAACAGCAAATCAGACACACACCCACAATTAAGTCGGTTAAAACACAATCATACAATCACAATCAGATCGATCAAATCATAGCACTAGTCAATCATTTACCCAAAAGGGCAAATCAGTCATTTTACCCTATAAGGGTATTCCGATAATCCTACCCTACAGGGGTAATTCAGTAATTCTACTCATAACTAATCCATGTATGCAGTGCATCTCAAACATAATCCATCATACAATTAACACATATAACACTAGTACAACCACGAGGGTACAACAGTCATTTAATCGGCTAGGGGTAAAACGGTCATTTCTCCGCGTAAGGGCATCTCGAAAATTTTACCCGTCAAGGGTATTTTGGTAACTTTACCCATAGAGGGTATTTCAGTAACTTTACCCATAGAAGGTATTTTGGTAACTTTACCATAGAGGGTATTTTAGTAATTTTGCAAATTGGGGATATTTCGGTAATTTTGTAAACTGGGGTATTTCGGTAATTTTGCAACCTAGGGTATTTCAGTAATTTTGCAAACCAAGGGTATTTTGGTAATTTCGCAAACTAAGGGTATTTTCGGTAATTTTTCAAATCGAGGGTATTTTGGTAATTTTACAAACTAGTGTATTTCAATAATTTCATAAATTAGGGTATTTTGGTAATTTCACAAATTAGGGGTTTTTCGGTAATTTCACAAATTAGGGGTATTTCGTAATTTCACAAATCAGGGGTATGTTCGTAATTTTACAAACCGTGGTTACTTCGGAAATTTTGCAAACTGAGGGTTTTTCAGTAATTTTGTAAACCAATGGTATTTTAGTAATTTTGTAAACCAAGAGTATTCTAGTAATTTTGTAAATCGAGGTATTCTAAGCACAGATAACGATGTGAATGGGCCTATGGCCCATTCTCGGCCTGCTCATGTGGCCTATTTAGCCAAAATCTAGCCACAGATATGAGATTCACATAGACCAGTTCACTATCTACTACACAATCATACAATTTATTCATATGGGCCCACTTGGCCCAAACAGCATCAACCCACAAGAATACTCATGGTGGCCTCAACTATCGCGTCGAAGCTCCCACACGTGCGCTCGCACGCTCGTGTGGCTATCATCGCCGTGTGACCGACATTTCGACATTTGCCGCTCTATAGCTAGAGTAGTGCGAAATACACACATGATAGGAATCTGGAGTGTTCTATTTAAAGCCAGCTTCTCACCTTCCCTCTTGCTAGCTTCCCGATGTGGGATCCCTCCTTCAGCAGAGTTTAATTCCAACACAAACTCTGGCCGTCCCAACTTAGCAAAATAATATCCCTTTTTGCTTGCGATGGGATTCGAACTCAGGCTCCCCTGTAACTTAATCCACGCCGCTAGCCATTAGGCAACAAGCTCCTCTTGTGTCTAAAATCATTTGCAACTAAATATAAGTCTATGGGCCAAAGTTTAAGTTCACTTAAAAATAAATCAAAATGAAATGCAAGCTCTAAGACTTGAACCTTGGACCCCTTGCTTCCTTGTGTGGCGCCATTCCCTTGTCTCCTATGTGGCGCCATTTGCCAGTAGACCACAACTCCTTTTGTGTCATTTTTCACCACATTTTATTCTGAAAGTCTACTTACTAACTCCTAGGGTTTTACTCACCTAAAACCAAAATTTTTCCTAAGCCCAAGTTTGATCCCGAGACTTCATGGAAGCCCCATAACCTTCCAAAATCACTCACCTAATAGGTCCAACTTGCATTAGAGCCGTTTTCTTATTCTCAGAAATTTTAAACGCTCTCAAGCCCAAGGCCCAATAGGCCCAATTCTACTAGGCACAAATTCGGGTCGTTACAGAGGGGGTTAGGGATGGCTACCTTGATTAAAAGGCTAATTATTTTGATAAAAAATTTTATTTATACTTGGATTCCAACACATAAAAAAAAACAAGGTAATTTGCAAAAAAAAAAAATTAATTTATTTTGTAAAAGTTAAGACTTGAACTTGAGACCTCCAACTAACATTTAATCTTTCACACTTAATGACTAACCATTGGGTCAATTCCCTATTTTTGATATATTTCTAAATTTTACGAAGCTAAATTTGGGATGTTACAATTCCCAACACCAAACAAAACATCAACACCCCTGATTTCTCCCTCATTTGATTCCCTATTCGATTCCCTTTAAGATCTATAGATCCTCTAATATAAAGGTCCCTTAAATATTTATTCCAGACAAATATATACTGTGTATGACAGGTCAGTGGAATAATTATTTGGATCTTCATTTTGACATAATTAGATTTATAGATCTATAAATTATCAATATATAACTTCTAATGGCTACAATTTTTACATACTTTTTTCAATCATATCGTTAATATGAAAATAATAAGTATTAGGTGCAGTGGTAACACACATTGTACTTCCAATGAGAGAATGTGAATTTGAACATTTGAAACAACATTATTAGAAAGGATAGTCATGAACTCCAAATATTAACGCCTTTCCAAGGATAGAGTTGTTAATCACTTGCTCTTGGTCGTAAGGACGCCGCAGTGACAATAATTTTAATATTGATTAACTTTTAATTGATTGGTGATCAATTCATGTTGATAATTTTAACAGAAGACTACGAATACTTAAAAAAAAATCAAATATATGTCTATTAAGGTTTAGCTAATTAGCACTATTGTTATTGGAAAAATTATAAGGAATGGTATTTTAACATGATTAAATGCATTTTTTTCGATTTTTGTAACACCCCAAACTCGGCCCATGCGTTACGACCGAATCTGACATGTCACATGATAAAAACGTATAAACTCCTTGTGCTTCGTACCAAAATAAGTGTTATTTGGTTATGGTTAAGAAAACAAGTTTGGATATAAATTTTTGATAAAATACAACTATTTTTGTGAGGTTGATTGATGAATCAAAAATCGAGGTAGTGAATCGTTAAAACCGTGACTTTTGAAAATGTTGTCAGTAATTTGAAAGAGAATTCGAGTTAAATTATTTATACGTAATTATCATATAAAAAAAACCATTTGTTAATCAATTTTTGGAAACCATTATTTATGATTTTAGAAAATTCCCATTTAAAATAAATCAAGCAAGATAATAAGTACGTCAAACATAAAGCAAAAATAAAATATTCCAGAGGCCTTATTACAACTTAAAAACCCAAAATAGTAAAAGTAATAAAGTAAACGGAAATAGAAATTTAAAGTTCAAAAACACCATTTCTGAAGTATGGCCTCCACCGAGTCACCCATGGCCCAAGTCCTCATCACTGAGCATTACCTGCAAGGATTAAGAAGGAGGGGTGAGTTACTAGAACTCAGTGTATAAGCCCCTTACCGTAATGCACTAGGCCTGAACCCGTAAAGCAATATCTTGGGCCTGAGCCCATATAGCATAATCTTGGGCCGAAGTGCATTTACATAACAATATTTAAATGTAATGTATACAGCCCAACCCATCCATTTATCACACCCCTGACCAGCCAATCACACCTGTGGGGATCAAGTCAACCCACCCCGCCGCTCACACCAAATTGTAGCCGAGCTGCTATATTATATATTTTTATTGTGGCCAAGCCACTGAAATCATAAGTGTACATAATAATGAACATTTTGTGGCAATGCCACCAGGCTACACTACTCTCCAACATTTTTCCTAACCCATGCGATATGTAACATGCAATATACATAATAAAGCATAATATCCTCATATATGAACAACAATCATTAATCCAACAATTTATTACGGTGAATCGACCCATTATAGAACTTTATAATTGGGCCCACTAAGGCATTCTAGTAAATCAGCCCATAAGGGCATTTTGGTAAATCGGCCCATAGGGGCATTTTGGTAAATCGGCCCATAGGGGTATTTTCGTAATTTTAACAATTTTAATACCAATTTTGACAATTTATAAAAATAATGTAATTTAAGAAAATTTCTCGATTTATGCCATATTACGATTTTTAGCCATATAAATAATAACGATCTATTTTCCAACGTGATATCGAATCATGAATCTACGGGATTTCGGTGTGAGATTACACACCTGATTACGATAAGGATTAAACTTTCTTGATCGTCAGCACCTAAATCACCATTACACTCGATTAACCAACAAATGAGATTTATTTAATCTAAATCTAAATCAGACGATCTAATGAGATTCTTACTCTCAATATCGTGAACGACCACGATTTGTCTATTCTCATCGGATGATGGTCCACAACCCGGTGAAAAATCTCGAACTGTCGATATTGCCCTTCGTTTGAACTTGGGAGTGGGAATCGCAAATCCACTCCTTTTGTGTTCTCTTATTGCTTTTCCTTTTAAATCGTTACCACTTGCCTCCATTGAAAAGTGTCGGTTAGAAAATACTATGATGAGAGAATGTAACGGTTTAGGGATAAGATTCGGCTGATAAAGGCTAAGAATGCTCCACACCCCTTTCGCACCAAATTTTCTGCCTTTAAAGCAGATACCACATTAGATAGATAGTTTCTTCTTTCACCTATCATCATCACTTCCTTCTCCTCCAAAGTTCTTAGTATCATCTGCTTTGCAGCACAGTCCAAATTCGCACGATGCTTAGCCAGCCAGTCCATGCCCAAAATAAGATCGAACTCGCCGAATGGAAGTTCCATCAGATCAGCCAGAAATACTTCCCCCTGGACTTCTAAGGGCACATCCCTAAACAACTTATTTACTACCATTGACTGTCCTAAAGGGCTACTTACAGTTGTTTCCCTAGCAGTAATCTCAGATCTAATATTCAGAGTTCCAGATACGACAAATGCAATATACGAATGGGTGGATCCAATATCTATCAAAGCGGTAACAGGTACATCAGATATGAAGAACGTACCGGTTATGACGTCAGGTGCATCACCATCCTCTCGACGTCTGACCGTATAGACCAAACCTGGCTGTCTTGCCTCTATGTTACCCCTATTACCAATACCTCTACCCGGTGCACCCTGACCGTGTCCTACGCCATTGCCACCTCGACCTGGCCCACGGCCTCTCGGCGGCTGTTGAGCGCCTCCAGCTAGCTGTGCAAATCTGTTACGAACCACCTGAGTTTGAGCAGGTTCTCGAGGGCAATCCTTAAATTGATGTTCCTTGGAACCACATCTGAAACAACCACCGGTTCTCTTCCAGCATTCACCCAAGTGAAGTTTCCCACATTCCACACAAGGCTGTAACTGATTGGTAGCAGCTGGAGCACCCACTCGAACTGGTCCCTCACTCCTGGGCCTTTTCTAAAAACCTCTAACAGAATCTGAGTACCCAGAGTCTCTCTTGTTCCTGCCTCTATCCTTGTCTCAGTTTTGCCGCTCCAAGTGTTTAACCTCCTCAACTATCTTAGCTTTTTCTACCAGAGTAGTAAAATTTCTCTCCTTCTGTGGGGCTATCAGTACCTACAATTCATCACGCAACCCATCCTCAAAATGCACACAGCGTTCATAATCAGTCGACATTTTGTAGCAATGCCACTAGGCTACACTACTCTCCAACATTTTTCCCAACCCATGCGATATGTAACATGCAATATACATAATAAAGCATAATATCCTTATATATGAACAACAATCATTAATCTAGCAATTTATTACGGTGAATCGAACCATTATAGAACTTTGTAATTCAGCCCACTAAGGCATTCTAGTAAATCGACCCATGGGAGCATTTTGGTAAATCGGCCCATAGGGGCATTTTGGTAAATCAGCTCATAGGGGCATTTTCGTAATTTTAACAATTTTAATACCGATTTTGACAATCTATAAAAATAATGTAATTTATGCAAATTTCTCGATTTATGCCATATTACGATTTTTAGCCATATAAATAATAACGATCTATTTTCCAACGTGATATCGAATCATGAATCTACGGGATTTCGGTGTGAGATTACACACCTGATTACGGTAAGGATTAAACTTTCATGATCGTCGGCACCTAAATCACCATTACACTCGATTAACCAACAAATGATATTTATTTAATCTAAAGCTAAATCAAACGATCTAATGAGATGCTTACTCTCAATATCGTGAACAACCACGATTTGTCTATTCTCACCGGATGATGGTCCACAACCCGGTGAAAACTCCCGAACTGCCGATACCGCCCTTCGTTTGAACTTGGGAGTAGGAATCGTAAATCCACTCCTTTTTTGTTCTTCTATCGCTTTTCTTTTCAAATTGTTACCACTTGCCTCCATTGAAAAGTCTCGGTTAGAAAATACTATGATGAGAGAATGTAACGGTTTAGGGATAAGATTCGGCTTACCACTACTTCCATAGGATCAACAAGTGAATAAGAACGAGCGATTTAATCCCTAAAATAAACGATTAGTCAAATCCATCGATTCATTTTAACGGAATAATCAAGCGTTGAAATATATCGAATTGAACCTTGAAGAAATCCCTTACCTTGACAATAATAGATCCAACTTCCACCGATTGGACTTATGACTAGAGTTGAATCGACAAAGATGTGGTCTTCGGCCACCCACTAGCACACTACGAAAAAGAGTTGATTACGATAAGAGGGAGTAGTAGAGAGATTGATATTTCGGTTTAGAACAAGGTGAAATAACCGAATGATAATAGACACCCATTCGGTTAAGGAGAAAAGAAAATGAAAAAGAGAAGAATAAGATCACTTACCTATTCGATCAAAGAAGTGAGTGCCAACACGAATGAAATAGAAATAATGAAGAAAAGATGAAGGGTTCAAAAGTTCGGCTATGGAGGAAAAATGAGCGAGAAGATTCGGCCCCAAGGTAATGTTGTTTAAGGAGAAAGAGAGAAAGTTGAGGAAATGGCAAAAAGAAAAGAAGAGATAGAGAGAAGAGTTCTAGATTGTTTCGACTAACAAAAGGAAGATGAGCGACAAGGTGAGTGTTTCGGCATCAAAGGAGAAAAGTGAACAAATCTTTGGCTTTAGAGTTTCTGCAAGTGAAGGAAAGAATTGGAAAAGAAGACACCAAAATGCTAAAAAGAAAACAACCTCTCATGCACCAAAATTTGCCAAATGCCTAAAGAAAGTCGGTTCCCCTCTTTACCCTATCAAAACCGTGCATCCTAAGCACCAAAAAGGTCTTAGTTGACCAAAAACTCTTTCCAAAACACCTTCCACAAAATTGGCCAACATGTTCCCTCCCTTGCCTTTTTCTTTGATTTATTTCCTTCGTTTTCCCTTGTTTTCCTCCTTACCTTATTTTCTTTATTCTTCTTTCCATCAATAAAAAAAATCTTCCTTACCTTATTAATGCCATGACCGACACTTGGAAGAGAAACACAAAAATAAATCCAAAAATTTTCAAAAGATGGGATTTGAACCCCTTCCCTCCATGCTCTCCACTTGACGCCACAACCTCCTTGCTATATGCTCACTTATGCTAGCAAAATACACACTTATTACCTTAAGTCTTGATGCCACTTACCTTCTCTCCTTAAAGTGCTTGAACACAAAAATTTTTGCTAAGGCCCAACTCGACCCCAAGCCTTCTTAGGACCCCTAAACATGCACAAATAACATTCTTAACTAATCTAACGCATGATGTAATGTAAATTATAAATTCTCGAATTTCAGGATGTTACAATTTTAAGGATTAGGATTGAGATAAATTATAAATAGAAGTAGCTGTATTATTTTTTTCTTTATACTATTTGAGAAAATATAGAACTGAAAATATAGCAGCAACCAAACTATGTTTTCTTTCATTCAGACTAAATGTAATTCGATGCATTTTATTATTATTTCATTCATAGGCGATGATCCTCAGTTCTTCATGGAACATCTCTCTATGCAGGTTTTCACACAACTTGCAACTTCCGTTGCAACTAACAAAAACAAAACAAATCGTTGAGTTCATATACATACTTACTTACCATCAAATATTAATATAAAAAGAACAAATAAAAACAACCATGCTTCCCTTGGCTGCTTAGCGTTAAAAACATGGTGGTGGCACATCCAAATTGTGTAGAAGGTTGAGCTGTTTGTGTGGTGAGTGTCCTCGATAGTCTCCATCGGTGCTTCCGACACCAATCAATGTTTTTTTTAACAATGACACCTGAAAATGTCGAATGTAATCTTTAGGAGAGGATCCGTTGGTGACATAGGTAGTAAAGCAAAACGTATACTTCAACCCAATCAGGATGAGTGCTGTAACAACTTGATGTGAGGGACTAAGGAGGATTCCCAACACCAAATAGAACATCAACACCTCTGATTTCTCCCCTATTATGTATATATTTGATTTCCTTTAAGATATATAGATTTGTTGATATTGTTTTGCATTGCATGAGAGAGGGTTTATATAGACTTTGTGTAGGAGATTGTCATGCCAAGCTGCCCTACCAAAATTTGATTGAATGCAAATTTAAGAGGACATTTCTGTAAGCAATTAAATTGAGGTGAAATGGACATGTCATGCCAAACTACATAGAAAATGCTTTTGATTAATTGTCATTAAAATCATATTTAAAGTTTTCGATTCGTTTTAAAAATTAATGGAATTATTGTCAAAAGCACTGGAATACAATCTTATTTAAATCAAAATTTTTCTTTGAGTTTCAAATGCGGATTCAAAATGGAATTTTCCAAATTTTCTTTTTTTTTAAATATTTTTATAAGTAACTGATTGTACCAAATCCTTTAATGTCTTTATTTTTTTTAGAATTCGTCCAATAATCTTAAAATAAATTCTCTTATTTATTTTGATAGGGACTAAATTAGTCATTTATCAACCGAAATAAATTTGTCGCTATATTTTCAATTAAATTACTCTATTTATTTTAAAACAAATTAAATTAAATTTTATCCTCTATTATAAAGATTCCCTAAATATTTATTCCAAACATATATATATACCGTGTATGACAAGTCAATGGAATAATTATTTGAATCTTATTTTTTGGCATAATTAGATTTATAGATCTATAAATTATCAATATATTGCTTCTAATGACTATAATTTTTACATACTTTTTTCAATCATTTCGTTAATATGAAAATAATAAGTATTGGGTGCAGTGGTAACACAAATTGTACTTCCAATGAGAGAATGTGAATTTGAACCTTTGAAACAACATTATTAGAAAGGATAGTCATGAACCCCAAATATGTACGCCTTTCTAAGGATAGAGTCGTTAATCACTTGCGCTTGGTCATAAGGATGCCACAGTGACAGTGATACTAATATTGATTAACATTTTATTGATTGGTGATCATTTTATGTTGATAATTTTAACTGAAGACTGAGAATACTTAAAAAAATCAAATAGATGTTTATTAAGGTTTAGCTCAATTAGCACTATTGTTATTGAAAAAATTAGAAGGACGAATACTTGAACGTGATTAAATGCATTTCGTTCTCTATTTTAAGGATTTGGATTGAGATAGATTATAAATAGAAGTAGGCATGGTATATAGAAAAACATATAAAAAGTTGAGATGTTGTTGTATTATTACTTCTTTTTTTTTTTTTTTTGTTTGAGCAAATATAAAATTGAAAATACAACAACAGCCAAATTATTATTTTTTTACTCAGACTAAATGTAATTTAAGGCCTTTTATTATTATTATTATTTTATTCATAGACGATGGTCATCAGTTCTTCATGGCGCATCTCTCTATGCAAGTATTCACACAACTTGCAACTTCCCTTGTAGCTAACAAAAACAAAACAAATCGTTGAGTTCATATACATACTTACCATCAAATATTAATATAAAAAGAAAAAAGAAATACTACCAAACTTCCCTTGCCTGCTTAACCTTGAACACATGGTGATGGCACATCCAAGTGTGTAGAAGGTTCAGCTGCTGGTTTGCGAGTGTCCTCAATAATCTCCTCTAGTGGTTCCGACACCAAGAATTGTTTTTTTTTTAACAAAGACACCAGGAAATATTGAATGTAGTCTTAAGGGGAGGATCTGTTGGTTGTGTAGGTAGTAAAGCAAAACGTATAATTTAACCCAGTCGGGATGAGTGCTGTAACAACTTGATGTGAGGGACTAACGAGGTTTCCCAACACCAAACAAAACATCAACACACCTGATTTCTCCCCCATTATGTATATACTTGATTCCTTTTAAGATATATAGATTTGTTGATGATTTTTTTGCATTGCATGAGATAAGGTTTATATAGACTGTGTAAGAGAATGTCATGCCAAACTGCCCTGCCAAAATTTTATTGAATGCAACATTAAGAGAACATTTCTATAAACAATCAAATTTAGATGAAATGGACTTGTCATGCTGTAACATCCTGAATTTTTGGGCCTATGCGTTTAATGGGTGAACATGTGTAATGAGTTAATTTAAGTGTTAGGGGTCCAAATTGGGCTCAGGCTTAGGTAGAGGCCTTGGTTAAAATTATCTGTTGGGCATTATAGGGTTTAAAAGGTGGTATATGTGTTTAAAATATCAAAATGGGCTTGTGGCCCAGTGGTCAGTGGCGCCACTTAGGGAGCAAGGAGGTGACGCCACACAAGGGAGTAAGGGGCCCAAATTTAAGTTTGATGGAGCCCAATTCTTTTAATTTAAGTTAGCTAATTTTTGGCATTAGGGTTAGGTGGAGTGGACGGCAACAAGGCTCAAAAATAGGAGGATTTATGTGAATAGGATAATGTAGATATTATAGTTGATAATATGGAAGATAAAGGAGAAATCGATTTCTGATATGGCAAAGGGGTGTCAAAATTTCCCCTACTATTGGCTTAACTATTAGATATCAAGAAGGGAACTTTCGGGTTTTTAAGTACGTGCCGAAATTCTTTATAAATAGGGGTGAGATCTCATCAATTCCGGCAGTTGAACCCTACTCTTTTCTTTATTCTTTGTGCCGAAATTCTCAGTCTTCCTCTGCAATTTCTTTTCTTTTATTTTCTTCAAAAGCCGAAATCCTCTCCATTCTTTTTCTTCCTAGCCGAAATCTCCAAGTCTCTTTCTTGTATTCTTTTCTTCTTCTCTTTTTCTGTCAGAAACTGAAACTCTTCACTCAACTTTTTCTAAAAGCCGAAAATGCATCAGCCTTCTCTTGTTCATACTTTTTCTGGATTTTCTTAAAAGCCGAAATTCCTAGATCTCTTCTCTGGTGTTTGCCGAATTTTCCTGCAAGGGGTAGCCGAAATCTTCTGAAGAGGTAAGTGTCGAATGTGTTATTCTTTCAATCTATTCTTGCTTTTAGAAACCATAGCCGAATGGCTACATGGTGGATTAATCTCGTGTTTTTTTTCATTTACGGCATTCCGAGATTTGAAGAGGATTCAATCATTTAGATTTTTAAGCCAGAGTTCAGTAGCACTCGGATTGTATTACTTTCGGGATTTCAAGGTAAGGAGATCTGTTAATTTAAACATATAATTCGGGTAAAACGCTAACCCTTGGCCGAATATAGGAGAGGCCTTATCTTCGCGTTCTTCCGGCTTTTGAGCAAAGTTGTAGACATAGGGCAGTAGATCTGATTAGTGAGGGTATCGACATAGAGAGTAGTACTATGTGTTATTAGGTGTGTAACTTCTCACACCATTTAGACTGTCTATTCATATGTGTATATAAATCTGTTTATATTCTGTTAAATGCCGAGATCCTGGCATAACAGTTGAAAACCCGAGGAGGGTAAAGGCGAATCACCAGGTTAGTGATTTCTGTCATTCATAAGTGAATGTTTCTATTGAGATGATATGTTTTATTTGTATGCCGATTTCTATGTATGCATGGGGTTGGGTGATTGATGAAAGGGGAAGTGCTTTGTTGTAGTGGCTTTTGCCATGATCTGTTGTAGTGGCTTTTTGCCATGATCTGTTGTAGTGGCTATTGCCATGATCTGACGATGAGCAGCTAACTGCAGCATGACTGCCATCGATGGTGTGTAGCGGTGTGGGTTGATTGTAGAAATCCCCAATGGTGTGATTGGCAGGTAAGGGTGGTGTGTAGCGGATGGAAACCTAGGATTAGGTTGGGGGCCTTGCATAATTCCTGATATGTTATATTTTGTCATCTGTTCTGTGGGGCTAAGGCCCAATCTGATGGTGCACGAGAGTTGTACACTGAGTCTCGTGACTCACCCTATTATTTAACATCTTTCAGGTAGCACCTAGTGCATCGGACCGGGCTGGAGAGGAGTGCAAGGTGGCCATGCGAGAGATTATTTTGATTCAGCAAAAGACTTTACTTAGTTTATTTACTTTTAACATTTTTAGTTAGTGGGTTATAAATTTCATTGTAATAAGGCCATGGGCCACTAGCTTTATATTATATTTCCGGATTGTGGGCTTTTATTATTATTAGACATTCAGATTTTACGTTTTAATTAAGCTAAGTCATGTATCAAATTTCGGTTTCTAATTCACTAAGGCATTAATAGAAAATGTGTATCTTTTACAAATTATTCACCTATTTAGTTTTCCCGAATAAAAGGTTAAACTCAAGAAAAATATTTCCCGAAATTGCGACATCCTTTGAAATCTCCTTAGTGACATGCCAGATCCGGTCATAGTGTTTAGGCTGGGTTTGGGGTGTTACAAAGTATCAGAGCCCGGTTCAACACTCGGCTCTGGGGTTTTGGGCTCAAAACATCTTCTAAAAATGGGTTTTTTGAAACATGTATATTTATAAATGATACAGGATAGTTTTCTCGGCATGGCACCTGCGTCTCCAGCCCAAGTCCGCCAGGTAAGTATTCTGAACTCACTGTGTGTTATATATGTATGTGGGCTTGAGGGGCTTTATGGGACGTAGACTATTTAAATTAGAACTTGATGGACTCTAGGATTAGCTTAAACAACTTCTTAAATCTCATAAGACTTAAGTCAACTAAACAAACCCGTGAACGAGTCGCTGGGTTAGGGTGTGGCAACAGGCATGCGCATGTCTAGGATTGGATTCAGGAAGAGCTTGGTATTTAAGCAGTCCTAGTGACTCACCTCCTCTTCACTAGAATCCTACCTGGTGCGTAGTGACTGTTCACCTTAGCCGCGAGGACTTGTTGATGGGCCAAAATCTATAATTAAAACCCGAAAGGGACCAGCCACCCTATTTCGCAACCAAAATACCCCCAAATTTCGTAAAATTCCGAAATACATTTGATTTGTGAAAATTTCCAGAATACCCCAGAATTGTAAAATTACCAAAATCTGTGAAATTATCGAAACACTCTGGTTGGCAAAATTTCCAAAATACCCGTGGTTTGTGAAAATTTCCAAAACAACCGTGATTTTATAAAATACCCATGTTTTGCAAATTTACCCGAAAACCCCTAGATTTACAATAGTAACCCGGTTTGCAAAATTAAATTTTCCAAAGTACCCCTGCTTTACAAAAAAAAAAAGAACAATAAACAACAACAAAATATCTCTTTTTCGGAAAAGAAAAACCAAGATACCCCATTTTGAGGAAATTACCAAAATACCCACTTTTAAAAAAAACTTGTTTTCCAAAATACCCTTGCTTTATAAAAAAAATGTACCCAAATTACCTCTAATTCGAAGAAAATCACCAAGATACTCTATTTTGGAAATACCCTGTAGGGCAAAACTACGGAAAAACCCCTAGGTAGTGAAATAACGAAGATACTCTTATGTGATGAATGTGAGTTCATGGATGTTATATGTTTGTTGATGTGTGATGGTTGAATGTATGTGGTTTCCAGAATTAGGAGATAAATCTGAGACTGAAACTGTAGATAGGTACGAATTCGAAAGAACTACTCTCAAACTACTATTCATAAGACTGTTCGTGGTTAATCAGTGAAAGAAATTAATAATTCATAAAATTTCTAATTCAGATACTACGAGAATCAACGATGAGCGCTAGGAGAGGAAGAAGAGGCCGCGGCCGAGGCCGTGGAAGTGTTAGGACTGATGTGCTGACTCAACTAGTTAGGGAGGTACTGAAGGAGGTTAAAGAAATCGGTGAAACACTTCGGGTTAGGTGCGTGGACTGTAAGAAAAAAAGAGATCGTAGTTTTCTAGGGTTGCAGTCTCGTTCTGTGAAGCATGTTAAGGTACGTCCAAACTTTCGGGATTGCGAATATTGCAGAAGGCGTCATCCAGGTGAATGTTAGAGGAAGTCAGGAACGTGTTTAAGATGTGGGTCTGAGGAGCATAAGGCTCGAGATTGTTCAATCACCATTAAGTCGGGTATGTTTTGTGTGGATGCTATATTTTTGGGTATAGAAACTGTATGCGTGTAATGTTTATATATTATTAAATTAGAGTGCGCAGCGAAAGCATAGTGGTGAGACTTGGGTAGTACGATTAATAGTTAGTTGGAAATTTCGAGGACGAAATTTCTTTAAGGGGGTAGAACTATAACATCCTGAATTTTTGGGCCTATGCGTTTAATGGGTGAACATGTGTAATGAGTTATTTTAAGTGTTAGGGGTCCAAATTGGGCTCAGGCTTAGGCAGAGGCCTTGGTTAAAATTATCTGTTGGGTGTTATAGGGTTTAAAAGGTGGTATCTGTGTTTAAAATATCAAAATGGGCTTGTGGCCCAGTGGTCAGTGGCGCCACTTAGGGAGCAAGGAGGTGACGCCACACAAGGGAGTAAGGGGCCCAAATTTAAGTTTGATGGAGCCCAATTCTTTTAATTTAAGTTAGCTAATTTTCGGCATTAGGGTTAGGTGGAGTGGACGGCAACAAGGCTAAAAGATAGGAGGATTTATGTGAATAGGATAATGTAGATGTTATAGTTGATAATATGGAAGATAAAGGAGAAAAGATAGGAATTATCTACAAGGCTAAGTGGTGGCCGAATTTCACACTCTGAGGGGGAGGAAAATCAGTTTCTGATATGGCTAAGGAATGTCGAAACTTTAAATAGTCAGGTGAGGGTTCTCTTCTTTATTTTTCGGTATTTAGGGTTTCCATCTTATCTTTCTCTTCTTCTATGAGTAAAGCCGAAATTCCTAACCCTATTCCCTCATCTTCACTTTTATTCAAAAGCCGAAACTCCATTGTTCTTTTCTCTTCTTTCTTCTAAAAGCCGAAACCTCATAATCCTTTTTCTACATTCTTTTCTTTTGATCTTTGCTAAAGCCGAACCTACCTCTGGTCTGCCGAAATTCTCTTTTCTTCTTCCTGCCGATTTATTCATTAAAAGCCGAATCTACATAGACTCATTCCTATCATCTTCTGATCTTCTCAAAAATCCGAAATCTCAAAGGGGTAGTCGAATTCTTTGTGTTAAGATCTCTTAGATCTAAAAGCCGGAAACACTAGTCCCTGAATCTCATATCACTTTTCGGGATTTCAAGGCAGATAGCGGTGGTGTTGGCTACGGATAGCGTCGACTTAGAGGGTCTCATTCTAACGGTAATCAGGTGTGTAGATCTCTAACACACTAATTAATCTGTACTAAATATATGTTATGGGCTAAAAGCCGGAAAAGGGCTGTATAATTAATCTGTACTATATATATGTTATGGGCTAAAAGTCGGAAAAATTCTGTATAGTAATCTGTACTAAATATATGTTATGGGCTAAAAGTCGGAAAAAGGCTGTATAGACAGTCATATTACCCAGGAAGGGTAGGCAAAGGATGTCAGGTACGTAATCATAGAAATCTCTCTATGTGTATCGATGTATGCGACAAACTGAAATCTCTTAGATAATACATTGTTTGATTCTGCATGTATGTATGCATGGGATGAGATTGATATGATGAAGGGGAAGAAAGTCGCATAGCGATCGGTGGCTTTGCCACATAGGTCACATAGTGATCGGTCTTTATGACAGGCAGCTCAGCTGTTGAAATGACTACGATGTATTATTAAGGTCGCATGGCGATCGGTGACTTTGCCACATAGGTCACACAGTGATCGGTCTTTAAGACAGGCAGCACGGCTGTCGATATGGTGTGTAGCGGTTGGCGGGTTGATTGTAGAAATCCCCAAGGTGTGATGGTTGGTACAGGTTGGTGTGTAGAGGATAGAATTCTAGGATGGGCTGGGCCATTCATCATTTATTATTTATCATGTAATTCTGATTGTTGCCTTTATGTTTGGGCCAGGGCTCATAATGTGTTTGTAAGCCCAAGGCTTTTATGTGTTTTCGGGATTTGCACACTGAGTCTTGGTGACTCACCCTTTATTTTCCATAACTCTTTCAGATGAGCAGTAGATCATAGACATGGGAGCCGAAACGGACTCGAGGGGCCATCAAGGTTTTTTTTATGGATTATTTCGGCTGTTCTTTAAGTTTTAATTTTTGGAATATTTATGTAATAAGGCCCCATAGTTTATACTTCACTGCTTAGTATTAATATTTGCAACTTATGAGATTTTGTCAAAAGGTTTAATTATACGAAATAATAATAATAAAAGGGTTTTTTTTCAAATGTCACTTATTTATTCAAATATTGTCTAATTAACTTGCGATTTCCAAAACCAACAAAGCAAAAGTTTTCAATGTACAATTCGTAGCATACCAGATCTGGTCGAAACGTATAGGTCGGGCTTGGGGTGTTACGCATGCCAAACTACATGGAAAATGCTATTGATTAATTGTCGTTAAAATCATATTTAAAGTTTTCGATTCATTTTAAAAATTAATGGAATTGTTGTCAAAAGCACTAGAATACATTCTTATTGAACTCAAACTTTTTCTTTGATTTTCAAATGCGGATTCAAAATGGAATTTGTAACATCCTAGATTAGGGGTTATGCGTTAGTGCGTAATTCATGAGATAGTGGGCTCAGTGGGTGTGTTGGATGTGTTCTGAGGAGTTTTAGGAACCCTAAGATGTAAGGAAATGTCTTGTCCTGGAAATGTAGGGAAATGTCCTGGAAATGTAAGGAAATGACTTAGAAATGTTAAGTTTCAAAAGAGAAAAGTGAACATTTCTGGAAACTTGGAAATGTAAGAAATGTTAAGTTCAAAAGAGGAAAGTGAATATTTATGGAAACTTGGAAATGTAAGAAATGTTAAGTTTAAAGGAGGCAAACGAACATTTTTGGAAACTTGCAAATGTAAGGAAATGTAAGGAAATGTAAGGAAACGTTTTAGGAAAAGTTCTGAGGTTAAGAGAGGGAAGTAAAGCAGGGTGGCCTTAAGAAAATTTATGGGTGAAATATGACACACAAACAGGCTTGGAAAAGTGGCCTGGAGATACCACTTAAGACCCAGGTGAGTGACGCCACAAGCTATGCAAGTGGGCCTGAGTTCGAGTCACTTAGGAAGCAAAATAAAAATTTTTATTTTTGCTACAAGGAGCAGAGAGATGGACGGCAATAAGGCTTTTAAAAGAGGAGTTTTATTCTCTTTAAATTTCGGCTAAATAGGAGATAAATAATAGATTTATTTATCATTATTTTCAAGAGATAATTGTTGGATTAATTCTTTTAAAAGTGATAATTCAAGGGATAAAGCTATCAAAATAGAAGAGTGGTGGCCAACTAAGGGACTCTAGCCTAGTAATTTCAGCTATAAAAGGAAGAGTAAGGCTATTCTTCATTCATTCTTTTCTCTTCAAGAAAACCTCTGCCGAAATTCTCTAAAGTTTCTCCTCTTCTCTCTGCCGAATTCTCTCTGCCATTATTCTCTTTTTCTCTTTTCTTTTCTTCTTCTATTACAAACACAATCAAAAGCCGAAGATGCCAATAGCCCTAGTCGATTTCTCACTAAGCCTCAAGAGCCGAAATTGTTATCCACATCAAAGCCATAGCCGAATACTGCTAAGGGTTCAAGCAAGAGTTCCATCGAATTCTTCAGTAAGGAGATCTTTCGGGATTTACTAAGTGTTGACTACAAGGAAGGAGAAGTTCTTTTCCCGAAGATACACCATAGGCCGCGTGTTCCCTAGTTATTCGGTGAGTTTCGGGATTTAAAATCCGCAAGAAGGAATACAACAAAGTTTCGGGACTTGATTCTTAAGTCAATCGGCAACAAGAGATCTAAGATCTAAGGCATTAGATCAAGCTTTTCGGGATTTGGATTGGAAACCTTAAGCGAATCAGGTGTGTACCCCACACTAATTCTTAATATGTTTTATGGCATGTTTAATAAATATATGTATGTGATATTAAGAATATGAAAGTGTAAGAATGTGGCTAAGGTACCATGTTATGGTACAAAGTACTCAGGTACGTTTCCTACTCCTACTAGGATTATGAAATATGTTATATTTAACATGAGAATAATGATAAGAATGTGAACTTTGGCATGTTAATGCATAATATGATATGGGGCATATGGGTTATTGAAAAGGGGAAGTGAATGTGGTGACCTAAGACCACGAAATCTGAATGTGGTGACCTAAGACCGCGATATCTGAATGTGGTGACCTAAGACCACGATATCTGAATGTGGTGACCTAAGACCACGATATCTGAATGTGGTGACCTAAGACCACAATATCTGAACGTGGTGACCTAAGACCACGAGATTATAAGGGCGATGAGCACGTCGACTGCAGCGACTGCCTTCGATGGAGTGTAGCGGATGGAGGGTTGACTTATTAGTCCCCACGGTGTGCAGGTTGGTACGGGGAAGTGTAGCGGATGGCTATCTAGGTTTGGGTTTGGGTTGCATCATTATTTTTACCTGTTATATGAATTTGTATGTGATATGATAAAAAATGCCTGAATTTGTTAAGACTTAGTGTTTGTGTACACATTGAGTCTGTTTGACTCACCCCGTTGTGGGAACCTTTTTCAGGTGACGAACAGTAATGGACCGGGTCGGCAGGAGCTTAAAGGTGGCCATGCACAGCAAGGAAAATTTTTACTATTTGGGACTTTTATGTTAATCAAATACTTTAATTTAATTTTGGGATTATTTGATGTAATAAGGCCGTAGTTGAATTTCTTTATTTTTACTTTTATTTATTATGATTACGAACTGTTATTAATTAATGGATTAAATAAATTTATTTTAAAACAAACCCTAAATGTTTGTCACTCTAAATAAATGGATTTCAATATAAGATAAATTGGTTTTCAATTCAAGCCCAACCCAAAACAATCTTTCTTTCAAAACACACAAGTTTTCCTAAGTAACAAAAGAATTTTGAACCGGTTTACTTCGAGGAACATACCAGATCCGGTCAAGGCTCGTGGGCAGGGTTTGGGGTGTTTCAGAATTTTCCAAAAAAAAAATTAAATATTTTTATAGGTAACTAATAGTGCCAAATCTTTTAATGTCTTTTTTTTTTAAATTCATCCAACAATCCTAAAATAAATTCCTTTATTTGTTTTGATAGGGACTAAATTAGTAATTTATCAACCGAAATAAATATGTCGCTATATTTTCAATTAAATTACTCTATTTATTTTTAAAAGAAATTAAATTAAATTTGATCCACTAACATAAAGATCCCCTAAATATTTATTCCAAACAAATGTATACCATGTGTGACAGGTTAATAGGATAATTATCTGGATCTTCTTTTTGAAATAATTAGATTTATAGATCTATAAATTATCAATATATAACTTCTAATGACTATAATTTTTACATACTTTTTTCAATCATATTGTTAATATGAAAATAATAAGCATTGGGTGCAGTGGTAACACACATTGTACTTCCAATGAGAGAATGTGAATTTTAACCTTTGAAACAATATTATTAGAAAGGGTAGCCATGAACTCCAAATATGAACGCCTTTCCAAGGATAGAGTCATTAATTATTTGCGCTTGATAGCAAGGATGCCACAGTGACAATGATATTCATATTGATTAACTTATTATTGATAAGTGATCAGTTAATGTCGATAATTTTAACAGAAGGCTAAGAATACTTAAAAAAAATCAAATAGATGTCGATTAAGGTTTAGCTCAATTAGCACTATTGTTATTGGAATAATTAGAAGGACAGGTATTTGAATGTGATTAGATGCATTTCTTTTTTCTATTTTAAGGATTGGGATTGAGATAGATTATAAATAGAAGTAGGCATGATATAAAGAAAAACATATAAAAAGTTGAGATGTAGTTGTATTACTACTTTTTTTATACTTTTTGAGCAAATATAAAACTTCAAATACTGTAGCAGCCAAATTATATTTTTTCATTCAGAATACATGTAATTCACAGCCTTTTATTATTATTTCATTCATAGGCGATGATCATCAGTTATTCATGGTACATCTCTTTATACAAGTATTGGCACAGGTTGCAACTTCCCTTGCAGCTAACAAAAACAAAACAAATCGTTGAGTTCATATACATACTTACCATCAAATATTAATATAAAAAGAAAAAAGAAATACTACCAGGCTTCCCTTGCCTGCTTAGCCTTGAACACATGGTGGTGGCACATCCAAGTGTGTAGTAGGTTGAGCTGCTTGTGTGGTGAGTGTCCTCGATAGTCTCCACCAGTACTTCTGACACCTAGCAATGTGTTTTTTTTATTATAAAGATACCAATAAATGTTGAATGCAGCCTTCAGGGGAGGATTCGTTGGTGATGCATGTAGTAAAGAAAAACGTATACTTTAACCCAATCGGGATGAGTCCTGTAACAACTTGATGTAATGGACTAACGAGGATTCCCAACACCAAACAGAACATCAACACCCCTGATTTGTCCCCAATTATATATATATATATATATATTTGATTCCCTTTTAAGACATAGATTTTTTTTATGATTGTTTTGCATTGCATGAGAGAGGGTATATTTAGACTTTGTGTAGAAGATTGTCATGCCAAATTGCCCTGCCAAAATTTGATTGAATGCAAAATTAATAGTACACTTTTATAAGCAATCAAATTGAGATGAAATGGACTTTTCATGCCAAACTATATGGAAAATGTTTTTAATTAATTGTCATTAAAATCATATTTAAAGTTTTCGATTCATTTTAAAAATTAATGGAATTATTGTCAAAAGCACTAGAATACAATCTTATTGAACTCAAACTTTTTGTTTGATTTTCAAATGCGAATTCAAAATGGAATTTTCCAAATTTTCTATTTGTTTTAAAATATTTTTATAGGTAACTGATTGTGCCAAATCCTTTAATGTCTTTTTTTTAGAATTCGTCCAACAATCCCAAAATAAATTCCCTTATTTATTTTGTTAGGGACTAAATTAGTCATTTACCAACCGAAATAAATATGTCGCTATATTTTTAATTAAATTACTCTATTTATTTTTTAAAAAAATTAAATTAAATTTGATCCTCTAATATAAAGGTCCCTTAAATATTTATTCCAGACAAATATATACCGTGTATAGCAGGTCAATGGAATTGGTAAGCCATAAAAGTAACATATTTTAATCACATTCTTGATGCGTTTTTGGATGATTTATTATATAATTTAGTCAATTTGATGCTCCTAATCCTTTAATTTCATGTTTCTATATTTAAGAAAGCATAGGGGAGCAAAATGAGCAGAAAACGGGACAAAATCAGACAAAACGAGCTACTTTCAGGATCCAGACGCCCGTGTGAGCCACATGTGCTGGCCACACGCCCATGTGCCAGTGCCTGTCGATATCACTCCTTGTTTCTCTTTTACGCGAAAAAGCCAATTTTTAGGGTTTCTAAGCATTCTAAAGTTTATAATTACACCCTAGAAGAATATCTAAAGGAGCACGCAGAGCTGAACGAAGAAAAGACTCGAAGAACGCCAACGGATTCAACTCAGAAGCAGAATCTTCTTCAAGACTAAAGATCTTCATTCAATTTCTCTCGAAGTTTTTGGGTTTCTTTATGTTTTGTTGTTTTCCTAATTTTGAGATGTTTTCCTTCCAAAGTATGAACTAAATTCCCTAGATACCTAGGGAGGATGAAACCTAAGCCGAATATTATTATTTGATTTTTCTGAATTACATGATAAATATTTGTTCTTGATTTTAGTTATGTGTTCTTATTTCATGTTTTAATGTTTTCAGGATATTAATTCACGATTGATTTGCTTATTAAGTGGAGCAAAAGTCCCTGTTTAAGAGTAGATCTGGCATAATTGAGTGGAATTGCATGCAATCCTACAAATAGGATGACATAAATCTACCAGATTAGAGTCAAATCTAATAGGGGAATCCATAGATCAAGTTAATGCGACAATAAGGGTTTTAATTAGAAAGAGATTTCAATTAATCAACCTAGAGTCTATTGTTTTTATTCTCGAAAGAGATATTAACATAAGTTAGGGATTTCTACGGATCAAGACAAATGAATAAATTGTTTAATTCAGATTTAGAATAATAAGTGAAGTCTAGGTGGATTCTTTCTTGGGTATTGTCTCTTTCATCAATTTTCTTCAAATGTTCTCTTACTTTATTCTCTATTTCGTCCTAGTAATTAGGTTAAAATAAATCCCTTCAATTTATTAGGCTAGATAATAAAAAGATAGTAACTACTAGTACTTTTAGTCCTCATGGATACGATATTCCCGACTCACCATAGCTATACCACCATTCGATAGGTGCGCTTTCCTTTATTGTATTTTAGTTAGTCCGTGACGTCATCAAGTTTTCTGTGCCATTACCGGGGACTAAAATATTAGGAACACTTAATTTTTATTACTTTAGCCATTTTTATTTTTGATTTTGTTTTTAATTTAATTCTATTTACTAATTTTTCTTTTTGTTTGCTTCTGGTAGGTTCCTTTAGTATATGACTAGAAGAAACCAGTTAGGACCTCTAGTGTTTGATAGTGAGATCAAAGGTACAGTTCGTAAAAACCGTAGAGAAGTGAGGCAGAGTCGACAGAGAACAATAGAAGAACAAGGGGAAGTTATTATTATTATTGAGGAGATGGCTAAAAATCAGAATAATCAGCTACCTCCCGTCGTTGCCGCAAATCCTACTCCTCGTACTATGTACGATTATGTCAAGCCCAATTTAACTGGGGCTGAATCTAGTATTGTTAGAACTGCTATTGCTGCAAATAATTTTGAATTGAAACCTAACACTATTCAAATGATTCAATAGTTTGTTCAGTTTGATGGTTTGTAGGACGAAGACCCAAATACTCATTTGGCTAATTTCCTAGAATTCTGTGACACTTTTAAGATAAATGGTGTTTCTGGCGATGCCATTCGCCTTCGGTTGTTTCCCTTCTCGTTGAGGAATAAGGCTAAGTAGTGGTTGGACTCTCTACCACGAGGTTTTATCACCACATAGAAGCAAATGAACGAGAAATTTTTGTTAAAGTACGTTCCATTAGCTAAGACACCCAAGCTGACGAATGATATCTCTTCCTTTGTGCAAATGGATTTAGAGACTCTATATGATGCATGGGAGATGTATAAGGACTTATTGAGAAGGTGCCCCCACCATGGGTTAGCTCTATGGTTACAAGTTCAAACTTTTACAATGGTTTGAACCTCTCAACTAGGCAACTGATTGATGCAGCCGCCGGTGGGACTCTGAATAACAAAACACCTGAAGCGGCTTATGAGTTTATAGAGGAGATGTCATTGAATAATTATCAGTGACAAGTCATGAGAACAAAGCCGATGAAAGCAGCCGATGTTTTTAACTTTGATGCGGTCACCTTGTTATCAAATCAGGTAGAACTTTTGAGTAAAAAGATTGATGGTTTATATGGTTCTACACAGGTACATCCAATGATGCAGTGTGATATGAATGGATAAGGGATGAACAATCCAGAATGCCTGTCCTACAACCCTAGCACGGAGAACGAACAAGTCAACTATATGGGTAATAATTCTAAACCTCAGAATAATCCCTATAGTAACACTTATAATGTAGGTTGGAGGAACCATCCCAATTTCTCTTGGGGTGGTCAAGGAAATCAAAGACAACAACCTCCTCCAGGCTTCCAACAACAACCTTACCCTCAAGAGAAGAAGCCAAACCTTGAGGAGATATTGACGAAGTTTATTTTGGTGTCAGATACCCATTTCTAAAACACCGAAACAACACTCAAAAATCAAGAAATATCGATTCAAGAACTTGAGAATCAAATTGGTCAATTGGCAAAGATGATTTCAAAACGACCACAAGGTAGCTTGCCAAGCAACACTGAAACTAACCCAAGAGAGCAGCTTCATGTAATTACTGTTCGAGATGAAGAAAGGTTAGCTGAATCTGAATCTGAACCGATGCAAGAAATTGTGGTAAGCAATGGTAAGGCTGAGGTAAGCCACAACGAACAAAAACAGGTAAGAGAGGAGTGTAAACCTAGTGTACCATATCCAGATGCGACAAGGAAAGACCACACAAACGAACAATTCGGTAAATTCCTTAAACTTTTGAAAAAGTTACATATTAACTTACCATTTATTGAAGCTCTTTCACAGATGCCCAATTTAGCAAAAGTTTTAAAGGAGCTTTTGGCAAACAAACGGAAGTTGGATGATTCGTCGCACGTGAAGCTAAATGCAGTTTTCTCAGCTATCTTAGAAAAACTACCCCATAAGTTGAAAGATCCAAGGAGTTTTACTATTCCTTGTTTAATTGGTAGTTTAAATGTTGATAATGCTTTAGCTGATTTAGGGGCGAGTACTAATGTCATGCCCTACAAAATGTTTAAACAGCTAGGTCTTGGGAAACCCAAACAAACTAGGATGAACATTCAATTGGCGGATAAAACTATTAGATTTCTTAGGGGTATTGTTGAAGACGTGCTTGTTAAAATTTATAAATTCATCTTCCCAGTCAATTTTGTTGTCTTAGACATGGATGAGGATAGTGACGTACATTTAATTCTAGGTCGGCCCTTTTTAGAAACTACTAGAACTATCATTGATTTTGGTACAGGTGAACTAATGCTTCATGTAGGTGATGACACGATTAAACTCCAAGTTCGTGATTCTGCTAAGATATCTAGTGATCGAGATGATATTACAAGTTCTGTTAGTGTTAATAACATTGTGGCTCAACAGTCTTTGTAGGAAACACCTCAGAAAAATGTGATAGAGCCACGGTCCAGTTTATATGAAAAAAATAGAACAAATCATGAAGAAAGAAGACTACAAATCGATGAACTAGATGAATGGCGGACACACGTCAAGGAGAAACTGAGAATACACGATGAACCAAAGCGACTCTATGACAAGTTTAAGGATGGGAAAAACCAATTTAAGGTTGGAGATCAGGTGTTATTAGATGAAACCGACCCTCGAATAACCACCTCAAAGCTTAACGCAAACGGAGCGACTCCTTTTACGGTACTCAATGTGTAACACCCCAAACCTGGCCTAGACGTTACGATCAGATCCGGCATGTCACATGAAAGGGTTGTGAAAGAATCTTTGCGATCATTAAAACCATCGAGTTTTGTTAAGCTTGAAAGTTAGATTTGCTTTTAAGTTGCAAAAATGTTGTTTAATAATATTAACACCGAAACAAACTTATTTTCTAATAAAAATCAGATTCTGTAATTAGCGTATGTTGTTATTTTTAGAAAAGCAAGTATTCATGTTTTGAAAAACTCCGTACTGAATATTTAATAATAACTAGTAACCAAATTAAAAACTTAAACCAGAATAAAAATCCCAGAGGCCTTATTACAAAACTTTAAACCCAAAACAAAATAAAATTTAAAGCAAAGTAAAACAGATTTAACTAAGTTTACGTTGTATGGCCCCCTCAGAGTCTACCTCAGCTCCATATCCTCAAAGCTAGAGATTACCTGCAAAATTAAAGTAGAGGGCTGAGTTACGAGAACTCAGTGTGTAATTCCCTATTCGGATAATACTCGACCTAAGCCCACAGAAGCAGATTGGGCCTTAGCCCATACAGAATTAATTTGGCTCGAAGCCTGTATGAAAAAAATTGGGCCTTAGCCCTATTAACATGGTAAACAGATAATACATGCAATGCAACCCAACCCAACCTACTAATCTGTCTGCTACACACCTCACGTACCAACCCTCCATCCGCTACACACCTCAATGGCAGTCACGCTGCTCATCGCTGAATTTGTGGCGAAGCCACCAGAATAACAGAATACATGTGGCATAGCCACTATACAGATTGTGGCAGAGCCACCGGAATATGTGGCAAAGCCACCAGAATAACACTTCCCCGATCAACATCATCATCCCAATCCCATGCAACATATTATAACATACTATTTTAATGAATGCATGAACATACCAATATAGCAGATAAACGGAATACATAGTCATGCCAACTCTACCCGAAAGGGTATAATCGTAAATTTACTCACCTGGATATTTCCAAACTTACCCGCTAGGTATATCTCGTGAACTTGCCCATTAAGGGTATTTCGGCCTTTAACTATTACACAGAATAATACATTGCAAAACAAATAAAGGTGTGAGTTTACACACCTGATTACGTGGGGAATTAGACACTCCCGATCGACGTCACCTAAGACAATACATCAAACAATTAGCTTACAGCAAAAGCAATGGGAGATCTATAATCCACATCCAACTGTACGCTTTACTTACTCTCACTAGCACCAACCACTACGATTTGCTTATCCAAATCTGATGTCGTCTCCCTTCCACAACCCGAGGGAAAATCCCGAATCGCTGACACCGTACGCCTTTTGAACTTGGGAGCAGAGACTACGAGTCCACTCCCTTTAGGCTCCCTTAACGCAACCCCCTATATCGGCTAGCACTTGCCTCCATGAAGAAAGTCTTGATCAGTAAAGTATCACAGTGAAAGAATGGTGGTTGTCTAACAAGAAGGTTTGGTTATGGCAGAGTAAAACGAAAAGAGAATAGTCCCAAAGAAACTAGAGAGAAAACTCCTTACCTTGACTAATGAGGAACCTTACAACAACATATTCGGCTATGGAAATGGACCGAAGTGAACCTTAGATCGAAGAGAAGTCGACTGAAGAGAGATTCGGCCCTTCCCAAAAGAGAACAAAAGAGTTTTAGATTACAACAAGTGGTTAAGGTTTGGCCTAGCCAAGCCAAGAGAAGAAAGAACCAAAAAGAAATATGAACGACAGAGAAAAACCCTTACCTTAGTATTAAGAATGAGCCGAATGGAATAGCAAGATTCGGCCCTAGCAGCAAGACCCCAGAACTCTTGATTTGGCTATGGACAATAGAGGAGAGAAGCCGATTTAAAAGATGAAAAAAGAACTCAGTTGATGAAGAAAGAGTAGCAGGAACACTGAAAAAGAAGAGGGAGTTTCAGCTACCAACAAATGAAGAAGAAACCGATTCAAAAAGAATAGGAGAAGGTTCGGTCGATAGAGGGAAAGGTAGAAAGACAATGAAAAGAAAAGATGGAGAAGAATAGTTGAGAGGTTCGGCATAAGCACAAATGAATAAGGAGACCCGAAATGCCACCTAGAAACGTCACACTACTCACAAAAAAAAACCAAAAAGGAGCTTAACAAATTCGGCACCCCACACAACACACATGACCGAACATGCTTCCAACACCTCCCCACTTTCGGCCAAACACTTCCACACACCCACTCCCAAGATTTTCTCCCTCACTTCCTCCATAATACACTCTCCATCAACCATTTAAAAAGTCTGACCAAGTCCAACTCCTCAATCTCCTCTCCACCATCCATTCAAAACTGGTTGACCAATTCAAATCCTCCTTGGTAGAGTCCCACGCCTACTCCACCACCTCTCCACCTTGGACACAAAAATAAAAGCCTCCAACATGCTGCAGATGTGGTTCGAACCACATTCCCTTTGCCTGCATGTTGACGCCACCACTACTATGCCACTTCCTTACTTGTGACAGCAAACACACTTAAATAACCTTAAGCTTTCTTTCCCTAGCTCACCCCACTAGAGTGGCCAAAAACCAAACTTCCACCAGGACCCAAGCTCGAACCCGAGCCTCTCCTGGACCCCCAAACACACCTAATAACAGGCTAAGCAAGCTAAACGCATGCAATAACACAAAAATGCCAGACCCCTACTTTTTTTAGGATGTTACAGTTCTACCCCCTTAAAGAAATTTCGGCCTCGAAATTTACCAGATTAAAAGAGGTGAGGGTATTGCTGTCGTATCGCCTCATCCGTCTCCCACGTGGCTTCCTTTGAACCGTGATTACGCCACAACACTTTGACCAATGGAACCGATTTCCTCCTCAATACCTTAACATCCCGATCTAAAATCTACACTGGTTCTTCTTCAAAAGACAGATCAGGTCTAACCTCAATTTCTTCCACCGGCACTATGTGAGATGGATCTGAACGGTACTGCCTCAACATGGAAACATGGAATACATTATGTATCTGACTCAATTTCGGGGTAACTCAAGCTGATAAGCAACTGGTCTCACGCGTTTCAGCACCCGATAAGGCCCTATGAACCTGGGGCTCAACTTGCCCTTCCGTCCAAATCTTAAAACCTTCTTCCAAGGTAAGACTTTTAAGAAGACATGGTCCTCCACCGAAAATTCTATCTCCCTAGGCTTCAGATTCGCATACGATTTCTGTCTATCAAAAGCTTTTTTTAACCGGGCCCAAATCAACTTAACCTTTTCTTCCGTTTCTGAGATCAATTCCGGACCCAACAACTGTCGCTCACCTAACTCTGTCCAACAAGTAGGGGTACGACACCTACGACCGTACAACGCCTCGTAGGGTGCCATCTGAATGCTAGATTGGTAGCTATTGTTGTATGCAAATTCTGCCAACGGCAGATAATCTTCCCAACTACCCTTGAAGCCAATCACGCAGCCCCTTAGCATGTCTTCTAGAATCTGAATTACCCTCTCCGACTGACCATCAGTCTATGGATGGAATGCTGTGCTGAAATCTAGCCTTGTACCCAAAGCTTCATGTAATGTCTTCTAGAACCGAGATGTAAACCTAGGGTCCCTGTTTGATATGATAGACACTGGTACCCCATGTAGCCTCACAATTTCTGCCACATACAGCTTAGCCAACTTCTGTAACGAATAGTCGGTATGAACCGGTATGAAGTGAGCAGACTTAGTCAATCGATCAATGATTACCCACACCGAACCCTTCTTCGTAGGCGTCAAAGGTAGCCCACCAACAAAATCCATCGATATCCTCTCCCACTTCCAAAGTGGAATCTTCACCGGTTGTAACAATCCTGAAGGCAACTGATGTTCCGCTTTCACTTGCTGGCATGTCAAACACTTACTCACAAAGTCAGTAACTTCCCGTTTCAGACCAGGCCACCAATACAGTTCACGTAGGTCTCGATACATCTTGTTCCCACTGGGATGCATAGCGTATGGGCTACTATGCACTTCCTGCAGAATCATCTGCCTCAACTCAGAGTCCTTCGGCATACAAATTCTTCCACGGAAACATAATACCCCTTCACTGTTCAGCCCAAAATCAACAATCTCTCCCCTTTCCATCTGCTGAAGCCGAGAACCCAATGATTCATCCAACGATTGCTTCTCTTTAATCTGACCTACCCACGTCGGTTTCACCTGAAGTTCCGCCAATAAGCTACCATCTTCATAAAGGCTGAGATGAGCAAACATTGCTCTCAAATTCAATATCACATTACGACTCAACGCATCTACCACCACGTTGGCTTTACCCGGGTGATACTCGATCGAGTAGTCATAGTCTTTCAGCAACTCTATCCACCTCCGTTGTCTTAAATTTAACTCCTTCCGAGTAAGGAGATATTGCAGAATCTTATGGTCCGTACAGATAGTCGACTTTTCTCCATACAGGTAGTGTCTCCATATCTTTAGGGCGAACACCACTGCAGCTAATTCCAAATCATGAGTAGGGTAGTTCATCTCATGTGGCCTTAGTTGACGAGATGCATACGCTACCACCTTCCCTTCTTGCATTAACACACAACCCAAGCCTGTGTGCGATGCATCACAATAGATGATAAATTCCTTCCCAGCCTCAGGCTATATCAACATTGGTGCGTCTGTCAAAATCTTCTTCAACTTTTCAAAGCTTTCTTGTTGCTTAACGGCCCACACAAATGGTACTCCTTTTCGCAATAACTTGGTTAGAGGTACAGCAATCAACAAAAACCCCTCAACGAACCTTCTGTAGTACCCAGCCAAACCTAGAAAACTTTGAATTTATGATACTGACTTGGGTGGCTTCCACTCCAGCACCGCTTCAACCTTCCGAGGATCAACTCTATTCCCCTCGGCAGAAACAACATGCCCTAAAAAGGTCAATTCCCTCAGCCAAAATTTGCACTTATTGAATTTGGCATAAAGTTGCTTCTCTCTTAATATCTGTAGAACTGTCCGAAGATGCAAGTCATGCTCCTCCTTCGTTCTCGAATACACCAAAATGTCATCTATGAACACTACCACAAACAGGTCTAGATAGGTTTGGAAGACCCGGTTCATCAAGTCCATAAAAGAGGCTGGTGCATTAGTCAATCCGAACGACATTACTAGAAACTCGTAATGCCCATAACGAGTTCAGAAAGCAGTCTTGTGAATATCCGCCTCCTTGACCCTTAACTGATGGTACCCCGACCTCAAATCTATCTTCGAGAAAACTGAAGCTGATCGAACAAATCGTCAATCCTTGGTAGCGGGTATTTGTTCTTAATAGTCAACTTGTTCAAGTGACGATAGTCAATGCACATACGCATCGACCCATCCTTTTTCTTCACGAACAAAACTGGCACTCCCCACAGGGGATACACTTGATCGGATAAATCCACGGTCCAACAGCTCTTGGATCTGAACTTTTAGTTCTGCCAGCTACTTCCGTGCCATCCTATAAGGAGCAATGGGCACTGGAGCCGTTCCTGGAAGTAGCTCAACGCCAAATTCCACCTCCCGATCCAGAGGCAACCCCGGAAGCTCTTCAGGAAAGACGTCCGAGAACTCCTCCACCGTTCGGACATCCCCTACAAACAATTCCTTAACACCCGATGTGCTGATGAAAGCTAGGAACGCCTCGCACCCTTTTCGCACCATCTTTTCGGCCTTTAGTACTGAAATCACATGGGATAGATAATCTCTCCTTTCTCCTATCACAATTACTTCCTCATCCTCTGGAGTTCTTAAAACCATACGCTTAGCAGCGTAATCCAAATTTGCACAATGCTTAACTAGCCAGTCCATGCCTAAGATAAGTTCGAACTCGCCGAACGGCAGTTCCATCAAATCCGCCAGAAATACCACTCCCTGAACTTCTAGAGGCACATTCCTAAACAATTTATTCACTACCACAAATTGTTCTAAAGGGCTAATCACAGACATTTCTCTAGAAGCAACCTTAGATTCTATACCCAGAGTCCCAGACACAGTACAGGCAACATATGAATGAGTTGATCCAATATCTATCAAAGCTGTAAAGGGGACGTCAAATATAAAAAACGTACTGGTTATGACGTCCGGTGCGTCGCCATCCTCTCAACGTCTAGCCGCATAAACTAGTCCAGGCTATCTTGAATCTGTATTCCTAGCACCTCTACCTGGTGCTCCACGATCTCGGCCAAACCTATTTCCTCCTCTGGCTAGACCACGACCTTTCGGGGCTGCTGACCACCTCTTCCTGGCTGCACAGTTCCCTGACCTACCATCTGCACCCTAACAGGCTCCCATGGACAGTCTTTAATCAGATGATCCTTAGACCCACATTTAAAACACCCACCAGATCTTCTCCAACATTCCCCTCGATGTGTTTTCCCACACTACACACAAGGTCACCACTGACCCGCAGCAACTGGCATCCCCACTCAAGCTGGCCCATCTAACCGAGGCTTCTTTTGGAAACCCCCAGAAGAACCTGACATCCCAAAAACTCTCTTATTCTTACCCCTATCCTTATCCCAGTTTTGCCTCTTAGACCGTTTCACTTCTTCGGCTATTTTTACTTTCTCAACCAGAATGGCAAAATCTCTTTCCCGCCGCGGAGCTATTAGTACCCGCAGCTCGTCCCGCAGACCATCCTCAAACCGTACACAACATTCATAATTAGTTACGACTATACACCGAATGTAACGACTTAAGCGCAGAAACTCCGCCTCATATTCTGCCACGGATTTATTCCCCTGGACCAAGTTCAGAAACGCTTTCCTCTGGGCGTCCACATAACTCGCCCCAACATATTTTCCCTGGAACGCTGTCTTAAAGAAGTCCCAGGTGATACGATCCGCTGGAGAACCCTCCCTCACTGTGAGCCACCACTGGTATGCCTCATCTCGTAGGAGGGACACTACTCCTTTCAATTTCTCTTCTGCTGTGCAGTCTAGATCATCCATAATTCGTTCAACTACTTCCAGCCAGTATTCAGCTACATTTGGGGCCACACCAGAAATGCCCCTAAACACCTCAACTCCGTTTGCCCGGAGTCGCTCAGGAATAGATTTTTGGGCCACTAACCCAGTACTTGCTCCAGCAACCCGCTCCAGAATTTGCAGCATAGCTTGGGACAAAGCACCGTCCCCTCCAGTTCGATCATGGGACCCCGTCTCGGTCACCGGTGATGCAGGTGCTTCCATTTCAGGCATGTGCCCAGATGCTTCAGACCCAACCCCAGCACCTCGGCCCCTACCACTGCCACGTCTACATCGTCCACGTCCTCTAGTACTCATGTTTGCTGGATCAAATTAATCTGATATTAGAAATTTTATGAATTAATGTATAATTCCAATGTTTATTAACATATGTTTTATGAAAAGTAAGTATAAGAGTTGTTTTCGCAGATCGAACTTCCTAATTTCGCAGTCTCTATAGTCTTAACTAACAATCTTGATATACTAACTCTAGTAGTTTTTCTAAAAACATTTCATCATATTATTAAACAAAATCAGAAGACTTACGGATTTGGTGCCGGAGACTCGGGTGCCACACTTTCAAAAAGACATATATTTCCAAAACCATATTTCAACCAATTTTTGAAAAACATTTTTCAAACCCATTCCACAGTCGAGTTTTGCAACCTGGCTCTGATACCATAAAATGTAACACCCCAAACCCGGCCTAGACGTTACGACCGGTTCCGGCATGTCACATGAAAGGGTTGTGAAAGAATCTTTGCAATCATTAAAACCATCGAGTTTTGTTAAGCTTGAAAGTTAGATTTGCTTTTAAGTTGCAAAAATGTTGTTTCATAATATTAACACCTAAACAAACTTGTTTTATAATAAAAATCAGATTCTGTAATTAGCATATGATGTGATATTTTGAAAAGGGTCATCAACGTTTAAGAGAACCCAGAGTTTTGCCAATTATAGATTGTAAACCGTTCATTGTTATTTTTAGAAAAGCAAGTATTCAAGTTTTGAAAAACTCCGTACTTAATATTTAATAATAACTAGTAACCGAATTAAAAACATAAACCAGAATAAAAATCCCAGAGGCCTTATTACAAAACATTAAACCCAAAACAAAATAAAATTTAAAGCAAAGTAAAACCCTGGCTCCAAATCCTCAAAGCTGGGGATTACCTTCAAAATTAAAGCAGAGGGTGAGTTATGAGAACTCAGTGTGTAATTCCCCATTCGGATAATACTGGGCCTAAGCCCACAGAAGCAGATTGGGCCTTAGCCCATACAAAAGTAATCTAGCTCGAAGCCCATACAAAAACAAACTGGGCCTTAGCCCTATTAACATGGTAAACAGATAATATAGCAATGTATCGCAACCCAACCTAATAATTCGTCCGCTACACACCTTCCGTACCAGCCCAACACACCTGTGGGGATTTCTACAATCAACCCTCCATCCGCTACACACATCGATGGCAGACACGCTGCTCATCGCCGAATTTGTGGCGAAGCCACCAGAAGAACAGAATACATGTGGCATAGCCACTATACAGATTGTGGCAGAGCCACCAAAATATGGGGCAAAGCCACCAGAATAACACTTCCCCGATCAACATCATCATCCCAATCCCATGCAACATATTATGACATACTATTTTAATACATGCATCAACGTACCAATATAGCAGATAAACGGAATACATAGTCATGCCAAATCTACCCGAAAGGGTATAATCGTAAATTTACTCACCTTGCTATTTCCAAACTTACCCGCTAGGTATATCTCGTGAACTTACCCATTAAGGGTATTCCGGCTTTTAACTATTACACAGAATAATACATTGCAAAATGAATAAAGGTGTGAGTTTACACACCTGATTATGTGGAGAACTAGACACTCTCGATCGACGTCACCTAAGACAATACATCACACAATTAGCTTACAGCAAAAGCAATGGGAGATCTATAATCCACATCCAACCGTACGTTTTACTTACCCTCACTAGCGCCAACCACTACGATTTGCTTATCCAAATCTGATGTCGTCTCCCTTCCACAACCCAGAGGAAAATCCCAAATCGCTGACACCCCCGTTTGAACTTGGGAGCAGAGACTACGAGTCCACTCCCCTTAGGCCCCCTTAACGCAACCGTCTAGATCGGCTAGCACTCGCCTCCATGAAGAAAGTTTTGATCAGTAAAGTATCACAGTGAAAGAATGGTGGTTGTCTAACAAGAAGGTTTGGCTATGGCAGAGTAAAACGAAAAGAGAATAGTCGCAAAGAAACTAGAGAGAAAACTCCTTACCTTGACTAATGAGGAACCTTACAACAACAGATTCGGCTATGGAAATGGACCGAAGTGAACCTTAGATCGAAGAGAAGTCGACTGAAGAGAGATTCGGCCCTTCCCAAAAGAGAACAAAAGAGTTTTAGATTACAACAAGTGGTTAAGGTTTGGCCTAGCCAAGCCAAGAGAAGAAAGAACCAAAAAGAAATATGAACGACAGAGAAAAACCCTTACCTTAGTATTAAGAATGAGCCGAATGGAATAGCAAGATTCGGCCATAGCAGCAAGATCCCAGAACTCTTGATTCAGCTATTGACAATAGAGGCGAGAAGCCGATTTAAAGATGAAAAGAGAACTCAGTTGATGACAAAAGAGTAGCAGGAACACTGAAAAAGAAGAGGGAGTTTCGGCTACCAACAAATAAAGAAGAAATCGATTCAAAAAGAATAGGAGAAGGTTCGGTCGATGGAGGGAAGGGTAGAAAGACAATGGAGAAGAGAAGAGGTTTTGGCTAAAGTGTAGCTAAAAGAAGCAGACTTCAAATGGAAGAAGGAAGGGAATTCGACTATGTTGAGAACAAAAGAGGAAAAAAGAGACGAAAGTTGAAGAGAAAAGATGAAGGAAAAAGAATGCGCTAGTGGTCAACTTCTATAGATTTGGTTAACACTCAAATGAAAAGAAAAGATGGAGAAGAATAGTTGAGAGGTTCGGCACAAGCACAAATGGATAAGGAGACCCGAAATGCCACCTAGAAACGTCACACTACTCACAAAAAAAAACCAAAAAGGAGCTTAACAAATTCGGCACCCCACACAACACACATGACCGAACATGCTTCCCAACACCTCCCCACTTTCGGCCAAACACTTCCACACACCCACTCCCACAATTTTCTCCCTCACTTCCTCCATAATACACTCTCCATCAACCATTTGAAAAGTTTGACCAAGTCCAACTCCTCAATCTCCTCTCCACCATCCATTCAAAACTGGTTGACCAATTCAAATCCTCCTTGTTAGAGTCCCACGCCTACTCCACCACCTCTCCACCTTGGACACAAAAATAAAAGCCTCCAACATGTTGCAGATGTGGTTCGAACCTCATTCCCTTTACCTGCATGTTGACGCCACCACCACTGTGCCACTACCCTACTTGTGATAGCAAATACAGTTAAATAATCTTAAGCCCTGCTTTCCCCAGCTCACCCCACTAGAGTGCCCAAAAACCAAACTTCCACCAGGGCCCAAGCTCGAACCCGAGCCTTTCCTGGACCCCCAAATAGACCTAAATAACAAGCTAAACGAGCTAAACGCATGCAATAACACAAAAATGCCAGACCCCTACTTTTTCTTTAGGATGTTACACAATGTCCAATGCCGTGTGAAAATTAGGCTTGAATTTTTAACGTACACGGGCGTGTGGGCGATCATACGGCATAGGAGAAACGAAAGATGTACCACACGGCCATGCGTCATGGCATGGTCGTGTAACGACTGGGTTAAAAGTATTAAATGCACACGAGCTAAACAGGTACCACTCGAGCGCGTGACGCGGGCGTGTGGCCCAACACGGGCCACACCCGACCGTGTCCCCTTTTAACCTCCAAACCCTAAATTAATTTTTACTTTGTCTTCTTTCCCAAAACCCCTTAACCCTAGCGTCGCTGCCCACATTACCCACTACTATTCCAGCAACCGTTGCCCCTTCTCACCTCGCCCTCTCCTCTCCTTTCGCCTGCCACCCAAGAACCACCCAACCAACCCTTTTCTCCATTTCCCAAACCCTCATCCCCGTACCTTCTTTTTCCACATACCCCTCTCCACCTTTACCTCACCCTCACCCATTCCAACTAGCCCCGACCGAAACCCCTTCACCCCCCTTTTGTTGACCTTTCCACCACCTCTTCACGCCCAAACGGCCTTTCCCCAAGCCAACACCAGCCCCATCCACCACACGCCCCTCCCCGTTTTTCCCCCCATTCTTTTTCTTCTACCACCACCGCCGCGCCCCTTACTCCAGCCACCATTTTCACCGCCCAGTCGATTTTCCCAATAACACCCCTTACCCATGTTTAACGCCGGAACAGGGTACAAGGTGTTACCTAACTCAAACACATACTAGCATACATTTTCGGGTAATAAAAGTTCGTTCAAATTTAAAACTTTTCAAACTTCCTCTTAACATCCTTAATATGGGCCTATGAGGCCCAAAACATACTTTAGAAATGGTTCGGTACTAAACCAGAAACTTTAGAAAAATTTGAAAAATTTCACTAAAAACAAGGGCACACGCCCGTGTGGGCAGACCGTGTGGTCACACACGCCCATGTCCCTAGCCGTGTGGATTTATTTTTCAATTCAAACCTACAGGGGTTTTCACATGGCTTGGCACACGTCCGTGTCCCTCACACAGCATTGACACGCCCGTGTCTCCGCCCATGTGTAAAAACCTTGACATTCTGTTTCTGACGTCATCAGCCCAATAAAGTCACACAGTTAAGGCACACGCCCATGTGCTTAGGCCGTATGGCGAATTAAATTCCTAAAATCAAGTGCAGGCTTCACACGACCTGGGCACATGCCCATGTGTTATGGCTGTGTCATCCACATGGTTGAGACACACAACAGTGCCTCAGCCCGTGTGGTTACTACTGGGCATTCTGTTTTACCAAACTAACGTGCAGGGGACACACGGCCTGACTACACGACCATGGGGCAGACCGTGTGTCACACCCGGCCTAGACACACACCCGTGTGTCTACCCGTGTGGACAAAAACAAGACTATTTACCAAGCCCTTTCTGCCAGCCTTACTTGCACTAAGATAAACCACAACAAATAACCTACTCATTCATGCATTAATATGCCAAATATTCAACCATGCAATTTGCACATTCATGAAAAACATCATCATTTTCATATATCAATAAGAAGTAATAGCCATCATCCATGGCCTTATACAAAATGAATCGATCTTCAAGACAAGCCAACACCTTTGGCCAAAACAATATGACACTTGACAAAGACCAAGTCCCTATACATACCATACTAAAAATGATAAATCTAACTATACCAAATGTTCAAATTGATAGTGTGATCGAGCCTCCGACGTCCTTTGATCCCTGAGCTAACTTGGCGATACTATAAGAAAATGGAAAGGAAAGGGAGTAAGTATAAAGCTTAGTAAGTCGCATGTAAATAATTAACAACAACTACCATGCATTATATACTCATAACATGTTATAAACTTGCGCATAATTCTCGAATGATTAAAGGCATAACTTACTCATTTTCATCTTTACTAATCATACAACATAAATAGAGCTCATTTCTCATAAATTTCGTGTAGGTACCTGTATCACTTACAACATAGTCGTAACTTTTCTCACTTTTGACACAAGCTTTAAATTACCCGTTGAACCAGTTGGAATGCCAAAAGATACCCAAAAAGCCTCACACAAGAGGGTACGATGCCAATGCCATGTCCCAGACATGGTCTTACAGTGGCTTACGTATCGAGGCCGATGGCATATCGTAGACATGGTCTTATAGTAGCTCTCGTCTCAATGTCGATGCCATGTCCCAAACATGGTCTTACAGTAGCACACATACCAATGCCGATGCCATGTCCCAAACATAGTCTTACAGTAGCACACATACCAATGCCGATGCCATGTCCCAAACATGGTCTTACACTAGCGCATATATCGCTAAAATGTCACGGCTTGGATATCCAATCTATTCCTAAGGTACAACCGGGAGTATATCACATCAACTTTCGTCATGCATATTCATAGCAATAATCAAACATTTTATGCAATCTCAAATTTTTAATGCATAAATACAATAACGTTGTATTATTTACGTACAACTTACCTCGGTATACAAAATATGGGCGACTAGTTCGATTTAGTCTACTATCTTGGTTTTCCCCCGGTCTAAGTCCGGATCCCGTTTTTCTTAATCTATAATGACAAAATTTACTCATTTAATCACCACATTAATTAAAACATTTCAAAATTCCTACTTTGGCAAAATTTACCATTTTGCCCTTAGACTTTCACAAAATTATGATTTTACCCCTAGGCTCGTAAAATGGTTTTCATCAAATTTCCTCATTAACCAAGCCTAGCTGAACCTTTATTACTCTTATAGCAACTCATAATACAAATTATTTCACACATTTACTACCCATTTTATAACTTTTACAAAATAGTCCTATTAGGTGCTTTCATGAAAAATCCTTTCACAAAAGTTGTTTGTTAAACAACCAAGATTCATTTTCTTCCATAAAAATTCAGCACACAACATTAATTCTCTCATGGTAAAACCCTAAACTTCCAACCATAGTGCAAAATAGTCCCCTCATTAGCTAGATTATGCTACAAGGGTCCCAAAAGTACAAAAATTATCAAGAATGACCATTAAAATCACTTACTTGCAAGGATTGTAAGTTGCTGAAAATTTCAAGCTTCCAAAACCGCTATTTTGCTGATATTTTCGATGGAGAGGATGAAGATAAAAGGTGATATCTTTTTTTTTCTCTCTTTATTTTATTTCATCAATTAAGTCACCTAATTCCACCAACTTTGACCAATTTGCATTTTCTTGTCCCCTATGGCCGGCCAACACTCTCTTAAGGGCCTAATTGCACATTAAGGACCTCCCCAATTTAAGGTTCTATAGCTATTTGACACCTTTAGCTTGTACAACAAAACTTTCGCACTTTATGCGATTTAGTCCTTTTTTAAAATTAAGCATGCAATCACTAAAATTAATTCACTAAGATTTTCATGCACTCATATAATTAGGCTATAACACATAAAATAATATTAAAAATAATTTCTCCGGCCTCAGATTAGTGGTTCTGAAACCACTATTCCGACTAGCCCCAAAATTGGGTTGCTACATTCCCTTTGCCTTTTTTTTCTTTTTACTTATCTTTATTATTTATTGAATTTATTTTATATTAGTTATTTATTTATTAGTTTATTATTACTGGTTTTAATGACTATATTATATTGTTTTATTGCTCTTCTTTATTGAAATGCGTAGGTTTGTGCAAGTGTACACAGTCGTTATCAAGTAATAAGTAAGTATCGAGTTATCTTCTGCACAGGGACTGTATTTGTGCTAAGCCACTTAATTTGTAAAATTATATTAAAAATTTGATATATAAAAACACAATATAGTTGAGAAGTGGTGATTTAAATATATTAAACTAAATGCAATGATCCCTAATGCAAATTATCCTAAGTATGCAAACTATATGAATGAAATAGATTTTAGTAAAATTAAACACAATTTGCAACAATTAAAACATAAATAAACTAGGACAATTACTTTAATTAATCTCAATTTATTATAAACATGCTTAATAACATTCAAAAAAAACATTCCATTGCAACTCGATCTTTCATGAGTTTGGAAACCACATTAGGTCCTTTCGGAATCCTTTACTTAGTAAATACGCATTTTACTGATCCTTATTTACTAAGGGTTTCTTAGAATTCGTGTGAGGTAGCAGGGACGTGTCAGGTTTGAAACAGTTTAATCACACAAATCTAAAAACTATGCAGATAACAAAGCTTGGTCAAAGTTGTTATGCAACCCACAATTTAACCGGGTCAGGATCTAAATTGAGCATGCACATTTCAATTTTGTGTCCATTAGCCATCGTCTGGTCAGGATAGCTCAGCTAATTCAGGTGCATTTCAATCACATATGAACAAAATATAGACTTGAATTTAATTGAAAACATGATCGGTTGAGGCACAAACATTATAAGCATGAATCAAATAAATATTATTTAATCAAAGCAATCATCCTAGCTTAAATAAAATTAAGCTAACATTGTTCTAAATAAGAACAAAGAACACATAGCAAACATTTTTAGATTAAATTAAAGAAAAGAAATATTAAACCCAATTTAGAGTGGCTGTCACTCAAGACTCTGACTAACGAGGCTCCTTCGTTCCTTTGCTTTGCTCCTTTGCTGATGGCTCTCCAAGGTGGCCGACCAAGGGTTCTTTAAGAGGCTTAATTGCTAAAATCTCTATGAAGAGATGATGCTAGGCGTGGGAATGGAAAAGGCTGAGAGAATTTGGAGAGAAGAGAGAATGATGAATGATGAGAATGAATGAGGAATGATTGAGGGATGATTGAGGGAATGAGAGGGTCTTATTTATAGGTGAGGAGAGGGGGATAGTTTGCTAAAAATAGTGGATGTTAAGCTCTTCAAATCTCCTCAAATTGTGGTCGGCCATGCTTAGTGGCTTTTGACTTGATTTTTGCTTGATTTTTAAGCAATTTTGGATGCCAGACAACTCAGGACTGAGGCTCAGTCAATCGTAAATCTTTGAGCAAATCTCTAATTTCTTCAACACTGCAAAGACCTTGTGTAATTATGTAACACCCCTATCCCGTGACCGTCGCCAGATTAGGGTTAGGAGAGTTACCGAACATATCAGAAAACATCAACAGAAATTCCACACATTCATTCATCACTCTCAAGTATGAGGTCCCTTAAAACGGTCAACGAGACCTTAAGCATGCTTACAAATTTAGTCGGGACTAAACCGAAACACAAACAAAATCTCATGGAAAATTGAAACTTTTCTAAAATATAGGGGAGGCACGCCCGTGGGAGGAGATCGTGTGCCCTCCATGGCTTCTGGACACCCCCGTGTGTCTATCTGTGTCTATATACGAACTATACCAACATGGTCACTAGGCACGCCCGTGTACCATGGCCGTGTACTATTAGCTAGCTACTGACTTGTACACCACGGCTAGTTGACACCCCCGTGTCGAGGCCGTGTGCTACCAAGCTACACCCTGCTATTCACCCACGATCTTAAGGCACGCCCATGTGCCACGACCGTTTGACATTATAGGCCATTTGCAAGGCCAAAATGCCATCCATAAGGGTCACACCTACAAGCCATATTAACCAAGACATCTCATGCACATATAACCACCAAAAACATACCAAAATAGTCATTCAAACTATGCATTCAATACCAATTCCAACCATGACAACTTCAAAGACTAAAACTTATCTCATCACAAGCATAATTCATGCATTTGCTTACCCAAAAACTTAACCATATTATGGACCAATTCATCATGCTACAACAAGCTCCACATAACATAGTCTTTCATGTATATTTCCATTTCATGACTAGCCAAAACACAAGGTCAATTCACATAGCAAAACTTATGACCAAAACTAGCTTATACCAAAATGCTAGCCTATACATGCCATTTCTAACATTATACATTCCAAAGTGGACCAAAATGAATTTATTAGTGTGATGACGATCCATGACGGTCCCGAGCCCTCAGTAGCTTTGACGACCTATAAAACAGAGAAATCGCACACAGAGTAAGCTTTCAAAAAGCTTAGTAAGTCAATATAAAAACAAACTTAGCATAAAATGCAATATTGCAAATAGATATATAGGCACATTTCAATCATTTAGCATACATCACAATTATGCTTTGTTTCACATATTTGCGGCCACATTTGCCACATTCATCATTTTAGGATTCCCGTTCTCACATTTAAGCCTACAGTTCTTCGAGTCAAAGTCGTATAGGTACTTACCTTTTTATACACACTTGTATATATATACCAGACGTACCTGAGACAAACATTCATTCACTTATTTGATCATGGCTCGGATTCACAATTCATATCACAGAGTTGCCCGTTGAACCGTAAGGAATCTAGTAGGAAACTCAGAAAGCTCAGAATAGTCGTACAATGCCAATGTCCCAGACGAGGTCTTACATGCACTCGGATATCGATGCCACTGTCCTAGACAGGGTCTTATACGAATCAAAACGAAGCTGATGTCCCAGACATGGTCTTACACGTAAGGATCATAACGATGCCAACGTCCTAGACGTGGTCTTACACGTAATGCTCATATCGATGCCAACGTCCCAGACGTGGTCTTACACGAGTCTCAAATCAACGCCAACATCCCAGACGTGGTCTTACATGATAAAACAGAACAGGTACCTATGTCATGACATAGCTAATCCTATCTATTGCTAGGTTCGTACGGGACTTCTCAGACTTAATCACTATATCGGACTTATCCCGGAATTCATATTCATAACTTCTCATAATTATCCATAAACAATATTAGTCATACGAACAATTATAATATCATATAAGTACGTTTATTTGCATAGTGACTTACCTCGGATTCGGTTTATCGGAATAGAAACGGCTACTCGGTTATTTTCGCTTTGCCGCGATCTAAGTTCGTTTTCCTCGGTTCTTGATCTAAACATGTTCAGAATTAACTCTTTTATTCACTAATTCATTCAATTCAATCCAAGGACACACATTTAGGGCTATTTGCAAATTAACCCTCATATTTGCACAGTTTATCAATTTAATCCATTTTTCTCAAAACATCAAATTCACAAAATCCACACATACATATGCTTAGCCGAATGCATATAAATCTCATATAAGTCCACATTTTCCATCAAATTCACAAATCAGTCTTCCAAAATAATATTTACACAATTAAGCCCTATTTAGCTAAATTCATAAAAACTTCAAGAACAAAACATGTTCATCTAACTCAAACCTTTCAATTATCAACTAAACTCATTTCAAAACTCAACATATCAACAATGGCATCTCACACAAACATCATCAATAATCAAAATTTATACATGGGTTTTGAAGCTCTCAAAGCAACGATTGCAAAAACGTAAAAATTATCGAAAACCGACCGAAAACATACCTTGAATTTTGGCTTGTAACCAACCGAAAATACAAAGCTTCAAGCTTTCTCTTTTCTTTGTGTTTTTCAGTGGAAAAATGGATGAATTAAAGTCCATTTTCATGTTTTAATCATATTATAATACATTAATAACCAATTTCCTATTTTAGCCTTATAATATAAAATATTTATAACATAAAAAACAAGGTTATTTTTTACCATAACCACCCACTAGCATAATAATGGCTTATTTTCCATATAATGCTATAACTTTAAAAGGCCACAACACATTAGTACTTAAACAATTAGCAAGCAACTTTCGCATTTAATGCAAATAAATCCTTTGCTCAAATTAAACACACAAACAGACAAATTCACTTACGGAAATTTACCACATGCTTAGTCGCATATTAACGGCACAGAAAATAATATTAAAATATTATTCAGACTCGGATTCGTGGTCACGAAACCATTGTTCCGACTAGGGTATAAATCAGACTGTTACAATTCTCCCTCTTAGGGATTTTCATCCCCGAAAATCTTACTGTTAAACAGAGTCGGATATTGCTGTCTCATTGAATCTTCAGGCTCCCAGGTAGCCTCTTCTATTCCGTGTCAATTCCATAATACTTCCACTAATGGAATTTTCTTATTTCTCAACTCTTTCACTTCACGAGCTAAGATACGGATCGGTTCCTCTTCATACGTCATATCAGATCGAATTTCAATTTCAAATGGGGTAATCACATGTGACAGATCAGATCGATATCTTCGAAGCATCGAGACATGAAATACATTGTGAATCTTTTCTAACTCAGATGGCAACTTTAACCTGTATGCCACAGGCCCGACACCTTCAATAATCTCATACGGCCCGATGAACTTCGAACTTAATTTGCCTTTTTGTCCGAATCGAAGCACTTTCTTCCACGGAGACACCTTCAGAAATACTTTATCGCCGATTTCAAATTCTATATCTCTTCGTTTCAAATCCGCGTAACACTTCTGACGATCAGATGCTGTTTTCAAACAATCCCGGATCAATTTCACTTTCTGTTCTGAATCTTTTATCAAATCAACCCCGTGAAGTTTATTTTCATTGAGTTCGGTCTAATACAGAGGTGTATGACATTTACGTCCGTACAAAGCTTCATACGGTGCCATTTTGATACTCGTCTGAAAGCTATTATTATACGCAAATTTGATCAACGGCAGATACTGTTCCCACGAACCATGAAACTCAAGTACACAGCATCTTAACATGTCTTCAAGAATCTGAATAATTCGTTCGGATTGACCATCTGTTTGCGGATGAAAAGCTGTACTGAAATGCAATTTCGTGCCCAAAGCGTCTTGCAATTTCTTCCAAAATTGCGATGTGAATCTCGGATCTCTATCTGACACAATAGACAATGGCACCCAGTGCAATCTAACAATCTCGGAAATATAAAGTTCAGCTAATCTCTAAAGTGAAAAGTCAGATCTTACCGGAATAAAATGGGTAGATTTAGTTAATCGATCAACTACGACCCAGATCGCATCGTTCTTTCTCGGAGTCAGGGGCAAACGAGAAACAAAATCCATAGTCACTCTATCCCATTTCCATTCAGGAATCAAAATTGGCTGTAGCAATCCAGACGGAACTTGATGTTCAGCTTTCACTTGCTGACAAACTAAACATTTCAAAACAAAGTCAAAAATGTCCCTTTTCATTCCAGACCACCAGTAGTGTCGTTTCAAATCTTGATACATTTTAGTGCTTCCCGGATGAACAGATAGACGACTATTATGTGCTTCATTCAAAATCAACTGAATCAACTCCGAATTTCTCGGAACACAAATGTGACCTCGGAATCTCAAACAACCATCCACAATTTGAAATTCAGATTCAGAATTCATTTCACACTAAGCTCGTTTCGCTAACAATTCATTATCAAACTTCTGAGCACCACATATCTGTTGTAAAAACAACGGTTTTACTTTCAATTCTACTATCACAGAACAAACATCAGACAAATCCAGCTGAGTATTCAAAGCACGTAATGCAAACAACGTTTGCCTACTCAGGGCATCGGCAACAACATTTTCTTTACCTGGATGATAGTCTATCACAAGCTCATAATCTTTCAACAACTCAAGCCATCTTCTCTGACGCAAGTTCAAATCTTTTTGAGTCATCAAATATTTTAAACTTTCATGATCTGAAAATACGTGACAATTCTCACCGTACACATAATGACGCCAAATCTTAATTGCAAACATAATTGCAGCTAATTCATGGTCGTGTGTCGGATAATTCTTTTCATGAGGCTTCAACTGTCCCGAGGCATAAGCTACAACTTTACCTTCCTGCATCAAAACACATCCCATGCCATTTAATGAAGCATCACTGTATACAACAAATTCTTTACCCGATTCTGGCTGTACTAACACTGGAGCTTCTGTTAACAGAGTTTTCAACTGATCAAAACTTTTCTGATATTTATCCAACCATTCAAATCTAGCATTTTTCTGAAGTAATCTAGTCAACGGAGTAGCTATCGCTGAAAATCCTTTTACAAATCGACGGTAATAACCAGTCAAACCCAAAAAACTACAGACTTCAGACACGTTCTTTGGAGGTTTCCAACTTAGAATAGCAGAAATCTTACTTGGATCTACTCGGATTCCAGAAGCTGACACGATATGTCCCAGAAAACTAACCTCGTGTAACCAGAATTCACATTTGCTAAATTTCTCATACAATCGCTTTTCTCTCAAAGTTTGCAACACGATTCTTAAATGTTCAACATGCTTAGTCTCATCTCGTGAGTAAATCAAAATGTCGTCAATGAACACTACAACAAATTTATCTAGGTATGGTCTGAAAATTCTATTCATCAGATCCATAAAAACAGTAGGTGCATTGGTTAGTCCAAATGGCCTAACTAGAAACTCATAATGCCCGTACCTCGTTCTGAAAGTAGTTTTCGAAATGTCTGAATCTTTAACTCTCAACTAATAGTATCCCGATCTCAGATCAATCTTGGAAAACACAGTAGCTCCTTTTAACTGATCAAATAAATCGTCTATTCGAGGCAACGGATATTTATTCTTTATTGTCACTTTATTCAACTGACGATAATCAATACACATCCTCATCGTGTCATCTTTCTTTTACACGAACAGAACAGGAGCACCCTAAGGCGAGAAACTCGGTCTAGCAAACCCTCTCTCAGTCAATTCTTGCAACTGTGACTTTAATTCTTTCAACTCTGTTGGTGCCATTCTATACGGAGCTATCGAAATAGGTGTAGTACCAGGCAACAATTCAATACCAAATTCACTTCACGAATCGGAGGTAAACCCAGTAACTCTTCAGGAAATACATCAGTAAACTCACAAACAATAGGCACTGATTCAACTTTCTTCACAGATGCTTTTGAATCAATTACATAAGAAAAATATGCCTCGTAACCCTTTTTCACATAACTCTGAGCTTTCAAAACAGATATCACAGTAGGCAATCCATTCAAATCATCAGAGTCAATCTGTACAATCTCATCATTCAGACATCTCAAATCTATAGTCTTTCTTTTGCAGTTCACAACAGCATCATGCATAAACAACCAATCCATACCCAGAATAATATCAAATTCATCAAATGGCAAAAGCATCAAATCAGCAGGGAAACAGATATCTCAAAACATTAACGAGCAGTTCTTGCATACTTTGTCAACCAAGACACTTTTACCTAAGGGGTTCGATACTTTTATAGCAACTCAGTAGACTCTACAGGCAAAGGCTTACTGAATACTAAATTCATGCATATATGAATGCATAGAACCAGGGTCTATCAATGCAATCACAGAAGTATCATAAAGTGTGAAAGTACCCGTTATAACATCAGGTGATGAAGCTTCCTCACGAGCTCGGATAGCATACTCTCTAGCAGACGCTCTAGCTTCGGATCTGACAACATTGTCTCTCGTAGTTCTCTGACTACCACTGACATTCTTTACATTCTTTGATGTTCGACCTCTCACAGGTGCATTGTCAGATCTCAAATTCTGAACGGTCTCTGGCTCGACAGACTCAGGGCAATCACGGATAAAATGATCAAGCGATCCACATCTGAAGCAAGCTTTGTCATTTAATCTACAGCTTCCCAGATGTCTTTTTCTGCAATGTTTACATTCAGGTCTCTCAGATCGAACATTACCAACGCTGGCCATTGAAGTTGCTGGAGCTTTGGAATTCATTTGCGATCTAGCTCGATTTTTGTTCAAATGTCCCACATTATCTCTGGAACGACTTTGATCATCTCTGAATCTTTTCGAAATAGACTGAAATGATTTACTCTGAAATCTCTTTCTCACATCTCGAGCTTCAGACTCAGCTTTTCTCTTATCTTTTCCGAGTGCTTCAGCTTTGTAAGCTCGGTCAACAAGTACAACAAATTCTTTTATTTCTAAAATCCCAACTAGCAAACGAATGTCTTCATTAAGGCTATCTTCGAACCTTTTACACATTATAGCTTGAGATGATACGCATTCTCGAGCATACTGACTCAGTCTCACAAATTCTCGTTCATATTCTGAAACAGTCAATTGGCCCTGTTTAAGTTCTAGAAATTCCTTCCGTTTCTAATCAACAAATCTCTCACTGATATATTTCTTCCGGAATTCACTCTGAAAGAAATCCCATGTAACTCGTTCTCTCGGAACAACAGAAACCAGAGTTTTCCACCATTGATAAGCTGCATCACGAAGTAACGATACAACACATTTAATACATTCTTCTGGAGTCAAGGACATTTCATCAAATACCTGGATAGTATTTTCAATCTAGAACTCGGCCTTTTCAGCATCATCATCTTTAGTAGCCCGGAATTCTTCGGCCCCATACTTACGGATCTTGTCAACAGGAGGCTTATTCAACAGATTCAGATTTGCAGTCGGAGGTATATCAGATGTCTGAAGGGGATTATTGGGGGGCAGGGGTTGTGAAACAATCGAGTTATTTCTTACGAATTGAGTGAACCACTCACCTATCATCTGGAAGAAAGCTTGCTTAGCTTCTCCCTCTTGACCGCTTGTAGCCAGTCTCGACTCAGAGGGCGTTGTCCCTTGTGCGGGAGCAGGCGCATTACTTTCTACGTCGTCAGCTACGGCTCTTTCGGGATCCATTACTATACAAAAAAATCATATTTTATATGTCAGGATTCATCACACTATCACAATTCAGATATATGGCATGTATAGCTAGACTCTGACATGCTACGTTAGTCCGAGAATCGGCTAAACCGTAGATTGGATACCAACCAAATGTAACACCCCTATCCCGTGTTCGTAGCTGGATTAGGGTTAGGAGCGTTACCGGACATATCGAAAAACATCAACAAAAATTTCACACATTCATTCATCACTCTCAAGTATGAGATCCCTTAAAACGGTCAACGAGACCTTAAGCATGCTTACAAATTGAGTCGGGACTAAACCGAAACACAAACAAAATCTTATGGAAAAGTGAAACTTTTCTAAAATATAGGGGAGACACGCCCGTGGGAGGAGACCCTGTGCCCTCTACGGCTTCTGGACAGCCCTGTGTGTCCATCCGTGTCTATATATGGACTATACCAACACGGTCACTAGGCACGCCCGTGTACCATGGCCGTGTACTATTAGCTAGCTGCTGACTTGTACACCACGGCTAGTTGACACCCCCGTGTCGAGGCTGTGTGCTACCAAGCTACATCCTGCTACTCACCCACAGTCTTTGGGCACGCCCGTGTGCCACGACCGTGTGACATTATAGGCCATTTGCAAGGCCAAAATGCCACCCATAAGGGTCACACCTACAAGCCATATTTACCAAGACATCTCATGCACATATGACCACCAAAAACATACCAAAATAGTTATTCAAACCATGCATCCAATACCAATTCCAACCATGACAACTTCAAAGACTAAAACTTATCTCATCACAAGCATAATTCATGCATTTGCTTACCCAAAAACTTAACCATATTATGGACCAATTCATCATGCTAAAACAAGCTCCACATAACATAGTCTTTCATGCATATTTCCATTTCATGACTAGCCAAAACACAAGGTCAATTCACATAGCAAAACTTATGACCAAAACTAGCTTATACCAAAATGCTAGCCTATACATGCCATTTCTAACATTCTACATTCCAAAGTGTACCAAAATGAATTTATTAGTGTGATGACAATCTGTGACAATCCCGAGCCCTCAGTAGCTTTGACGACCTATAAAACAGAGAAATCGCACACAGAGTAAGCTTTCAAAAAGCTTAGTAAGTCAATATACAAACAAATTTAGCATAAAATGCATATATTGCAAATAGATACATAGGCACATTCCAATCATTTAGCATATATCACAATTATGCTTTGTTTCACATATTTGTGGCCACATTTGCCACATTCATCATTTTAAGATTCTCGTTCTCACTTTCGAGTCAAAGTCATATAGGTACTTACCTTTTTATACACACTTGTATATATATACCAAACGTACCTGAGACAAACATTCATTCACTTATTTGATCATGGCCCGGATTCACAATTAATATCACAGACTTGCACGTTGAACCGTAAGGAATCTAGTAAGATACTCAGAAAGCTCGGAATAGTCGTATAATGCCAATGTCCTAGAAAAGGTCTTACATGCACTCGGATATCGATGCCACTGTCCCAGATAGGGTCTTATACGAATCAAAACGATGCCGATGTCCCATACATGGTCTTACACGTAAGGATCATAACGATGCCAACGTCCTAGACGTGGTCTTACACGTAATGCTCATATCGATGCCAACGTCCCAAACGTGGTCTTACACGAGTCTCAAATCAACGCCAACGTCCCAGACGTGGTCTTACATGATAAAACAGAACAGGTACCTGTGTCATGACATAGCTAATCCTATCTATTCCTAGGTTCGTACGGGACTTCTCGGACTTAATCACTATATCGGACTTATCCTGGAATTCGTATTCATAACTTCTCATAATTATCCATAAACAATATTAGTCATACGAACAATTATAATATCATATAAGTACGTTTGTTTGCATAGTGACTTACCTCAGATTCGGTTTATCGGAATAGAAATGGCTACTAGGTTATTTTTGCTTTCCCGCGATCTAAGTCTATTTTCCTCGGTTCTTGATCTAAACATGTTCAGAATTAACCCTTTTATTCACTAATTCATTCAATTCAATCCAAGGACACACATTTAGGGCTATTTTCAAATTAACCCTCATATTTGCACACTTTATCAATTTAGTCCATTTTTCTCAAAACATCAAATTTACAAAATCCACACATACACATGCTTAGCCGAATGCATATACATCTCATATAAGTCCACATTTTCCATCAAATTCACAAATTAGTCCTCTAAAATAATAGTTTCACAATTTAGCCCTATTTAGCCAAATTCATCAAAACTTCAAGAACAAAACATGTTCATCTAACTCAAATCTTTCAATTATCAACTAAACTCATTTCAAAAATCAACATATCAACAATGGCATCTCACACAAACATCATCAATAATCAAAATTTATACATGGGTTTTGAAGCTCTCAAAGCAAGAATTGCGAAAATGTAAAAATTATCGAAAACCGACCGAAAACATACCTTGAATTTTGGCTTGTAATCAACCGAAAATACAAAGCTTCAAGCTTTCTCTTTTCGTTGTGTTTTTCGGTGGAAAAATGGATGAATTAAAGTCCATTTTCATGTTTTAATCATAGTATAATACATTAATAACCAATTTCCTAATTTAGCCTTATAATATAAAATATTTATAACATATAAAACAAGGTTATTTTTTACCATAACCACCCACTAGCATAATAATGGCTTATTTGCCATATAAGGCCATAACTTGAAAAAGCCACAACACATTAGTACTTAAACAATTAGCAAGCAACTTTCGCATTTAATGCAAATAAATCCTTTGCTCAAATTAAACACACCAACAGACAAATTCACTTACGGAATTTTACCACATGCTTAGTCACATATTAACGACAAAGAAAATAATATTAAAATATTATTCAGACTCGGATTCGTGGTTCCGAAGCCACTATTCCGACTAGGGTATAAACCAGACTGTTACAAATTAAACCAAAGAATGGTTTAAATGGACAGCCATGTGTAGTCGAATATTGGGTTGACCTTGTCTCCAATTGGACAGTTTTATAATCCAGCAAAGCTATCAGACCTGTCCAGAGTAAATGAACAAGTTGGAGGACCAAAGAATAAAATTTATCCAATTTAATTAATTAATTAAAACCCAAATTACTAATGAAGTATTTTAAAATTAATTATTAAATATAATTTTATATTTCATTATTTAATTTAATCATACATAGCCCACTTTATGTCTTAAAAACTATAATATATTCAAATTAATATAAAATATGCCATTTATTGTATGGAAACTGTATAATAAAGCATAAATTCACATTTTAATAATTTCTATGTCCTAATTTCATATTATCACATATTTCATTAATTTATTAAACAATTACTTAGTTTTAACAACGGATTTACGTAAAAAGGTGATAAATTACATAGGAAAAATCCTATATATTTTTCCGTTTACACACCCCCAAACTTAAATCATTGCTCGTCCCGAGTAATGTTTATGCACAGCAAAAGGTCTTGCTAAGGCAAAGTTGCTAATTGTGTAAGAAGCATCAATCCTTGTCCCATAATCATGCATTAATAACTACATGCTTATCGATCTTCTTTATTAACAAGTAATTCATATGCAAACATTCCTTAAGATTATACTAAGCTTCAAAATATACCAACATGAATCATAGTTTGCGTGTATGTCACAACCATAGATAACATTCTTCATTCAACATAATTTCTGATCAATCAAGCAAACACTCACAAGGCTTATTTATGATCTTCATATGTTGAACTCAAGACTTCCTCTCCAATAATGTAGGTGACATAATCATCAAATCAATAGGTCTTTTATAAGGTTGTAATGGGGCTCGGTTAAAGGTAGGGATTTTAAGAGATGGGACATTTCGGTTTTAAAAAATCTTAACCTTTAACTTTATCTTGGTTTTCTCGTAATACAACCTTTTTCCTTAAGTGAACCTTTGGAACACACCCAAACTTATTTTGAACTCAAGTTCATACATTTTTCCTTTTTGGAGACTGAGCAAACTTTTCTTTACTCTTTTTTTTTAAGCATGAGCACATACATCTTTATGAAAATTTCCTCAAATGTTGATTCCCAAGACAACTTTAGTTAAGATAGGTGCACAAAATTAGGATAATTTTAAAAAGATGGTAATTGGCTTATAATGTAGGTTCATTGCAAAAAAACAGGCCTTTAAGCTCAAAATTACAGTTTCAAGGGTCTAATATCATAGGGTTGGCTTGAAAAGGCTCAAACGGTCCAAAGAAATAGTACTTATATCATTTTAGATTTTTATGTCCCCTAGGATTTCGCCTCAAGAAAGTTACTAAGTCAATTCTAAAGATATAAACCTTCATGCATGTCTAATCTCAAAAGAAACTAAGTTTTCATGGCAAACATTACTAAGGCTAAGATTATACAAGCATTCCATTCTTCATGATAACATACTTTCACTTAGATAAAATCATCATTCATACTTGCATACAAACTATCTCAGTAAAAAAATATCTCTAAACATTCATTTATTAAAACATACTTATGAAATAAATGATTGAAACATACTTGAAAAAAATTTAAAAGTTTGAGCAATTTATTTGCCTTACCCCCCTTTAAAAGAATCAATGTCCTCATTGCAAGAACAAAGTAATGAATGAAAACTGAACACCAGGTAGGGTTGTAAAGAAAGAGAGGTGAGTCAGTAAGACTGCTTAAATACCATGTCTTTCCTAATAACCTAATCCTAGACATGTTAATTCCCATTACCACATCACTTAGTCTTATTCTTTCTAAAGAAGTGTTAAGTTTGTTCATGCTTGCTATGTTTTATTCTGCAGAAATGAAATCCTAATTATGAAAGAAATAAATTCTTAAGGACCTAAAAATAATTAAATAAATAACAAGACAAGAATCCCCCATTTTATTTTTCTGACTTATTCCCCTTCTCTTCTTTAGCTCCATCTCCGTTTGCATAGTCAGTATCTTTCGTCCATGTCTCAAAGATAGCATCTGGGAACTCAGGAACAAAAGTATTAGAGATATTCTTAAAAGTATTTCGAATTGAGTCATATCTAATTTTTTTCATATTTCCAGTAAGTTTGTTGTTGATTGTGCATGAACTTGCACATATCCATCAAAACTGACAACTCCGATTTCATTGAAGTACTTGCAGAAGTCGGCATGGGAGTTACATATTCAGGTTCAACACTTAGCTTGACTGGTTCTTCTTCTGGCTCAACCCTTGGTTCAGGAATGTTCAGTTCCTTATCAGATTCTTCCACTTCAGTGTCTGTAACTGAATTAGCTTTATTTTCAGTTCCATCTGTTGACTCCTCGGTATCCGGCTCAGTTGGCTCTTCTTGCTCACCTTGATTCAGTTCCTGCACCCTCTCTACTAATCTTTCAAGATCATAATTTGTAATGCATCCTTGAACATATCACCCTTTCGAATTTGCTTGTGTTTTAACACGGGCCTTTAAGTAAAGTGAAGTGATTAATGATGGGAAATAAGCACTTCCTACCTTCTTTTTAGCACAATCGTGAATCTCTTTGAGGATAATTTTCCCAACATTAATGGTCTTTTCTGTCAAAGTTGCTTATAACAAAAGCATTCGTTCCATCGAGATGGTGGAACTATGTGAGATAGGCATAAAACTGTAGCGAATGAAATAAAACCATACCTTTGCTACTGGTTTTAAGCATTCTATTCGACAAGAATGGTTCCTATACTTTCTTATAATCTATTGGGATCCCAGATTTGTCACAACATCAAGCACTTATTGAAGAAAATCCCAATTGATATTGTTCATCATAAGGTAGTACTCATCTTCTTCAACATCAGGTAAATTAAACAAATCATTGATGGACTTAGAAGTAAGAGGTACCTTTTTCTTTCGAATGATGACTTTAGTAGCACCTTGAGTAGTCAAACTAGCATAGAATTCTCGAACTAGTTCATCATCAGGAAGTTAACGAGCATCACAAAATCGTTCCCACTTGAGAGCATTGATTTTTTTTCTAATCGGTATAGGAACAACCATCAAATCATTACTCTTCAAGTCAAAACCTTTTTCCAGCATCATAGGTTGATGCTTGAAGATTGAATCAAATCTCTCTTTCACTTCTTCATTGATCAAAATCAGGTTTTCAGGAGTAGTCTTTGAAGATCTGGTTCTTTTGCGAGACATGATATCTTTTCCTAAAAATTCGGCAAAGTTTTTGCACAAGAGAGAAAAGAGAAACCGGCAAAGTGGGTAGAACTTGCTACGACAAATATCTTGCGACGGCAAGGATGGTGCTGCGACAACGATAACGTGTGATACCAATGGCGGTGCTTTGACAGTCTCTTTGCGACGGAAATAAGAAATTTCAGCAAAAAGGGAAGAGAACTAGGGTTTCTTTCGAGATTTGAGGTTGACGGCACAAAAGGGAGATTTAGGGATTTTTAGGGTGTAAGCAAATTTCTTTGAGGGATATGAAAATTAGTAGAATGGAGAGGGGTATATATAGGGAAAAATTAAGGCAACATGTAGCAAAAATTTAGCTACATTAGGGTTACTTGGGCGGCAAGCAATGGGTGTGACGGCAAGGCATGGATTTTTTCTTCCTTTTTGCTGTCTTGGGCCTCAAACTCAGACTGTATCTTACTAAAAAAACTAATTAGTACTTCGGGCCAAATTTGACCCCCTTTATTAACATAAAATTTAAAATTTAAACAAAACAAATGAAACTTAAAAATTTTAAATCTTAATTAGAAAATTTCTTCTTAAAAAACTACATTAAATTAATTCCCAGGAAAGGTTGGAGGGGTCACAGCGGTCCCACTTGAGTTCCAATCTCCTTAGACAGAATTAATCAAATGCAATAAGTTAAGAAAATAAGTTCTAATTATTTATTTATTTACAAAATGAGTTCATGAAAAATTAAGGGTCTGTTAATTTGAACGAGGATTCAACTTGCTCAACTTCACCATCCCAGTCGTGTTTGAGACGTTGACCATTAACTTTAAACGTACCTCTGTAATTGTTGTATAATTCAATAACTCCATAAGGATAAACTTGGTAGACGGTATAAAGTCCTTTCCATCGGGATTTAAGCTTCCCAGGAAATAACTTCAACCTTGAATTAAACAACAAAACCTTCTAACCTTCTTTAAACGCGCGAGGTTGTATATGACTATCATGCCATCTCTTTGATCTTTCTTTACACATTTTGGCATTCTCATAGGAAAACAACCTCAACTCTTCCAACTCATCAAGTTGTAACATCCTTCTCTCAACGGCTTGCTTAAGATCAAAGTTCAACTGCTTCAAAGCCTAGTGAGCTTTATTCTCCAACTCTAATAGCAAATGACATGCCTTTCCAAAGACTAACCGATAATGAGTCATTCCTAACGGTGTCTTAAATATTGTTCGATAGGCCCATAATGCATCATTGAGCCTTCGAGACCAATCTTTTCTGCTAGGGCGTACCACCATTTTAAGGATACCTTTGATTTCGTGATTCACTCTTTCAACTTGTCCAGTAGATTGGGGGTGATAGGCAGTAGCAATCTAGTGCTTCACATTATATTTTTCAAGCAACCACTTAAGCTATTTGTTCACAAAGTGAGAAACTTCATCAGTAATAATAGCTCTTCGTGTCCCAAATCGTGTAAACACATGCTTATGTAGGAATCGCATGACTACCTTAGCATCATTTGTAGGGTATGCTTCAGCTTCAACCCACTTGGATACATAGTCCATAGCAACTGATGTATTTGTTCCCATACGAAGAAGGAAACAGGCCTAAGAAGTCAATGCCCCATACGTCGAACAATTCAATCTCCAAAATGTTTGTCAAGGGCATCTCATTCCTCCTCGATATATTTTCGGTCTTTTGGCATTTACCAAAGTTCTTCACATAAGCATAAGCATCTTTAAATAGTGTGGGCCAAAAGAAACCTGCTTGCAAAATCTTTGCTGTAGTACGTGAACCACCAAAGTGTCCCCTACTTGGAGATGAATGGCAATGATACAAGATCTCAGCAATCTCGCTTTCAGCTACACACTTTCGGATTATATTATCTGCACATTGTTTAAACAAAAACGGATCCTCCCAAAGATAATACCGACTATCATGAAGGAATTTTTTCCTTTGTTGGTATGTCATTTCTTGAAAGAATTATTCCACATGCAAGATAATTGGCAAAATCAGCAAACCAGGGTATTTCATGAATTTGATTTACCTCAAATAAGTGTTCATCTGGGAAATTCTCGTTGATAGACACATATAACTGAGTTACCTCATCTTGCTCCAACCTCGACAGATGATCAGCTATTTGATTTTCGACACCTTTCTGTCTTGGATCTCAAGGTCAAATTCTTGGAGTAAAAGTATCCAACGAATTAGCCTTGGTTTTACATCTTTCTTTGTGAGCAAGTATTTAATGGTCGCATGGTCAATAAATATTGTAACTTGGTACCTATAAGATATGAGTGGAATTTGTCAAAAGCAAAAACTATAGCGAAGAGTTCCTTTTCAGTTACTGTATAATTGAGTTGGGCCCCCGTTAAAGCTTTACTTGCATAGTAAATAGGGTGATACACATTGTTTCTTCTTTAACCCATCACAGCTCCAACGGCATAGTCACTTGCATCGCACATCAACTCAAAAGGTGAGTTACAATCAGGTGTAACGATTATTGGGGCTGAGATTAACCGCTTCTTTAAATCTTCAAAAGCTTCCAAACATGCTTTGTTGAAATCAAACATTGTATCTTTCTCTAACAACAAACACAACGGCTTAGATATTTTTGAGAAATCTTTGATAAACCTTCAGTAAAAATCGGCATGGCCTAAGAAACTTCTGACTCTTTTCACAATCATTGGGGCTAGTAATCTTTCAATTACGTCCACTTTTGTTTTATCGACTTCAATTCCTTTCGTTGAGATCTTATGACCTAAGATAATCCCTTCCTTGACCATAAAATGGCATTTTTCCCAATTAAAGACAAGATTCGTCTCTTCGTATCTCTTCAGTATGTTAGCCAAATTACTCAAACAGATATCATAAGTGTTACCAAAAATAGAAAAATCATCCATGAAAACCTTAAAAAAAATCCAACCATATCAGTAAATATTGCCATCATGCATCGTTGAAAAGTTGTAGGTGCATTGCATAAACCAAAAGGCATTCGCCTAAAAGCAAACGTACCGTATGAACAAGTAAAGGTTGTTTTATGTTGGTCCTCTGGGGCTACAACTATTTGGTTATATCCCGAATAGCCATCTAAAAAATAATAGAATTCATTACCTGCCAGTCGATCTAACATCTAATCCATAAAACGTAACGAAAAATGGTCCTTCCGAGTGGCTTTGTTCAACTTTCTGTAATCAATACAGATTCTCCAACCGGTAATAGTTCTTGTTGGAATTAACTCGTTATCATTTTCAACAATCATGATTCCACCTTTCTTCGGCACACACTGCACCAGACTTAACCCACAAACTATCTGAAATAGGATAGATGATTCCTGCATCCAACCATTTGATCACTTCCTTTCTCACAACTTCTTTCATAATAGGATTGAGCCTCCTTTGCCCATCAATTCGAGCTCTTTCACCTTCTTCCAAAATGATTTTATGCATGCAAAAAGAAGGGCTTATACCTCGAATCTCAGCTATGGTCCAATCAATTGCTTTCTTAAATTTCTTTAGAACAGTAATTAGTTGCTCCTCTTGATCTTTCGTCAGTTTCGCTGAAATAATCACAGGCAAAGTAGAACAATCACCTAAAAAAACATATTTCAAATGGGAAGGAAGTACCTTTAGTTCGAGTTTAGGTGGTTCTTCAATTGAAAAATTGGATTGCACAAATTCTCTAACTTCCAACTCCAACGGTTCAAACCGTGTGGATTGAATAAAATTTCTCAGATTGGCTTCCATCAAAGCCATGTTTTCTTCACCTTCTTCATCCTCCAAATAGTCAAGATCTAAGGCTTTCTCCAATGGATATTATTCAAAATTGCTTTCCATAGAAACCAAGGTTTCTATCTCTTCCATAACTGAACACTCTTCTGTCGGATCGGGAAATTTCATCGCTTTAAGAATGTTAAAGGTTACCTGATCGTCTTGAACTCGCATGGTGAGTTCACCTTTCTGCACATCAATTAACATTCTTCCCGTGGGTCTCCCAAGGATGATCGGTACTTCCTTGTCTACTTCAAAATCTAAGACAATGAAATCAGCAAGAAAAATAAATTTATAGACTCTTACCAAAACATCCTCGATCTTTCCTTCAGGATATGCTAAAGATCAATCTGCTAGCTGAAGCATCACAGTTGTAGGTCTTACTTCACCTATCCCTAACATCTTGAAAATAGACTTAGGCATCAAGTTGATATTCACTCCTAAGTCACACAAAGCTTTACCAAGTAAGATTCACCAATGTTAAAGGGTATAGTAAAGCTTTCCGGGTCTTTCAATTTCGGTGGCAATTTGTTCTGCAGGAATACACTGCACTCTTTTCTCAAGGCAACAGTCTCATACTCACTCAATTGTTTATTCTTGGACAGTATATCCTTCATAAACTTCACATAATTCGTCATTTGTTCTAAAGCCTCCACCAAAGGAATATTTATGTGTAACTGCTTCAGAACATCCAAAAACTTTTTGAATTGCACCTCCTGTTTCGGTTTGTGTTGTTGCAATCTTTGCGGATATAGAAGTGATGGAACTTTCGGTTGAACCGGACAACTTTTTTGAGTAGGTAAATCTGCATCCAAAGAAGATGTTAAAATATCTGAATTCACTAAGTCAGGGTTTACCTTGTTAGACTTTGTAGATTCCGATTCCTTTGATGTAGGAATTTCAACAGCTGGTTAATTCTTTTCAACAGGTTTATCTTCGACATCAATCAATGGGTTCCAAAATTTTACCACTTCGTAATGCCACTGCCTTGATATGTTATTTACCTAAATTTCTTGGATTCTCAGTATCGCTCGACAAGGTTCCTTGCAGTCTATTACATAGCTCCGTAGCTAACTGGCCCATTTGGTTTTCCAACTTTTTCAGTGTTGCTGCTTGGCTTTGGATCAAAGCGTCATTCTTTGCCATGTACGCTTTCAACAAGTTCTCCAAACTGTTTGATGCCTCAACTTGAGGTGGTTTTTCAACTTCCTGATTAAACCCTTGAGATTGGTTGGGTCTTTGCTGCAATAAGTTGTTGTTCGGTCCATTTCCTTGGTTGCTCCAAGAAAAGTTAGGATGATTAAGCCATAAAAAATTGTAGAAGTTCGATTGGGTCCTTGTCCACTCATATTATGATATTGGTTCCCCACATAGTACACTAACTCAGGATTTGATGGACAATTCTCAAAAGAATGACCTTCCCCACAGTACACATCGGAATCTACTTCAAATGGACTTGGTGGCTGAGCTGCAAAATTATTAGCACTATTAGCGGTAAATTGTTTTAACATAGAGGAAACAGACGATACCTAAGCTGATAACGAAGTGAGGGTGTCAACTTCATGAACTTTGGCTACACGTCTTCCTGAAGCTGTTCAATTTGTTGGCAATTGATAGTTATTACTCGCGATCCTCTCAATGATCTCATAAGCCTCATTATAAGACTTAGACAAAATTGCACCATTGGTAGAAGCATCTACCATCAATCTTGTATGTGCATTGAGACCATTATAGAATGTCTCCAACTAGATACAATGAGGAATCCTATGATGAGGACACTTACGAAGTAACTCTTTGAATCGTTCCCAGGCCTCAGACAAAGCCTCATACAACTTAGCATTTTTGCTAGGTGGGAAATACTTAACCAAAAATCTCTCTGCTAATTCTTGCCCATGTAGATATGGAACTTGGTGGCAATGAATTGAGCCATGCTCGTGCTCGATCTCACAACGAGTATGGAAACAACTTTAACCTCAGTGTGTCTTCAGTCACACCGGCTATCTTGAATGAATCACTTACCTCCATAAACAATCTAAGGTGGAAATGTGGATCTTCCGTGGGCATACCACTAAATTGGCCCACCGTTTGTAGCATTTGAAACATCACTAGTTTCAATTCAAATTGGGTTGCCTCAATATCTGGCCTTCTAATTCCTGGGTTTAACTCACTGAAAAGTGGCATAGTAAATTGTCTAATACATCGATCCTATCATCGGCAATGAGGATGGGATTTCATACATGATCGGCTTCATTACCTTGGTCTTGATTCTGATTTCCAAGGTCTATCTCGACTTGTCTTTGAGCTGTTCGTACACGACTTCTTTGTTTGAAAGTTCACTCAATTTTAGGGTCTACAGGGAGTAAATCGATAATTCGATCTATACTCATAAACACCTGAAAAGAAAATCACAAAAATTAAAAAGAATAAATTAGTAATGTTAGGAATGAATCAAATTGAAATTAAATAATTTCACGAAAGAAATGACAATGGCAACAGTTGACAATCCCCGGCAACGGCACCAAAAACTTGTAACGCGTAGGTTTGTGCAAGTGTACACAGTCGTTATCAAGTAATAAGTAAGTATCGAGTTATCGTCTCCACAGGGATTGTATTTGTGCTAAGTCACTTAATTTGTAAAATTATATTAACAATTTGGTAAATAAAAACACAATATAGTTGAGAAGTGGTGATTAAAATATATTAAACTAAATGCAATGATCCCTAATGGAAATTATCCTAAGTATGCAAACTATATGAATGAAATAGATTTTACTAAAATTAAACACAATTTGCAAAAATTATAACATAAATAAACTAGAACAATTACTTTAATTAAACTCAATTTTATTATCAACATGCTTAATAACATTCAAAAAAACATTCCATGGCAACTCGATCTTTCATGAGTTTGGAAACCGCATTAGGTACTTTCAGAATCCTTTACTTAGTAAATATGCATTTAACTGATCCTTATTTACTAAGGGTTTCTTAGCATTCGTGTGAGGTAACAAAGACGTGCCAAGTTTGAAACAGTTTAATCACACAAATCTATAAACTATGCAGATAACAGAGCTTCGTTAGAGTTGTTATGCAACCTACAATTTAATCAGGTCAAGATCTAAATTGAGCATGCACATTTCAATTATGTGTCCATTAGCCATCGTCTGGTCAGGATCGCTCAACTAATTCAGGTGCATTTCAATCACGTATGAACGAAATACAGACTTGATTTTAATTGAAAACATGATCGATTGAGGCACAAACATTATAAGCGTGAATCAAATAAATATTATTTAATCAAAGCAATCATCCTAGCTTAAATAAAATTAAGCTAACATTGTTGTAAACAAGAACAAAGAACACATAGCAAACATCTTTAGATTAAATTAAATAATAGAAAGATTAAACCCAATTCAGAGTGGCTATCACTCAAGACTCTGACTTACGAGACTCCTTCGTTCTTTTACTTTGATCCTTTGCTGATGGCTCTCCAAGGTGGCCGACCAGGGGTTCTTTAAGAGGCTTAATTGCTAAAATCTCTATGAAGAGATGATGCTAGGTGTGGGAATGGAAAAGGCTGAGAGAATTTGGAGAGAAGAGAGAATCATGAATGATGAGAATGAATGAGGAATGATTGAGGGAATGAGAGGGTCTTATTTATAGGTGAGCAGAGGGGGATAGTTTGCTAAAAATAGTGGATGTTAACCTCTTCAAATCTCCTCAAATTGTGTCCGGACATGCTTAGTGGCTTTTGACTTGATTTTTGCTTGATTTTTAAGCAATTTTGGATGTCACACAACTCAAGACTGAGACTCGGTCAATCGTAAATCTTCGGGCAAATCTCTAATTTCTTCAACACTGCAAGGACCTTGTGTAATTAAACCAAAGAATGGTTTAAATGGACAGCCATGTGTAGCCGAATTTTGGGTTGACTTGGTCTCCAATTTGGACAGTTTTGTAATCCAGTAAAGCTATCAGACCTATCCAAAATAAATCAACAAGTTAGAGGACCAAAGAATAAAATTTATCCAATTTAATTAATTAATTAAAACCCAAATTATTAATAAAATATTTTAAAATGAATTATTAAATATAATTTTATATTTTATTATTTAATTTAATCGTGCATGGCCCACTTTATGTCTTAAAAAATATAATATATTCAAATTAATATAAAATAAGCCATTTATTGCATGAAAACTATATAATAAGCATAAAATCACATTTTAATAATTTCTATGTCCTAATTTCATATTTTCACATATTTCATTAATTTATTAAACAATTACTTTTTAACAACGGATTTAAGTAAAAAGGTGAGAAATTACATAGGAAAAATCCTATATATTTTTCCGTTTACATTTATGTAGTTGTTTTACTGATTGATTTTGAATTTAGTCTTGATTTAGTTTTTGAACATTTTTACTAGTTTATTTCATTCTAATTTATGATTCATTTTGCATTGTTCTGCATTTAGGTTGTTTTAGGCCTAATTTTTCCTTTTGGTTGTATCCATATTGTGAGTATAGTCGTCATTTCTTTTTGGTCGGGATTAGTTATATACTATATAGTAGCATTCTGCTTATAACTCATTCTATTTATTTAGTCCAAATTATGGAGTTAAACTTGGCTGCTTATTATGAACTTGCCTATTGTGTTGATTCGTCAATTTGATTTAGTTGATCACTTTATTTTCATGCCCACTATGACGAACACACGTGGCAAAACCAAGACAGTCGTTCCCGCCTCAAAAAAGTGGAAGGGTCCCGGAGCGACCTCCTCTTCGAGCGCATCTGCCGAAGCTCGCCACCCCTTTCTCCGATTTACGGCGGGCCCTCAAGAGGATTTATATCAGCTCCTTCGCATACGACCCCTCGGCCTAGGCCGCTGAATTGATTGGGTCGCATTGGAGCAGGTCCGACTCGCTGATGATGTGCACGCCATTATCACCACATCCTTGTGGGATAGTTCTGCTCGACGTTTCTAGTTCAGTAGGTTATGACAATTCATGACGAGCCTGGCACCATCAGTTTTGGACTTGGTGGTTTTGTACGCCACATGAGCGTTCTCGAGTTCGACTATAGGACTCTACACGGAGGAGTTAATGAGCAGCGAGGACTTCTTTCAACTTCATCGGCACATTCATCACTTACCATCACGTTGTTGGACCGATCTTAAAGTGAGTCAGATACCATATGATGTGAATCGCTCGAATGCAACTTCTCTCTCTCTAGCCTTACGGTACATTCACGCACTCTTAGCAAACACTTTGACAGGTCGGAGCGAGAGCACCAGAGTCATTAGCACTCACGACGCTTATTTTCTATGGAGCATGGCGCACGGGCATAAATTTGACTTGGTATACTTCATCGCTCTAGCCTTCCACCATTTGGCTAACCGCCACAGGAAGGGCCCAATCTATCTCGGCCCTTATGTGACTCGCCTCAATCAATAGTTCGGTCTCCTCAACACACCGGAGCAGTCCTCTACACTCACACTTGTCAACCAGATGTCCCCTCAGAGCATCTCGAGTATGATACACATGAGGATGATCGAGCGGCGTCATAGATTTGATCCTCCGCAGTACAGATTGTTTCATTCTGACGCTCAGAATGACCCTGAGGACTTCTCTGACGATGTTCCTCTCTATCACGAGGATCTACCTCAGCCTCCACCTTTGGGTCACCGACATGTTCCTTCTGTTCCTAGCTTTCGAGGAGTATCGTCCGAGGAGTTTACTAGTTTCCATTAGTACTGTGTTCAAAGATTCGACAGTATTGATGCGACATTGTAGCAGATCTGTCAGCATCTCCATATTGCTCCTCTAGCGCCATCGACTCACGACATTGATGAGTCTGATTATGAGGACCATTGAATCCCTTTGTCTTTATTTTTATTTTTATGTTTATTTTTTTCTTTATATTTTGAACTATATTTTTCTTTCTAATAATTGTTCCAAATCGAGTTTTAATCCTTTAATCCTCTTCAGTATTTGTGTTTATTTTCTTACCAGTTGATCAGAATCATGCTCTACATTTAGCTTGGTCTACCATTTTGTTTTTCACTATTATGGGAATTTCATCTAATATTCAGGGCAGTTTCAATTCTCTCCCTCTCTTATGATATTTTGTGTCTATTGTGATTATATATTCTTGTGTTTAAGTAATTTTCTCATATTACTATGAGAATGAATTTTATCGATTTGTGATTATCATTGATGTGTTTTAGATTAAATTCATAAGTAATTATGCATTGATTGTTTAAACTTTAAGACATGGAGAATCAAGCATGATAAGTCTATTTTCAGAATTAAAATTTGTTAAGTTGTTTCCCTAAATTTAAGTATTACCTTGAAGTTTGATATTTGCAAGATTGACATCAAAAACCATAATTTTTGTGAGATTTTGAGCCTTTAGAGCATATATTCTTCTTCCTCACTTTATTATTGGTAATGAGTGCGTCAATATTGATTTTTTATTCTAGATGTAACACCCCAAACCCGGCCTAGACGTTACGACCGGATCTAAAGTGTCACATCGAAGTGTTGATTTGAAAATTGGTCTTGTCGATGAAAGTTCGTGACTAAAGTTTTAAATCCCTTTTTAACTAATTGTTATTGAAAACGTTGGTGTTAAAAAAATTCAAAACATGTTGACTAACTATTGGTCATATCATTTATTACAAGTTTATTAATCTGAATTAAAAACTGCGGAAGCTTTTCTAATTATTAACCATTTAAATTTGAAATGCATGATTTTCTTTGGAAGCAGTTATTATTTGGAAAAAATTATTTTTCCTAATCTAGCAGGTAGAAATATGGAATGAAAACCAAATAAAAGTTAAACCTTAAATGCCCTTATTACAAAAACAAACCCAAGCATAAATTAAAAATACTTAAGTCTCAAGCGGAAAATCCGTGTTCACGTGGCCACCTCCAAGTCCCTTGCAACTCCAAATCGGTTAAGGCTGGGGATTTCCTGTACATTTAAAAGAAAGGGTGAGTTTTCGAAAACTCAGTGTGTAATCCCCTATCAGTCAAATCACAATCGGTGCAAGCAGAAACGGTAATTCCTTCGGTTAAGGGTAAAACGGTAATTTCACCCCCTTAGGGATATTTCAGTAATTCTACCCTACAAGGGTATTCCGGTCATTTTACTCACTAGGGGTATTTCAGTCGTTTTACTCATTAAGAGTATTTCAATCATTTTACTCATTAAGGGTATTTTAGTCATTTTACTCCCTAGGGGTATTTTAGTCATTTTACTCATTAAGGGTATTTCAGTCATTTAACGACCTTTCCTAAGGCCTACAATCGCCTTGAGCGACACAAATAATCCATTTGGTCGAAACAGTGTAAATGGGCTCAAAGCCCAATATTCGGCCCAAATGGGCCCACATGCTCGTGTGGCCCGTTTGGCCCAAATCCTATCACAGTTATGTGCACTACGTAGCCCCAAAATAGTTTCTACTACTTTTTGTAAATTTTACTCGTGTGGGGTCAACGAGGCCATTGGGCCCACACGGCCCATTTCGGCCCAACGAGGCCCAATACAGCCCAAGCGCACGAGAACACTCGTAGTGACCTCTTCAGTCTACCGCCCTCGGTTTTGGGCTCGATTTTTCCACACGAGCAACCGCACGCTCGTGAGGCCTCGAATGCCGTAGTTCTGGTTTTTCGACTTTTGTCGATTCTTAACAAAGATAGTGTGATTACACACCATTGTCCATCGTTTTGACAGTAACAATGCAGGGTGTATGATTACACACCTTTTAGCAACCACTTGCGAGACTCCAAAAGCATCAACCTAAATCCAATCCAAAAGATTTCAATCAGTAAGGTCTGATGAATTTAGGGCTCAGTTTGCCTTTCCATCCAAATCTCAGAATCTTCTTCCATGGTGAGACTTTCAAAAAGACATAATCCCTCACAGAGTACTCTAACTCTTTAAGCTTTAAATTTTCATACGACTTCTGCCTATCAGATGCTTCCTTTAACCGATCTCAGATCAGCTTTACTTTTTATTTTATTTCAGAAACTAACTCTGGCCCCAACACTCGCCGCTCACCAAGTTCAATCCAACAGGTAGGGGTACGACATCTAGGACCATATAACGCCTTGTATGGTGCCATCTGAATACTGGATTGGTAGCTGTTGTTATATGTGAACTCTACAAGTGGCAAGTAGTCTTCCCAACTGCCTTTGAAATCAATTACACAGCTTTTTAACATGTCCTTCAATATCTGAATCACCGTCTCCAACTGACTGTCAGTCTGAGGATGAAATGCAGTACTGAAGCCCAACCTTGTCCCCAAAGCCTCGTGTAACTTTTTCTAGAATCGAGATGTGAATCTAGGATCTCTGTCTGAAATGACAAAAACTAGTACCCCATGCAGTCTCACAATTTCAGCCACGTATAACTTAGCTAACTTCTGCAGTGAATAATCAGTGCGGACCGGTATAAAGTGGGCAGATTTAGTCAATCGGTCAACAATAACCCATATCGAGTCCTTCTTAGTCGACGTTAAGGGTAGCCCACTTACAAAATCCATGGTTACCCTCTCCCACTTCTAGAGTGGAATCTTTACTGGCTACAGTAACCCAGAAGGTAGTTGATGCTCAGCCTTAACTTGCTGGCATGTCAGACACTTACCCACAAAATCAGTGACCTCGCGCTTAAGCCCTAGCCACCAGTACAGTTCACGCAGGTCTCGATATAACTTGTTTCCACCAGGATGCATGGCGTAAAGACTGCTATGTGCCTTCTATAGGATAGACTGCCGCAGCTCAGAATCTTTCGGTATACACACTCTCCCACGGAAACATAGTACTCCCTCACTATTCAGCCCAAAATCTGTAGTCTCCCCCTTCTCAACCAATCAGAAACGAGGAACCAACGATTCATCCAACAACTGTTTTTCCTTAATTTGATCAATCCAGGTCGGTCTCACTTGGAGTTCAGCCAACAAACTACCATCTTCAAACAGGCTGAGACCAGTAAACATTGCTCTCAAATCAGATATAACCCTACGGCTCAGTGCATCGGCTATTACGTTAGCTTTACCAAGATGGTACTCAATCGAGAAATCATAATCCTTAAGCAACTCTATCCATCTTCATTGCCTAAGATTTAACTCCTTCTGACTAAGGAGGTACTTGAGGCTTTTATGATCCGTGTAGACTTCTCACCGTATAACTAATGCCTCCAAATCTTCAGTACAAATACCACCGCAGCTAGCTCCAAGTCGTGAGTGGGGTAATTCGCCTTGTGACGCTTAAGCTGACGAGATGCGTAAGCAATCACCTTACCCTCTTGCATCAACACACAACCCAATCCAGTGTGCGACTCATCACTGTAGATAATGAATTCCTTCCCAGACTCTGGCTGTATTAACACAGGGGCTTCAGTCAGAACTTTCTTCAGTTTCTCAAAACTCTCTTGCTGCTTATCGGTCCAATTAAACGGTACCTCTTTACGAAGTAACTTAGTCAGGGGTGCAGCAATCAGTGAAAACCCCTCAACAAAGCGTCTGTAATACCTAACCAGACCCAGAAAGCTTCGAATCTCAGATACAGTCTTTGGTGGTTTCCAATTCAATACGGCTTCAATTTTTCGAGGATCAACCCTAATCCCCTCGGTGGACACCACGTGACCCAGAAATGTCACTTCTCTCAACCAGAACTCACACTTGTTGTACTTTGCGTATAGCTGCTTTTCCCGCAGAATTCGCAAAACAATTCGAAGATGTGCATCATGATCCTCCTCGGTTCTGAAATACACCAGGATGTCATCTATAAACACAACTAAGAACCAATCTAAATAGGGCTGGAATACTCGGTTCATCATATCCATGAAAACAGCTGGTGCATTCGTCAACCCAAATGGCATGACTAGGAACTCATAGTGACCATAACCAGTCGTAAACACAGTCTTATACACATCCGCCTCCTTAACCTTTAGTTGATGGTACCCAGATCGAAGATCTATCTTGGAGAAAACTGAAGCTCCTCACAGCTGGTCAAACAGATCATCTATCATCGGTAAAGGATACTTGTTCTTCATAGTCAGTTTGTTCAGTTGACGATAATCAATGCACATGCGCATGGATCCATCCTTCTTCTTCATGAACAACACTGGTGCTCCCCATGGAGACACACTCGGCTGAATGAATCCCCAATCCAGTAACTCTTGAATTTGAGCCTTTAACTCTACCAGCTCCTTCGGTTCCATCCTATAAGGGGTGATGGAGACCAGAGTTGTTCCTGGTAGGAGCTCAATACCGAATTCGACCTCACGGTCTGGGGGCAACCCAGGAAGCTCTTCAGGAAATACATCCGGAAACTCCTTAACAGTTCTGAAATCTCCAACTGAAGGACATTTAGAATCAGAATTGCTGACAAAAGCTAAAAACGTCTCGCTACCCTTGCAAACCAATTTCTCAACTTTTAATGCTGAGATTACATTAGACAGATAATCTCTTTGCTCCCCCAACACAACCACCTCCTCATCCTCAGTAGACTTCAACACCATACGCTTAGCAGCACAATCCAAATTTGCACAGTGTTTCACTAGCCAATTCATGCCTAATATAAGATCGAATTCGCCAAACGGCAGTTCCATCAAATCCGCCAAGAAGACAACACCTTGGACCTCTAGGGGCACGTCTCTGAACAACTTATTCACCTTAATCGACTGTCCCAGTGGACTTCATGCAGCTATCTCACTATCAGTAATTCCAAACTGTAAACCCAGTGTCCCAGACACAGTGCATGCAACATACGAGTATGTAGACCCAATATCAATTGAACCAGTGTATGGTACATTATAAATTAGGAACGTACCAGTTATGACGTCTGGGCGTTGCCATCCTCTCAGTGACAAGAAGCATAAACCAAAACTGGATGTCTCGCCTCAGTGTTACCAGTACCTCTACCCGGTGCTCTACATCCTCTTCCCAAACCATTTCCCCCTCTGGCCTAACCACGGCCTCTCGATGGCTGCTGACCACCTCTCCCTCGCTAAACATGGCCCTGACCTGCGGCTTGTATCTGAACAGGCCTCTAAGTACAGTTCTTAACCTGATGATCCATGGACCCACATCTGAAATACGCCCCAATTCGTTTCCACCACTCACCCTGGTGAGCTCTCCCACAATCTGTGCAAGGATACCGTCTAACCATAGTAACAGAAACTGCTCAGACTAACCCATCAAATCTAGCCTTCTTTATAGGCCTTCCAGAAAAACCCGAAGGCCCTGAATCCCTTTCAAATCTACCCTTATCTTTCTCGCGATTCTGCGCTCAGAGCGCTTCACATCCTCAGTAATTTTTTCTTTCTCAACAAGGGCAACAAAGTCTCACTCCTTCTGAAGAGCGATCAGCACACGTAACTCATCCCAGAAGCCATCTTCAAACTGCACACAACGTTCATACTCAGTTATGACTATACAGCGAGCATAACGACTTAACTATAAGAATCCTGCCTCATATACTGCCACTGTCTTATTCCCCTAGGTCAGACTGAGAAATTCCTTTTTTCGGGCGTCCACATAACTTGCACCCACATACTTCCCTTGAAAGGCTGTTTCAGAGAAATCCCACGTCAAGCGGTCGGCTGATAAACCGTAATATGAACATATTTTGACCCCACATTTAGCATACTTTTGGATGATTTAAGCCTTGAATTGTGGAATTTAGTGCTCTTAATCCTTTAATTTCATGTTTTATACTTAGGAAAGCACCGGAGGATGAAAAGAACAGGAAAAGGGCCTAAAACGGAGTAAATGGGCCAAATTACGAAATCGACATGGCCTGGGCCCAAGACCACACGGTCATGCCTCCTTAACAGACCCGACCACGGCCTGGCCACGATTCACACGGGCGTGTGCCATGGGCGTGTCCCTGCCGTGACAAAGAGGAATTTTACTCGGAATGGGGTACTTAGAGGCAAAGAAAGTCATTCCAAAAGCCTATATAAACACCCTAGAGGCCAACCTTTAGGGGGTCCAGTTAGGCCGAAGAGCCAAGCCAGAGAGGCCAAAATTGTGGAATTTACTCGAAGAAAGCCAGTTGATTAATCTCAAGAAGCCGGAGTTATACTCAAGACAGAAGATCTTCCCTTCAATTTCCTTCAGGGGGTTTTAGGGTTTTTCTTATGTTTTGTTTATATTTTCTTCTGAGGTGTATTCTTTTATTATTATGAACTAAACCGCTCAAATACCTGAGGGGGGATGAAACCTAAGACGGATCTTATTATTGTTTTCTGAACTATATGATAAATATTTGATTTGTTCTTAATTATGTGTTCTTAATTCTTGCTTTGATATTTCAGGATATTGATTCAAGTATTGATGCACTTAGGCAGAGGAGGAATAGACCCTGTCTAAGAGTAGATCTAGCATAATTAAGCGGAGTTGATCGCAACCCTAGAGATAGGATGACGAAAATCTGTCGGATTAAGGTCAAACCTAATATGGGAGTCCATAGATCGAGTTAATGCAATTCTAGGGGTTTTAATTAGAAAGAGATTTCAATTAATCAAACTAGGGTTAGACGTTAGTAGCCTCGAGAGAGGTATCAATATAAATTAGGGAATCCTACGGATCAAGTCAAGTGAATAAATCGTCTGGTTCAGAGTTAAATAACAAGTGAAGTCTAGGTGGATTCTTCCTCGGGTATTGTCTTAATCAATTGGATTTTCCTACAAGTATTTCCCCAATTCATTCTCTTTGTCTTAGCATCTTTAGCTTAATAGTTAGTTAATTTTAGATTAATTAATAATTCCCTTAATTCTTATGCTAAATAATAAAAAGAAAGTTAGTATTAGTACTTTTGGTTCTTTTGGGTTCGACAATCCGGTCTTGCCACTAAACTATACTATTGTTTGATAGGTGCGCTTGCCTCAATCGTTGTCATAGTTAGTTTCTAGGCTCGATCATTCTTTTTATAAATTTTTAAGACTTTGACACACGACCAAGTTTTTGGCGCCGTTCCTGGAGAACTAAAATATTAAGAATGCTCAATTTTTATTACTTTAGCCATTTTTATTTTTGCAAATTATTTTTATTTTTATTTTTCTTTTAACCTTACTAATTTTTTGTCTTTTATTTGTTCTTAGCGGGTACCTCTAGTTTATGACTAGTAGGAACTCGACAGGACCCCTAATTTACGACAGTGATATTGAAGGTACTGTTCGCAGAAATCGTAGAGAAATAAGGCGAAGCTTAAACTACATAGAAGAAGAGCAAGAAGTCAAAACCAATACCACCGAAGAGATGGCTAAGAATAATCTGCTACCTCTAGAGGTGGCCGAAAATCATGCTCCTCGAACTATGTATGATTTTGCTAAACTCAATTTAACAGGAACTGACTCAAGTATTGTTAGACCTGCTATTGCTGCAAATAATTTTGAACTGAAACCTAACACAATTCAGATGATACAGCAATTTGTTCAGTTTGATGGTTTGCAGGATGAAGATCCAAATAATCACTTGGCAAATTTCATAGAATTTTGTGATACCTTCAAAATAAATGGCGTTTCTGCTGATGCCATCGGTCTTTGGTTATTTCCCTTTTCTTTAAGGAATAAAGCTAAACAATGGTTAAATTCTCTTCCACGAGGATCAATCACTACATGGGAACAAATGACCGAAAAAATTTTATTAAAATATTTTCCGCCGGCTAAAACGGCCAAGTTAAGGAATGATATCTCTTCTTTTGTGCAGATGGATTTAGAAACACTTTACGATGCATGGGAGAGATACAAAGATCTATTGAGAAGGTGTCCACACTATGATTACCCTTGTGGCTATAGGTCCAAACTTTTTACAGCGGTGTGAACCCCCTCAACTAGGCAATTAATTAATTCATCCATCGGCGGAACCCTGAATAACAAAACACCTGAGGCTGCCTACAAATTTATTGAAGAGATGTCACTGAATAACTATCAGTGGCAAGTCACAAGGACAAGGCCAACAAAAGCAGCCAGTGTTTTCAACCTCGACACAGTGACCATGCTATCAAATCAGGTAGAACTGATAAATAAAAATATTGATGGTTTTATGTGATTCTTTGCAGATACATCCAATTATGCAGTGCAATACGGATAGAGGTTGGATGAACAATGTAAAATATCCGCCTTACAACCCAAGCGCTGAAAACGAACAAGTTCACTATATGGGTAACAATTTTATACCTCAAAATACCCCGTATAGTAACACGTACAATTCAGGTTGGAGGAACCATCCAAATTTCTCCTGGGGTAGTCAAAGAAACCAAAGACAACAATCCTACCCACAAGAAAAGAAGCCAAACCTTGAAGAAATGCTGACAAAATTTATAGAGGTGTCAGAAACCCTTCTCCAAAATATCAAAACAATATTGAACAATAAGCAAGCATCAATTCAAGGGCTTAAATATCAAATTGGGCAACTAATTAAGTTAGTTTCTGAAAGGCAACCAGAAAGTTTACTTAGGGAAAAAGAGTAGGTGAAGGCAGTTACACTAAGAAGTGGAAAGGAGTTAGTTGAAACAAAGAAGAAGATACCACACGAAACTGATAAGGCAAAGGATGAGGAAGTTGAGAATGTAACACCAGTACGCGAAGAATGTAAACCACCAATCCCATATCCGGTAAAGTTGAAGAAAGACCAATTAGATGTACAATACGGTAAATTTCTTGAACTTTTTAAACAGTTACATATTAACTTACCTTTTGTTGAAGCTATTTCACAGATGCCGACATACGCAAAATTCCTAAAAAAGCTTCTAACAAATAAAAGTTTGAAGAGATATCAACGGTGGAACTTAATAAAGAATGTTCAGCCATCCTCCAAAACAAGCTACCAACCAAATTAAAAGATCCAAGAAGTTTCACTATTCCCTGTTTAACTGGTATTTTAAATATTAAGAAAGCTCTAGCTGCCTAGGCGCCAGTATTAATTTAATGCCTTATAAAATGTTTAAGCAACTTGGTCTTGGGGAACCAAAACCCACTAGGATGAGTATTCAATTAGCTAACAGATCTATTAAATATCCTAGGGGAGTTATTGAAGAAATTCTGGTAAAAGTTGATAAATTTATATTCCCTGTTGATTTTGTTGTGCTTGACATGGATGAAGACATTGAGGTACCTTTAATTTTGGGGTGCCTTTTTTAGCTACTGCTAGAGCTGTTATTGATGTAGGTGATGGCAAACTCACGTTAAGGGTAGGCGACGAGGAAATTATTTTCCAAATTTACGATGCTATGCAGTACTCTAGAGAACAAGATGATTCCTGTTATTTTATTGATGCCATTGATCATTTTATTGAAGATTCTTTGCAGGAAATCATACATAACGACACGATGGAACTGTGTCTTACCCAAGGTGAGGGGGAAGATGATGATACAGATGAGTTGAATTCTAATACATCTACCTCTAAACAAAAGAAAGAAGAGGGCATTGAAATCATTGACGAACTAAAACAAAAACCCTCTATTGATGAGCCACCAAAATTGGAATTAAAACAGTTGCCAAGACACTTAGAATATGCATTCCTCGGGGATAATTCTACGCTACCAGTAATTATCTCTTCAGAACTGGAACCCAAAGAGAAAGACGAGTTGCTAAAGGTACTAAGGGAATATAAACGATCCATAGCTTGGAAAATTTCTGACATTAAAGGAATAAGCCCATCGTTTTGCACCTACAAAATTTTAATGGAAAATGAGTATAAACCATGTGTGCAACCTCAAAGATGATTGAATCCCAACATAAAAGAAGTTGTTAAAGCTGAGGTAATTAAACTCCTAGATGCTGGAATAATTTATCCTATTTCTGACAGTATTTGGGTAAGTCCTGTGCAGGTCGTTCCAAAGAAATGAGGCATGACTGTTGTAGCCAACGAAAAGAATGAATTAATTCCTACAAGAACAGTCACGGGTTGGAGAGTCTGTATTGACTATAGAAAGTTGAACGACGCCAAAGAAAAGATCACTTCCCTTGGCCCTTTAGTGATCAGATGTTGGAAAGATTATCTGGGCATATGTACTACTGCTTCCTAGACGGACTCTCCGGCTACTTCCAAATCCCAATAGCCCCTGAAGATCAAGAAAAGACAACATTCACATGTCCATACAGTACGTTTGCTTATCGTAGAATGTCTTTTGGATTATGTAATGCTCCTGCTACTTTTCAGCGCTGCATGCTTGCTATCTTTGACGAACTTGTGGAAGACGTTATAGAGGTATTTATGGATGATTTTTTAGTATTTGGTAATTCTTTTTATCTTTGCCTTAAAAATCTAAAACGAGTTCTAATGAGATGTGAGGAAACGAACCTTGTTTTAAATTAGGAAAAGTGTCACTTTATGGTTCAAAAGGAGATTGTGTTAGGACATAAAATTTCTAGTAAAGGGATTGGGGTAGACAAAGCAAAGGTCGAAACCATAGAAAAATTACCTCTTCCTAGTTCAGTTAAGGTTATTAGAAGCTTTTTAGGACATGCTGGATTTTATAGAAGATTTATTAAGGATTTTTCTAAAATAGCTAATCCTTTAATGAAATTACTAGAAAAAGATGTACCTTTCAATTTTGATCAGGAATGTTTAAATGAATTTAATATCCTCAAAGATAAATTAATAAATGCTCCAATTATAATTGCACCTAATTGGAAATTACCCTTTGAACTAATGTGTGATGCGAGTGATTTTGCAGTAGGTGCAGTTTTGGGACAACAAAGAGACAAGCACTTTCAGCAGATCTATTACGCTAGCAAGACATTAACGGCTGCACAAGAAAATTACACCACCACAGAAAAAGAATTGCTAGCTGTGGTTTTTGCATTTGATAAATTTAGACAGTACTTGATATTATCTAAAGTTGTCGTTTACACTGACCATTCAGCTCTTCGTTATCTTTTAACTAAATCCGATGCAAAATCGCGACTTATAAGATGGATTTTACTCTTACAGTAATTTGATTTAGAAATTCAGGATAAAAAAGGAGCTGAAAATCTTGCAGCAGATCATCTTTCTAGGCTTGAAAATCCATATATTGAAAAACTAGATGAGAATGAGATAAATGACTCGTTTCCTGAAGCACAATTATTTGCTATATCTAACTCTGAGGTACCTTGGTTCGCAGACATTGCAAATTACTTAGCTGCTAACATCCTACCAAAAAGGTTAACACATCATCAAAAGAAGCGATCTTTGCTGATACGAAAAACTATTTTTGGGAGGATCCTTTTCTTTTCTGTATATGTGCAGATCAAGTAATTCGGAGATGTGTTACAAAGGCAGAAGCAAGCAAAATCCTAGAACATTGCCACTCAGAACCTTCAGAAGGACATTACAGTGGGATTAAGACAGCACATAAAATGCTCAAATCAGGTTTTTATAGGCCAGCTCTGTTTAAAGATGCCAACAGGTATGTTACTTCATGTGATAAATGCCAAAGAACAGGTAATATTTCTAAATGTGAGGAACTGCCTCAAACGTATATGCTATCATGTGAAATATTCGATGTATGGGGTATTGACTTTATGGGTCCATTTCCTAGTTCATTTGGAAATAAATACATCTTAGTAGCAGTAGATTACATGTCAAAATGGGTGGAAGCTCAAGCTTTACCTAGTAACGATGCTAGAGTAGTAGTGAGGTTTCTTAAGAAACTTTTCTCTCGATTCGGAACACCCAGAGCAATTATTAGTATAGGGATACTCACTTTTGTAATACTCAATTTGATAAAGTCTTAAAAAAATATGGAGTACACCACAGGACAGCTACCCCTTATCACCCTCAAACCAGTGGGCAAGTAGAAGTAGCAAATCGAGAGCTTAAGCGTATTCTAGAGAAAACAGTTAAATCAAACAGGAAAGGCTAGGCATTAAAAGTAAATGATGCTTTATGGGCCTATAGACTAGTGTTTAAAACTCCTATAGGAACATCCCCATACAAAATTATCTATGGAAAAAGTTGTCATCTATCGTTTGAGTTAGAGCACAAAGCTTTTTGGGCAATAAAATTCTTAAATTATGATCTTAAAACTGCAGGTTAAAAGAGGATGATGCAATTGAACGAGCTAGATGAATGGCGAGCTAATGCCTATGAGAACTCGCGATTATATAAGGAGGCAAAAAAGCGACACCATGATACTCGTTTAAAGCAATCAAAGTAATTCGAAGTAGGACACTTAGTCTTGTTGTACAATTCAAGGCTCAAATTGTTTCCTGGAAAGCTGAAATCAAGATGGTCAGGTCCATTCGTGATCAACACTATTTTTCCCTATGGCGCAATCGAGGTAACTCATCCAACTCGTGGCACATTCAAGGTAAATGGTCAGCGACTGAAAATTTATAATGGTGAAGATTTTAGGGATATGAAAGAGGAGGTTCGGCTCCATTAACCTTCATTTAGATATGAAAATAGGGTAAGTCTAGCTTAAAACTTTAAACGAGCGCTTCTTAAGACGCAATCCGAGCACTAACTTCACTAATGTCATATTTTCGATTTCTAGCACCTAACTACAAACTAACCAATTTAGTAAAACGCAGGTTTCCCTACCACACGGGCATGGCCGTGGCCGTGTGGACACCACGAATAGGTACATGGGCGTGGCAAAGAAGGTGTAAAAATAGGACAAAAATTTTCCCCAAGCCACGGGCTCCGACTAAACGACACGGCCATGCGACGCGGCCATGGTCGAAACTGACTAATGAACACCGGCTGCGATAAATATACACACCCGTGCGAAGTACCTGTGGCTGATACTGATTAATCGACACGGCGTGTGACACGCCCGTGCATCCAACCTGCGGTCGATTCTGAGTAAATGACACAGGTGTTAAACACGCTCGTGCTTTAAGGTCGTGGTCGAAACTGACTTACGAACACTGGCGTGGGAGAAGCGAACAAGGCTAGGCACGCCTGTGCGATACGGACATGGGACGGAACATATGTGCGCCAGACCCCTGAACATTCGAAACACACGGGCTAAAAACAATTTACACGCCCGTGTACCCTATTTCTATATAAACCCCTCACTATTCATCATCTTTTTTCCCAAATTCTTCCTCCCAAACCCTAGCCGTTTTCTTTTTTCCCCCTCCCCTAAGTCCGGTCACCACTTTTCTCCTCCCTTCTTCCTTCTCCTTCTCTCTTTTCTTTCTCTTTCTCTTTCTCATCCATACTCAACACACGCAGTCCACGCTCGTGCGCAGACGCCACAGCCACACTCTCCCACGCCCGCACGTCACCACCAAGCCCGTGCTCCGACCGCCTCAACCTCGACGTTTCTCTCCAAAAATTCCACCGGTCACCTCTCCTTTTTACATTTTCCTCCATTAAACAATATTATCATAAGAATTTTATTTAGTTTCTAGTTATTTTCTTTTTATTGCTTGATTAATTCATTTTGTTCCTGTTAAGTAAATAGCAAACAAAATTCATGCTGATTCTTTAAGAATAAAATGTTATTCTTTATGGCATTAGGATAGATTGATATATGTCTTGGCTGGAAAAAGTACATGAATTGTTGAATAATATTTATCTTCAGGCATGTAATGACTCCCCCACGAGGGCGAAAAACTGCCATTCCTACATCAAAAAATGGAAGGGACATGGTGCGACCTCTTCGAGGACCTCCACCGCTACATCCATAACTCCCCCACGAGATGTTGGTACAATATAGCTCCCAACTCAGCCACTTATGTCCCCAGTCACTCCAAGGCAACGGCTCTCGCCCCATCCCTGAGGTACGTACACGCTATTTTAGCTCATACACTAACAGGTAGGCGAGAGAGCACCGGCATCGCCAGCACTCACAACGCCTACTTCCTATGGTGCATAGCGAACGGGCACGTTTTCGACTTAGCCTATTTTATAGCTCGTGCCATTCAACATCAGATGGAGCAACATAGGAGAGGGGTCATATCTATGGGTCCATACATCACACACTTGGCTCGATATTTCGGGCTCCTCAACACCGCCGCTCAAATCTCTTCACTCACACTGATAGGTCAGATGTCCCCACAGGGCATCTAGTCGATGCTACACATGAGGATGATCCAACGTCGATGTGGGACCAATCCTCCCCAATATCGGCTAGCACCTACCACCGAAGAGGAGGATCTTAAGGACATTACTGACAATGTCCCACACCCATATGAGGAACCACAACTGAGCCATCGCCCAGTTCATGCGACTGCTTCACTTTAAAACATCTCTGAACGTCTCACTCAATTCGAGCATTAATGTACTCAACAATTCAATAACATCGTTCGACGCTTCAACGGCATTGAGGCAACTCTTCAGCAGAATTGTCATCACTTTCACATATCGCCGCCTCCACCACCTCGCGATCCAACCGATGATGAGGACTTTTGAGTCCTTTTTTTATTTTTATTTTTATCTTTGTTTTTACTTTTATTTGATTTTGATGTGCCCTTTTATTATAATTTGATAGTTAACACATTTACCTTCTATTTTGTTCAAAACTTTTATTAGTAAAAGTCCAATTTCTTTTATCTTCGACTATCTAATCTTCGAGTAAATATCATAACAAAACCCCCTAAAAAGTTACTGATGACTCTGCAGTTCCAAAAGGTTCAATGTGCTACTAAGGAAATGGGATATTTTCACATACCTTCACCTCTGCTTAGTTCATCATGCCTTTCATCTACTCCATCCCTACAAGTTTCATTCTCGAGGAATCCGTCCAAAATTCAGGAAGTTCACTTCTCTCCCTATCTTTTGATTTTCTCACTATATTGATTTATCTATCTTTGTACATTGAGGGCAATGTACATCTCAAGTGTGGGGGGTGAATGTTCATTTCGAGAAAGTGCTTAACTTTCTGCATTATTATCAAATCCCTGAATTACGCCTTGTTCTTAAGTAATTTTCTCATATTATGATTAGAACGAAATTTCTTTTGATTTATGATTTTTATTGATATGTTTTGGATTAAGTCATTGATAATTGTACAGTGATGATTTAAACTTTAGGAGACTAGAGAATCAAGCATGATAAGTCCATTTTCAAAAAAAAAATTGTTAGGTTGTCTACCTGAATCTAATTATTACCTTGAAGTTTGAAATTTACAAGGTTGATATCAAAAACCCGTAATTTTTGTGAGATTTTGAGCCTTTTAGAGCATATATTATTTTCGTGCTCACTTTTTGATTATGAGTGTGTCAACATTGATTTGTTATTCAAGAACTTGCTTCGATTATACATGTCAAGACCACATTATTGATTTGATATACTGAGATGATAAAGGCACTTAGGATTCAACCCACTTACTCCACTAAAAACCTACCCTCACAATTAACCCCTAGAGAACCCCTTTGATCCTAACAACCCTTTTATTGACCCACCCACTAATATTAACCCAAAACCTTTCTTGTATTTGTTATCACCATTTCTCTTGACTACCCTTTTTGTCGAGATTTGATTTTGAGCAGTTGTCTAACTATGTTCTATATTGTTAAAGTTCTTTCTTACTATTGTAATGATTTGTTCTAAAAAAAATCAAAGTATATTCATTATTAGTTCTATGATTAGGAGAGTTTGTACGCTTAAATTCCACATCTTAAAGAAAAAGCTCGTATTATTAGTATTACAAGTTTTTATTTGATGTAATTATTCAGGATTAGTTCATTTTTCTAGTTAGGTAAATTGTCAATTCAATCTCAATTCTAACCTTTTAATTCAGCCTTTATCCACACCTTTAACCCAAGCCCCATTACAACCCTTTTTAAAGACCTTCTGATTTGTGTATCATCTTATTTTACAGTGGTGGAGATTTGATTTTCATGCCAGCCTATGGGATTAACTTTTCATGTTTGACTTTTGAGTGCTTAATTTTGAACCTTAAACACTTTGAGTGATTTGAGTGAATCTTTAGTGAGGATGTCAACTCTTGTCGATTTTGAAATTAAAGGTGATTATTTAGTAAGGGAAAACGCCTATATTCTTCATGCTACAAAAACTATGACTTTGATTGTTTGAATCTTTAAGATCCTTTAACTTAAATTATCAATGTATGAATTATCTTTGAATTATGATGGAACATTATTGATGAATATTATGAATCAAGGAAGTTAATTTTAATTGTGAGTTAAGAATTTTGCTTGAGGACAAGCAAATGCTTAAGTCTGGGGGTATTTGAAAAACCGTGATATGAACATATTTTGATCTCACATTTAGCATACTTTTGGATGATTTAAGCCTTGAACTGTGAAATTTGGTGCTCTTAATCCTTTAATTTCATGTTTTATACTTAGGAAAGCACCGGAGGATGAAAAGAACAAGAAACGGGCCTAAAATGGAGTAAATGGACCAAATTATGAAATCGGCACGGCCTGGGCCCAAGACCACACGACCGTGCCTACTTAACAGACCCGACCACGGCCTGGCCATGATTCACACGGGCGTGTGCCATGGGCGTGTCCCTGCCGTGACAAAGAGGAATTTTACCCAGAATAAGGTACTTAGAGGCAAAGAAAGCCATTCCAAAAGCCTATATAAACACCCTAGAGGCCAACCTTTAGGGGGTCCAGTTAGGCCGAAGAGCCAAGCCAGAAAGGCCAAAATTGTGGAATTTACTCGAAGAAAGCCAGTTGATTCATCTCAAGAAGTCGGAGTTATACTCAAGACGAAAGATCTTCCCTTCAATTTCCTTCAAGGGGTTTTAGGGTTTTTCTTATGTTTTGTTTTATATTTTCTTCTAAGATGTATTCTTTTATTATTATGAACTAAACCCCTCACATACCTGAGGGGGATGAAACCTAAGACGGATCTTGTTATTGTTTTCTGAACTATATGATAAATACTTGATTTGTTCTTAATTATGTGTTCTTAATTCTTGCTTTGATATTTCAAGATATTGATTCAAGTATAGATGTGCTTAGGCAGAGGAGGAATAGACCCTGTCTAAGAGTAGATCTAGCATAATTAAGCGGAGTTGATTGCAACCCAAGAGATAGGTGTAATAACCAATTTTTGCCCGGCCCAATTATTAAACCCACTAAAAACCCAATTACAAAGCCCATTTTACAAACCCATTTTTCAACCCAAATTACCCAATTACAAAACCCACTCAACCAAACAAACCCAATAAGCCCAACAAAATAGCCCAATACCAAAATAAAAAAAAAAAACAAGATCAACCAACAAACCCTAGGTGCGCCGCACCTAGGGTCATCCCCACATGCTATTGCTCCACTAGCACCTCCCTCCACTTGCCTACAACTACCTGCTCCACCACCATCGCCATGTGCGCCGCAACCCCATTGGCCGTTGTCTGCCATCATCGCCACTCTGCAAGTGCGCCTGCAAACAAAAAGCAGAAACGACAGCAAATGGACGAATAAACAAAGATTATATTTTTACTGTTTATTTTTCTTCCATGCTATAAAGGCCGAACCATTTTTCTTTGTAAAGATCTTTTTTTCTCTGGATGAATACAAGAGCAATAGTTTCAAAAATATAGAAAATATCAAACAAAAAGAGATCTCAAGCAAAACAGTTACAAAAAAATCAACACAAGCAATAACAAAAAGAAATCAAACACAAGAAAAAATCAAAAATGCAAGTCAGATCTGTAACATTCGAAGGTATTTTTTTTTTTCTTTTTTTCATCTCGAATCATTTTTCTTTTTATCCGCAAATAAATATACATATAAAGGTTATAATTAAATAAAAATGTAAAAACTCACCTTTGCAGATTTCGGCCACTGCGCGCGGTGGTCGACGGCGAAGCCTGCGGCCGGAGTTCCCCTTTTCGTCTGCACCTGCAGAGGAAAAAAAAGAAAGCTAAAAGCGATTTTTTTTTAGAGAAGAGAAGAAGTGATTTTTTTTCAGAATTTTGGGCTTAAATAGCCCTTGCTAAACGATGCCGTTTCATCACCCCCCCAGACGCCCAAAACGGCGTCGTTTTGGGAGGGGTTGACCCGAACACGACCCTAGAGGCAGAGAATCCGCGTGTTTTCTTTAGGAGGGGCTAATTACGCGTTTAGCCCCTCCGCTTTTTTTGGTTTTCGCAATCAAGCTTTCCTCATCTCGAATTTTGCCCCAGATTTTGTTCCATAGCTCAATTCAGTCCTCAGACGAACGCTGCGTTTCAGGGGCGGGATTTATTTCCATTTTGGCCCCTCTAGGTCACGCGCGTGTTACATTTTAGTCCCAAATACTCATTCCACTTTAGTTTATTGCTATTTTAACCCCTCTGACTTTATTCTGATTTCAATTTAGCCCATCCTCGACTATTTTTTTTGTAAATATTATTATTATTATTGCTATTATTATTATTATCATTACTATTATCATTATTATTAGTATTATCATTATTATCACTATATTTATATTACTACGTTATACATACTTTATATCATTATTATATTAGTATATTTACTATTACTATCATTATTATTATTATTATTACCATACTTATATTATTATATTGTACATATTTGGTATCATTATTAATACTTTATTATTATTACTATACTATTATTATTACCATTATTATTATTATTATTATTACTACTATATTTATATTCTTATATTGTGCATATTCTGTAGCATTATTATTAATATTTTATGCTTATCGTTACTATTTTCATTATTATTATTATTACTATTATTTTTATTATTATTGTTATTAATATTAGTATTATTATGATTATATTTATTTTTCCCCTTATTATTATTTCTATTATTATTAACATCGTTTTATTTTAAATTTCTTCGTTATTATTATTTTAATATTATCTTTTAATTTTGTTTTCGTTATTGCATTCTTTATTGTGTTATGTTTACTCTCGTTCTCATTATTTTGTGTGAATTGGCAAATTTTGAATCGCATCTCAATAATTTTTTTTTTCACAAAGGCAGTATTCGTATGTTTGGGAAATTCAAAGAAATTATGCCCTGGGTGTGATTTTTTGCTTGACCAAATAAATGAATATCCTTTTAAATTTCGTCCATATTTTCAAAATAAGGTAATATTTGTGCGTTTGGAAACTTGAAGAAATCATGCCTAATCGTGCTGGGCGTGGTTTCTTGTTTGTCCAAACAACCAAATGCCCTTTCAAAATTTCAATATATGTGCTTGAAGAATTTTAGGGATGATCTTGAATTCGAAGACTCAAATTGTCGTGTCCAATCGTGCTGGATGTGATACTCTATTCTTTCGGAACAAGGGAATCTCAATATTCAATCAAGTTGTTTAAAAACAATAAAAAGAACAAAATTTCAAAATCATTTCAAACTTTTCGACATTAGGACATTGATTAATCAATTTGGTACCAATTTTGGGTGTTACGAGGGTGCTAATCCTTCCTCGCACGTAACCGACTTCCGAACCTAATTTCTCGAATATTCGTAGACCAAAAGCACCGTTTTAGTAAACCGAAACGTTTTATTAAAACAAAGGTGATCCGATCACACCTAATAAAAGGTCGATGGTGACTCCTGTTCTTATTCATTTTCAAAACCCAAGTCCGATTCCCGCCTTTTCCAAAAAGGATGGTTTCGACAATAGGATGACGAAAATCTGCCAGATTAGGGTCAAACCTAATATGGGAGTCCATAGATCGAGTTAATGCAATTCTAGGGGTTTTAATTAGAAAGAGATTTCAATTAATCAACCTAGGGTTAGACATTAGTAGCCTCGAGAGAGGTATTAATATAAATTAGGGAATCCTACGGATCAAGTCAAGTGAATAAATCTTCTGGTTCAGAGTTAAATAACAAGTGAAGTCTAGGTGGATTCTTCCTCAGGTATTGTCTTAATCAATTGGTTTTTCCTACACGTATTTCCCCAATTCATTCTTTTTGTCTTAGCATCTTTAGCTTAATAGTTAGTTAATTTTAGATTAATTAATAATTCCCTTAATCCTTAGGCTAAATAATAAAAAGAAATTTAGTATTAGTACTTTTGGTTCCTTTGGGTTCGACAATCCGGTCTTGCCACTAAACTTAATAAATAATAATAATCATTGTCATAGTTAGTTTCTAGGCTCGGTCATTGTTTTTATAAATTTTAAGACTTTGACACACGATCATCGGCCTGCGTACCCTCTCTTACAATGAGCCAACATTAGTATGCCTCGTCTCTCAGTAAGGACATTACTCGTCTTAATTTCTGTTCCACAGTACAGTCGAGATCATCCATTATCCGGTCGATAGCCTCTAACCAATACTCTATTACATTCGGGGCTATACCAGAAACACCCCTGAAGATTTCCACTCCATTAGACTGGAGTCGCTCAGAAATTGACCCTCAGCCCACTGACCCAGTACTCACTCCAGCAACCCTTTCAACAACCCGTAGCATTACTTGGGATAGAGCATCATCCCCAACTGCTTGGTCATGAGACCCTGTCTCAGTTACTGGTGAGGCTGGTGCGTCCCTAGCAAGCATGTGACCCGATGCTGAAGACCCAGCCCTAGTACCTCGGCCTCTACCGCGGCCTCGTTTATCCCTACCGCGAGTACCTTTTGTGCTCATATCGATATAGCGTATTATCTATTTTAAAAGTCTTATGAATCAGTTCATAGTTCCAGTAATTGTTAACGAATGTTTTATGACAATCAGTATTTAAAGTTTTTGTTTTCGCAGATCGAGATATCTCACTTCAGTTTTCAGTCTTCTACAGTCTCAGTTTACCCTAACAAAAGAGTTTTAGCAAAGTACTAATATCTATAGTAGTTTCTCCGTACAACATTTCAGTCTATAGCAGTAAACAGAGTCAGAGAAATTACAGATTTGGCGCCAGAGACTCGGGGTGCCACACCTTCAGTAACAACCTTTCCATTTTCTTTCCAAAACCAAAATTTAGACAATTTTAGGAAAATTTTCAAGAACCCATTCCACAGCCGAGTTTTGCAACCTAGGCTCTGATACCATTAAATGTAACACCCCAAACATGGCCTAGATGTTATGACTGGATCTGACGTGTCACATCGAAGTGTTGATTTGAAAACTGGTCTTGTCGATGAAAGATCGTGACAGTTTTGTATCCCTTTTTAACTGATTGTTATTGAAAATGTTGGTGTTAAAACAAATCAAAACATGTTGACTAACTATTAGTCATATCATTCGTTACAAGTTTATTATTCTGAATTAAAAATCGTGGAAGCTTTTCTAATTATAAACCATTTAAATTTGAAATGCGTGATTTTTTTTGGAAACAGTTATTATTTGGAAAAATTGCTTTTCCTAATCTAGCAGGTAGAAATAAGGAGTGAAAACCAAATAAAATTTAAACCTTAAATGGCCTTATTACAAAAACAAACCCAAGCATAAGTTAAAAATATTTAACTCTCAAGCGGAAAATTCGTGTTCACGTGGCCACCTCCGGGTCCCTTGCAACTCCAAATCAGTTAAGGCTGGGGATTTCCTGTACAGCTAAAAGAAAGGGTGAGTTTGCAAAAACTCAATGTATAATCCCCTATCAGTCAAATCACAATCGGTGCAAGCAGAAACAGACTGGCCTAAGCCCTATATAGTAACATATCAGTCTTGGCTTTAGCCCTATACATTAGTAGTGTGGGCCTAAGCCCAAAATAATAACAGTATAGATAGAGATGCAACCCAACCCAATCCAGCCAACAAACCACCCATACCAACCAACACACCATGGGGGGACTAAGTCGACCCACCCAGCCAACACACCAATATCGCAGCATAGCTGCTAATAGTAACGCAGCAAAGCTGCTAACAACAGTAATCGTGGCACAGCCACTAAGATTAGAATATGTGGCGAAGCCACTAGAACAGTAAAAACGTGGCAAAGCCACTAGTACAGTACTTCTTCCAAATCAGAATCCCAACCCCAATGCAAAATTTTGTGTCATAAATATTACGTGTATGCAGTATGTCATACTCATAACCAGTCACATAGATATCATACACATATCAACTAAACTACCACTAGGGGTATAATGGCCATTTCGTTGGTTAGGGGTAAAATGGTAATTTTACCCCCTCAGGGGTATTTCAGTAATTCTACCCTACAAGGGTATTCTGGTCATTTTACTCACTAAGGGTATTTTAGTCGTTGTACTCATTAAGAGTTTCAATCATTTTACTCATTAAGGGTATTTCAATCATTTTACTCCCTAGGGGTATTTTAATCATTTTACTCATTAAGGGTATTTTAGTCATTTAACGACCTTTCCTAAGGCCTACAGTCGCCTTGAGCGACACAAATAATCCATTTGGTCGAAACAATGTAAATGGGCTCAAAGCCCAATATTCGGCCCAAATAGGCCCACACGCTCGTGTGGCCTGTTTGGCCCAAATTCTATCACAGTTATGTGCTCTACGTAGCCCCAAAAGAGTTTCTACTACTTTTCGTAAATTTTACCCGTGTGGGGTCCACGAGCCCATTGGGCCCACACGGCCCGTTTCAACCCAACGAGGCCCAATACAGCCCAAGTGCACGAGAACGCTCGTAGTGATCTCTTCAGTCTACCACCCACGGTTGTGGGCTCGGTTTTCCCACACGAGCAATCGAACACTCGTGAGACCTCAAATGTCGTAGTTTCAATTTTTCGGCTTTTGTCGGTTCTTAGCAGGGATAGTTTGATTACACACCATTGTCCATCGTTTTGACAGTAACAATGCAGGGTGTATGATTACACACCTTTTAGCGACCACTTGTGAGACTCCAAAAGCACTAACCTAAATCCAATCCAAAAGATGTCAATCAGTCCTCAAATCGATCATAAGATTCACAACCCTGAATCTCTACACTGTCTTTACCACTAACCTTGGTAAACAGGAGTATAGCCTTTAACACTTAAACCGCTTGGCTAGACTCCCACAATTGCTTATTGACCGCTCACTGTATAACAACAGATCTCGTTAGAGGGTTGATTAAGGATGTAGTTTACACCCATCAACAATAACCTGTGGAAGACAGAGAACAACTTACCAAGTCCCTAAGAACCGAATGCTAACTTAGAGGGGTGGCACACGTGAGTGCATTATCCGTATGATCTAAAAAGAATAAACCGAAAGGAGATCATTGAATAGCACCCATGATAATCCTAATAGGGAAAATCCCAAAGTAACAAGAAACAACCCAATTACTTACCCCAATATTCGACTTGTCAGATCTTTAGAAGATGTGAGGAGGAGGTAGGGTATTCGGCTATACTCAAGAAGAGAGGAACAGAAGAACTTAATTCGATTTAGCCCAAAGAGAAGAAGAAGAGAAGAATGCCGAATCGGCAGAGAGATAAATTAAGAAGGAAGAAAAGCTTCAAGGGAGAACTCGACACTTGATGTTTATGTTTCGGCAAAGAGTGGACAGTAGAAGAGAAATAGAGTTGAAAAGATAAAGACCCGAATGGTCAAGAATGCTGCACGAGACGCCACAAAAAAAGAGTAAATCCCGAAACGCACAAAAAGAAAACCCAAAATAACAGAGAGGATTTTCGGTTTCTACACTCTCACAAAAATACCGAAAATGCACCAAATGAATGCCCATAGCCGAATCCCCTACTCAAGCTTTCCCATTCGACTATGACTCCCTTCACATCCAAAATCCTTCAAAATCTCCACCGATTTCTCATCGATTTGCTCCAAACCTCTCATTCAAATCCATTCAAATTTGATGACCAAGTCTCTAACCACCTCTGCAGAGTTTGAATCAAACTCTACCTCTCACGCCACAAAGACATAAAATAAAACCCCCTCTTTGCATGCCATGGGATTCGGACCCACTCCCTCTTAAATGCCCAAGATGCCACTTGCCACCACAACACAAGATCTTTTGTGTCATAAAACAAACCCGACTTAATATATGCCCTTCAAGCTAACATCCAGGTTTCCAAAAGAGCAAAAATCAATATTTTGCCAGAGGCCATACTTGAACCCAGGCTTCCTAAATACCTCCAAACACACCCAAATCACTTAGCCATTGAAGCAGACAAGCAATTTTTTCAGAACATGAAAAATTAAAGACCCTGTATTTTTGGGGCGTTACACTAGAACTTGCTTCGATTATGCATGTCGAGACCACACCTTTGATTTGATATACTTAAATGATAAAGGTACCTAGGTTTTAACCCACTCATCCCAAAAAGCCTGCCTTCATAATTAACCCTTAGTGAACTCCTTTGAGCCTAATAAACTGTTTCTTGATCTACCCTTAATATTAACCCATAACTTATTCTTTTGATTTATTAAGAATTTTTCCTATTTTATTGACTCCCTTTTTATCGAGATTTGATTTGGTTAGTGGTCTAACTTTATTCTTTTGTTCAGTTGTTAAATTATCTCTTACTATCTTTATGCTAAAAAAAAGAAAAAAAGAAAAAAGAAAAAGAAGAAGAAATTATTATTATATTCATTTACGTTTATATTTATTGATTATTATGTAGTTATATGTCATTGAGCTTGAACAGTTATATTCATATTTTGAGAAGAAGCTCATGTATTCTTTAATAATTTCGATTGATGTAATTATTTAGCATTAGCTTATTTTTCTAGTTAGGTAATTTATCAATTCAATCTCGATTCTAACCCTCATTTTCACCCTTTATCCACACCTTTAACCAAGCTGTAACACCCCAAACCCGGCCCACGAGCCTTGACCGGATCTGGTATGTCACGGAGTAAAAACGTTTTGAAAGATTCGGACTAATAGTAGAAATTCAAAAAATTTGTTAAGGGTATAAAACGGTATTTGCTAAAACTAAGATAGGTTGGTTTGATAAATACGATTGAGTTGAAAACCCCCCCTTTTTCTATCTTTCTCAGGTGAGTAGATCGCGGAGACGGAGCCGGAGAGGACTCGAGGTGGCCATGCATATTCCTCTGTTTTGAGATTTTATTTCGTACCGTTAAAGTTAATATTTATTACATTTTGGTTTGGTTTGTAATATGGCCATGCATATTCCTCGGCCTTGAGCAGGGAGTCTGCTAAGGTAGGAGTATCGGATGGACTTAGGATGGGTTGGACTTCATTTTTGCATATTCATGTGCATGGACTGTGTGGATATGGGCCAGGCCCATATGTGGGGACATGTGTAATGGCTATGCACTGAGTCTTGGTGACTCACCCCCTTTTTCTATCTTTCTCAGGTGAGTAGATCGCGGAGACAGAGCCGGAGAGGACTCGAGGTGGCCATGCATATTCCTCGGTTTTGAGATTTTATTTCGTACCGTTAAAGTTAATATTTATTACATTCTGGTCACGGTGGCTTAGCCATGGCCTTGAGCAGTGAGTCTGCCAAGGTAAGATATGTGGATCACTTCGTGATCGATGGCTAGTCACGGTGGATTAGCCACGGCCTTGAGCAGGGAGTCTGCTAAGGTAGGAGTATCGGATGGACTTAGGATGTTGGACTTCATTTTTGCATATTCATGTGCATGTACTGTGTGGATATGGGCCAGGCCCATATGTGGGGACATGTGTAATGGCTATGCACTGAGTCTTGGTGACTCACCCCCTTTTTCTATCTTTCTCAGGTGAGTAGATCGCGGAGACGGAGCCGGAGAGGACTCGAGGTGGCCATGCATATTCCTCGGTTTTGAGATTTTATTTCGTACCATTAAAGTTAATATTTATTACATTTTGGTTTGGTTTGTAATATGGTCGCTAATTATTATTTTGGATGTTTAAGTAGTTGCTTTTACCTTATTTCTATTATATTACTAACGAACTTATAAGCTGTTAATCAAATCGATAAAAGCGAATTTTCAAAATAAGTACTCGTACGCGTTTTCAAAGACGTTACCATCGGGTAGCAAATTTTACCAAGTTATCAATAACCCCGACATTTCTAAAAATCTAAATGATCAAATGGTTTCAAAGGAAAAGGAAAAGTTTTCAACTCAATCGTATTTATCAAACCAACCTATCTTAGTTTTAGCAAATACCGTTTTATACCCTTAACAATTTTTTTGAATTTCTACTATTAGTCCGAATCTTTCAAAACGTTTTTACTCCGTGACATACCAGATCCGGTCAAGGCTCATGGGCCGGGTTTGGGGTGTTACACAAGCCCCATTACAACCCTTTAAAGACATTTTGATTTGTGTATCATCTCATTTTATAGTGGTTGAGATTTGATTTTTATGCAAGCCTATGGTATTGACTTTTCATGTTTGACTTTTGAATGCTTAATTTTGAACCTTAAACACTTTGAGTGCTTTGAGTGAATCTTTAGTGAGAATCTTTTCATGCTTAAGTGTGGGGATATTTGATAAGCCATAAAAGTAACAAATTTTATTCCCATTCTTGATGCGTTTTTGGATGATTTATTATATAATTTAGTGTATTTGATGCTCCTAATCCTTTAATTTCATGTTTCTACACTTAAGTGAGCATAGGGGAGCCAAAGGAGCAAAAAAGGGCCAAAATCAGACAAAACGAGCTATTTTCAGGATCCACACGGCATAGCCATTTCCACACGGGCTGAGCACACGCCCGTGTGAGCCACACAGGTTGGCCACATGCCCATGTGCCAGCCCGTGTCGATATCACTCCCTGTTTCTCTTTTACGCAGAAAAAAGTCAATTTTTAGGGTTTTTGAGAATTCTAAAGTTTATAAATACACCCTAAAAGAAGATCTAAAGGAGCACGTAGAGCTGAACGAAGAAAAGACTCGAAGAACGGCAACGGATTCAACTCAAAAGCAGGATCTCCTTCAAGACTGAAGATCTCCATTTAATTTCTCTTGAAGTTTTTGGGTTTCTTTATGTTTTGTTGTTTTCCTAATTTTGAGATGTTTTCCTTCCAAAGTATGAACTAAATTCCCTAGATTACTAGGGAGGATGAAACCTAAGACGGATCTTATTATTTGATTTTTCTGAATTACATGATAAATATTTGTTCTTGATCTCAATTATGTGTTCTTATTTCATGTTTTAATGTTTTCAGCATATTAATTCATGATTGATGAGCTTATTTAGTGGAGCAAAAAGCGATGATCCTCAGTTCTTCATGGCATATCTCTCTATGCAAGTTTTCACACAACTTGCAACTTCTGTTGCAACTAGCAAAAACAAAACAAATCGTTGAGTTGATATACATACTTACTTTGTAACACCCCACACCCGGCCCATGCGTTTCGACCGGATCTGGCATGTCACTGCTTGTACTTTGAAAACTTTAGCTTTGTTGGTTTTTGAAATTGTGAGTTAATTAGACAATATTAAAGTAAATAAGCGGCATTTTAAAAAATAACCTTGTATTAATTATTATTAAGTATAAATAAACCTTATCATAAAATCCATAAGTTGCTTAGCATTGAAAACGACTTAGTTGAATGAAAACTAGGGGCCTTATTACATAAATATCCTCGAATTAACATTGAAATAAATTAAACTTAAAGAAATCTCAAAAGAAAATAACTTGTAGAAATAGAACTTGATGGCCTCTCGAGTCCGTCTCGGCTCCCATGTCCACGATCTACTGTTCCTCTGGAAGAGTAGAGAAAAGGAAAGCGTGAGTCACAAACACTCAGTATATAAATCTCAAAACACATATCGACCTGAGCCCACAAACACATTATGGGCCCTGGCCCATACAGGAAGGCATCAATCATAATCACATAATAAGTAATAAAGAATGAATAGCCCAACCCATCCTAGGTTTCCATCCTCTACACACCAACCCGTACCAACCATCACACCTTGGGGATTTTTACAATCAACCCTCCATCCGCTACACACCAAAACGACAGCCGTACTGACTATTCCTATTAAGTAGGAATCATTAAACGTGGCATAGCCACCGATCACAATGTGACCTAGCATTTATATTTGTGGGTTTTCTACCACTGATCACTGCGTGACCTATCATGCACTTCCCCTTCATTATATCAATATCCCATCCCATGCATACACATATAAAGAAAACATCATGCAGTTATATATATATTTGCGATACACATAGGGAGTTCTATGTTTACATACCTGGCATCTTTGCCTAGCCCTTTTAGGGTTCCATTCGACTGTCTATACAGCCTCATTCCGGCTTTTTAGCCCATAACATATATAAACAAACATACATACAGGTTTATTAGCAGTGTGTTAGAGATCTACACACCTGATTAATGTTGATACCCTTGCTAAACCGATCTACAACCTTGCTCAAAAAGCCGGAAAGATGTGAAACTACGGCCTCTCCTATATTCGGCCATGGTTAGTGTTCTACCCAATTTTATGTATTTGAATAAACAACTCTTCTTACCTTAAAATTCCGAAATTGAAGACTAATGATTTTTCAGCTTTTAGATCTAGTCGACCAAGCTTCCTTAGCTTAGGAGATTCAGCTAGCACTAGAGAGAGGATTCGGCAATGCCGATGGAAGATTTAAATGCCGGAAGTGTAGAACAATTTCTCAAATTGGATGAATAAAAGAAAAAGCGATGGATGCTTCGGCTTTTTAGAGAAATCGGCACAAGGGAAAAGAAAGTGGGGAAGATTTTCGGCTTTTAAAGAAATTAGAGAAAGAAATTTGGAGAAAAGAAGCTAGGGAATTTTGGCACAAAAGAGAGAGGATTTAATGTCAGAAACAAGGAGCTAGCCCCCTCTATTTATAGGAAATTCGGCAACCCTTTGCCATGTAGTAGCTGGTTTCTTTACTCCTCTTAGTGATGGATTCTTGGCCATCACTCTCTTTGTAGATAAATTCCTAACTTTCCTCCTTTATCTTAATCTACTAGCTCATCTAAAAGAGACTTAATTATCTCTAACTCCTCCTTCCTTTATCAGCATATTATCCACATATTTTAATCATTAAAATCCCTAAATCTTAGCCTTTATCTGCTTATTATCCACATAAAATAAATTCCTAAATAATAGCCTTTATCTGCTTATTATCCACATAAAATAAATTCCTAAATAATAGCCTTTATCTGCTTATTATCCACATAAAATAAATTCCTAAATAATAGCCTTTATCTGCTTATTATCCACATATTTTAAACATTAAAATCCCTAAATTTTAACCTTGTTGCCATCCACTCCACCTAATCCTAATGCCCAAAATTTAGCTAACTTAAATTACAAGAATTGGGCTCCATGAAACTTAAATTTGGGCCCCTTACTCCTTGTGTGTGGCGTCACCCCTTGCTCCATTTTAAGTGCCGAAAATTGGCCTAAAAAAACATGGGCTCCTTACGACCCAAAACTTGTTCCTTTTTAATTATTAATGATGCCATCTTAAAATAATTTAATCTGGGCCTTTGCCTAATTCTAAGCCCAAATTTAGACCCCTTTTACTTAAATTAACATTTTAAACATATCCTCACACTAAACGCGTAGACCCATTAATTCAGGATGTTACAGTTCTACCCCCTTAAAGAAATTTCGTCCTCGAAATTTCCAACTAACTATTAATTGTACTACCCAAGTCACACCACTATGCTTTCGCTGCGCACTCTAATCAAAAGAAACACTTAGTATACTATGGTAGAGTACGCACCGGTATCCACATCTAGAGCGTCCTCGTCCCCTTGTACTCATGCTATCGATTCGCGTTTATCTGATTAAAAATTTTATGAATTATTGGTTTTCTTCCACTGATTATCCACGAACAGTCTTATGATTAGTAGTTTTAAGAGTAGTTCTTTCGAATTCGCAATTCCGTCTCAAGTTCACCTTTCTTAGTTCTAAGAACTACATACATTCAACTGACAACATCCATACACCCACATTCAATACATAGGGGTATTTTCGTCATTTCACTACCTAGGGGTATTTCCGTAATTTATCCTACAGGGGTATTTTCGTAATTTTCAAAATAGAGTTCCTTGTTGATTTCATGAAATAAGGGTATTTTGGTAATTTTTACAATCCAGAGGTATTTCGGTAATTCTGTAATTCGGGGGTATTTCGGTAACTTTGTAATCCGGGGGTATTTCGGTAATTTTACAAATCAAGGGTATTTTGGTAATTTTGAAATTTAGGGGCATTTTGGTAATTTTGAAATCCGGGGGTATTTTGATAATTTTGATATCCGGGGGTATTTCTGTAATTTTGAAAGTCGGGGGTATTTTGGAAATTTTGAAATCCGAGGGTATTTCGGTAATTTTGAGGGGGTATTTCAGTAATTTTGAAATCTGGGGGTATTTCGGTAATTTTGATATCCGAGGGTATTTCGGTAATTTTGAAATTCGGGGGTATTTCAAAAATTTTGAAATCCGGGGGTATTTCGGTAATTTTGAAATTCGAGGGTATTTCGGTAATTTTACCAAACAAGGGTAATTTGGTAATTTCTTCAAACCAGGGTTATTTTGGTCATTTTGCAAAACAAGGGTAATTTGGTAATTTCCTTCCTGGCTTTGAACATTTTCAAATCAATTTTTTTTTGAAGTGTACAAAACTTAGGGGTTTTTTTTTTTTTGCAAAACAAGGTTAGTCCCTTTCGGGTTTTAATTATGGGTTCAGCCCATGAACAAGTCCTTATTGCTAGAGTGAACAGTCACTACGCACCAGGTAAGATTCCAGCGAAGAGGAGGTGAGTCACTTGGACTGCTTAAAAACCAAGCTCTTCCGGATCTACTCCTAGACATGCATATGCCTGTTACCACACCTTAGTCTTGCGACTTGTTTACAGGTTTTGTTTAGTAAAAATTAAGTCTTATGTAATTGAAGAGTTGTTTGTCTAAGCCTAGAGTCCATCAAGTTCTAATCTAGATAGTCTACGTCCCATAAAGCCCATTAAGCTCACATTTATATCACAATCAGGAGTTCAGAATACTTACCTGGGTGGATTGGATGCCGGTAGACTCGAAGGCCATGTCTTCAAACCAAAAATTTTTCTTAAATTCAATTTTTCTCTAAAACACTTCTAGACCCATTTCACAGCCCGAGTTTTAAACTGGGCTCTGATACCAAAATGTAACACCCCAAACCCGACCCATGCATTTCGACCGGATCTGGCATGTCACTGCTTGTACTTTGAAAACTTTAGCTTTGTTGGTTTTTGAAATTGTGAGTTAATTAGACAATATTTAAGTAAATAAGCGGCATTTTAAAAAATAACCTTGTATTAATTATTATTAAGTATAAATAAACCTTATCATAAAATCCATAAGTTGCTTAGCATTGAAAACGACTTAGTTGAATGAAAACTAGGGGCCTTATTACATAAATATCCTCGAATTAACATTGAAATAAATTAAACTTAAAGAAATCTCAAAAGAAAATAACTTGTAGAAATAGAACTTGATGGCCCCTCGAGTCCGTCTCGGCTCCCATGTCCACGATCTACTGTTCCTCTGGAAGAGTAGAGAAAAGGAAAGCGTGAGTCACAAACACTCAGTGTATAAATCTCAAAACACACATCGACCTGAGCCCACAAACACATTATGGACCCTGGCCCATACAGGAAGGCATCAATCATAATCACATAATAAGTAATAAAGAATGAATAGCCCAACCCATCCTAGGTTTCCATCCTCTACACACCAACCCGTACCAACCATCACACCCTGGGGATTTTTACAATCAACCCTCCATCCGCTACACACCAAAACGACAGCCGTACTGCCTATTCCTATTAAGTAGGAATCATTAAACGTGGCATAGCCACTGATCACAATGTGACCTAGCATTTATATTTGTGGTTTTTCTAACACCGATCACTGCGTGACCTATCATGCACTTCCCCTTCATTATATCAATATTCCATCCCATGCATACACATATAAAGAAAACATCATGCAGTCATATATATATATTTGCGATACACATAGGGAGTTCTATGTTTACATACCTGGCATCCTTGCCTAGCCCTTTTAGGGTTCCATTCGACTGTCTATACAGCCTCATTCCAGCTTTTTAGCCCATAACATATATAAACAAACATACATATAGGTTTATTAGTAGTGTGTTAGAGATCTACACACCTGATTAATGTTGATACCCTTGCTAAACCGATCTACAACCTTGCTCAAAAAGCCAGAAAGATGTGAAACTACGGCCTCTCCTATATTTGGCCATGGTTAGTGTTCTACCCAATTTTATGTATTTGAATAAACAACTCTTCTTACCTTAAAATCCCGAAATTGAAGACTAATGATTTTTCAGCTTTTAGATCTAGTCGACCAAGCTTCCTTAGCTTAGAAGATTCGGCTAGCACTAGAGAGAGGATTCGGCAATGCCGATGGAAGATTTAAATGCCGGAAGTGTAGAACAATTTCTCAAATAGGATGAATAAAAGAAAAAGTGATGGATGCTTCGGCTTTTTAGAGAAATCGGCACAAGGGAAAAGAAAGTGGGGAAGATTTTCGGCTTTTAAAGAAATTAAAGAAAGAAATTTGGAGAAAAGAAGCTAGGGAATTTTGGCACAAAAGGGAGAGGATTTAATGTCAGAAACAAGGAGCTAGCCCCCTCTATTTATAGGAAATTCGGCAACCCTTTGCCATGTAGTAGCTGGTTTCTTTACTCCTCTCAGTGATGGATTCTTGGCCATCACTCCCTTTGTAGATAAATTCCTAACTTTCCTCCTTTATCTTAATCTACTAGCTCATCTAAAAGAGACTTAATTATCTCTAACTCCTCCTTCCTTTATCAGCATATTATCCACATATTTTAATCATTAAAATCCCTAAATCTTAGCCTTTATCTGCTTATTATCCACATAAAATAAATTCCTAAATAATAGCCTTTATCTGCTTATTATTCACATAAAATAAATTCCTAAATAATAGCCTTTATCTACTTATTATCCACATATTTTAAACATTAAAATCCCTAAATCTTAGCCTTTATCTGCTTATTATCCACATAAAATAAATTCCTAAATAATAGCCTTTATCTGCTTATTATCCACATATTTTAAACATTAAAATCCCTAAATTTTAACCTTGTTGCCATCCACTCCACCTAATCCTAATGCCCAAAATTTAGCTAACTTAAATTAAAAGAATTGGGCTCCATGAAACTTAAATTTGGGCCCCTTACTCCTTGTGTGTGGCGTCACCCCTTGCTCCATTTTAAGTGCCAAAAATTGGCCTAAAAAAACATGGGCTCCTTACGACCCAAAACTTGTTCCTTTTTAATTATTAATGATGCCATCTTAAAATAATTTAATCTGGGCCTTTGCCTAATTCTAAGCCCAAATTTAGACCCCTTTTACTTAAATTAACATTTTAAACATATCCTCACACTAAACGCGTAGACCCATTAATTCAGGATGTTACATACTTACCATCAAATATTAATATAAAAAGAAAAAAAGAAAAACAACCATGCTTCCCTTGGCTACTTAGCATTAAAAACATCGTGGTGACACATCCAATTGTGTAGAAGGTTAAGCTACTTGTGTGGTGGGTGTCCTTGATAGTCTCCACTAGTGCTTCCGACACTAAGCAATGTTTTTTTTTTAACAAAGACACTAGACAATGTTGAATGTAATCTTTAGGAGAGGATCTGTTGGTGACGTAGGTAGTAAAGCAAAACGTATACTTTTAACCCAATCGGGATGAGTGCTGTAACAACTTGATGTGAGGGACTAATGAGGATTCCCAACACCAAATAGAACATCAACATACCTGATTTCTCCCCTATTATGTATATTTTTGATTTCCTTTAATATATATAGATTTGTTGATATTGTTTTGCATTGCATGAGAGAGGGTTTATATAGACTTTGTGTAGGAGATTGTCATGCCAAGTTGCCCTGCCAAAATTTGATTGAATGCAAATTTAAGAGGACATTTCTGTAAGCAATCAAATTGAGGTGAAATGGACATGTCAAGCCAAACTACATGGAAAATGCTTTTGATTAATTGTCATTAAAATCATATTTAAAGTTTTCAATTCATTTTAAAAATTAATGGAATTATTGTCAAAAGCACTGAAATACAATCTTATTTAACTCAAAATTTTTCTTTGATTTTCAAATGCGGATTCAAAATGGAATTTTTCAAAAAAAATTTTAAATATTTTTATAAGTAATTGATTGTACCAAATCCTTTAATGTTCTTTTTTTTAGAATTCGTCCAACAATCCTAAATTAAATTCTCTTAATTATTTTGATAGGGACTAAATTAGTCATTTATCAACTGGAATAAATTTGTCGCTATATTTTCAATTAAATTACTCTATTTATTTTAAAACAATTTAAATTAAATTTTATCCTCTAATATAAAGATTCCCTAAAGATTTATTCCAACAAAATATATATACCGTGTATAACAAGTCAATGGAATAATTATCTGGATCTTCTTTTAGACATAATTAGATTTATAGATTTATAAATTATCAATATATTTCTTCTAATGACTATAATTTTTACATACTTTTTTCAATCATATCGTTAATATGAAAATAATAAGTATTGGGTGCAGTGGTAACACAAATTGTACTTCCAATGAGAGAATGTGAATTTGAACCTTTGAAACAACATTATTAGAAAGGGCAGTCATGAACCCCAAATATGTACGCCTTTCTAAGGATAGAGTCGTTAATCACTTGCGCTTGGTCGTAAGGATGCCACAGTGATAGTGATACTAATATTGATTAACATTTTATTGATTGGTGATCAGTTTATGTTGATAATTTTAACTGAAGACTGAGAATACTTAAAAAAAATCAAATAGATGTCGATTAAGGTTTAGCTCAATTAGCACTATTGTTATTGGAAAAATTAGAAGGATGGATACTTGAACATGATTAAATGCATTTCGTTTTCCATTTTAAGGATTTGGATTGAGATAGATTATAAATATAAGGAGGCATGGTATAAAGAAAAACATATAAAAAGTTGAGATGTTTTTGTATTATTAATTCTTTTTTTTATTTTGTTTGAGCAAATATAAAATTGAAAATACAACAGCAGCCAAATTATGTTTTTTTTTACTCAGATTAAATGTAATTTAAGGCATTTTATTATTATTTTATTCATAGGCGATGATCATCAGTTCTTCATGGCGCATCTCTCTATGCAAGTATTCACACAAATTGCAACTTCCCTTGCAGATAACAAAAACAAAACAAATCGTTGAGTTCATATACATACTTACCATCAAATATCAATATAAAAACAAAAAAGAAATACTACCAAGCTTCCCTTGCCTGCTTAACCTTGAACACATGGTGATGGCACATCCAAGTGTGGAGAAGGTTGAGCTACTGGTTTGCAAGTGTCCTCGATAGTCTCCCCCAGTGGTTCCGACACCAAGAATTGTTTTTTTTTTTTACAAAGACACCAGGCAATGTTGAATGTAGTCTTAAGGGGAGGATCTGTTGGCGACGCAGGTAGTAAAGCAAAATGTATAATTTAACCCAATTGGGACGAGTGTTGTAACAACTTGATATGAGGGACTAACGAGGTTTCCCAACACCAAACAAAACATCAACACACCTGATTTCTCCCCCATTATGTATATATTTGATTCCTTTTAAGATATATAGATTTGTTGATGATTTTTTTTGCATTGCATGAGATAAGGTTTATATAGACTTTGTGTAGGAGAATGTCATGCCAAACTGCCCTGCTACTGAATGCAACATTAAGAGAGCATTTCTATAAACAATCAAATTTAGATGAAATGGACTTGTCATGCCAAACTACATGGAAAATGCTATTGATTAATTTTCGTTAAAATCATATTTAAAGTTTTTGATTCATTTTAAAAATTAATGGAATTATTGTTAAGAGGACTAGAATACAATCTTATTGAACTCAAACTTTTTCTTTGATTTTCAAATGCGAATTCAAAATGGAATTTTCCAAAAAAAATTAAATATTTTTATAGGTAACTGATAGTGCCAAATCTTTTAATGTCTTTTTTTTTTAAATTCGTCCAACAATCCTAAAATAAATTCCTTTATTTGTTTTGATAGGGACTAAATTAGTAATTTATCAACCGAAATAAATATGTCGCTATATTTTCAATTAAATTACTCTATTTATTTTTAAAAGAAATTAAATTAAATTTGCTCCACTAATATAAAGATCCCCTAAATATTTATTCCAAACAAATATATACCATGTGTGACAGGTTAATGGAATAATTATTTGGATCTTCTTTTTGAAATAATTAGATTTATATATCTATAAATTATCAAGATATAACTTCTAATGACTATAATTTTTACATACTTTTTTCAATCATATCGTTAATATGAAAATAATAAGCATTGGGTGCAATGGTAACACACATTGTACTTCCAATGAGAGAATGTGTATTTGAACCTTTGAAATAACATTATTAGAAAGGGCAGTCATGAACTCCAAATATGAACGCCTTTCCAAGGATAGAGTTGTTAATCACTTGCTCTTAGTCGCAAGGATGCCGCAGTGACAATGATATTCATATTGATTAACATTTTATTGATTGGTGACCAGTTCATGTTGATAATTTTAACAGAAGACTGAGAATACTTAAAAAAATCAAATAGATGTCTGTAATACCCCCTACTCGTATTCGTCTCTGGAAGAGGGTACGAGGCATTGCTGGAGTTTACCGAATTAATTTTTCTGTTATTACGAGTTAAATACTATTCATTTACCGAAACATGTCATGACGTCCCTTAGATGAGCCTCCGAAGCCCAAAACATACATCAGGACCAAACCGGGATTAAATCAAAACCATAAGAAATTTTTCGCAAAATCCTGAAGTTTTTTTTTTCATGAACTCAATATAACCCCTTTATAAATATCTAACCTTCCCTGCAATTTTAAACCGAGACGATCCAAACCAACCAATCCATTTCAACATATTTTCAAGATAAATTCAAGCATATCCATAAGATAACCTCATCACATACCAAAACCAAGATTTGTTAGCCATACCAATGGCTAACCTTACATTCATTTCACATTAACATTTACTTTATTAGCTTATACATGCCATTGATTTCCAAAATAAAGTTTCTTTATATACCGAAATCTTGAGGTTCATAGTGTGATGTGTATCCGACCGAATCCGACCTCCGAGCTCTTAACAGGTGCTCGAATGGCATATGTCCTAGCAGGTGCTCGTGCTTCAGACCTGCCTGCAGTATCTTTCGCAGCTCCTCAGCTACCACTGACATTACCGGATGGTCGACGTGGTCTACCCCTTGAAACTGGATTACTCAGCTTCGATATCTGTTCAGCTTCATTTTCACCCCTTTCTGAACAATCTCTGAGGAAATGGTCGAAAAAACCACATCGGTAACAAGCCCCGCTCTTTAATCAGCATTCACCAAAATGGGTTTTATTACAATACTGGCATCTCGGCTTAGGACTGTCTACATTACCCATACTAGTCACAGGCGGAGTGGGAGATCCCGGGTTAGTGCGTTGGAAGCCTCGTTCCTTTCCAGAATATCCTGTTACTGAAGTAGGACGATCATAATACCTCTTTAATTTCTTTGAAACTGAAGATGATTGAGATTTCCCCATCAATCTTTTCCTGAAAACCTGAGGTTCTCTTTCAGCTTGTTTCTTTTCTTTGCTTAGTTCCTCTACTTTATAAGCTCACTCTGCAAGGGTAGCAAACTCTCGGATTTCAAGAATTCTGATCAATAGCTTGATATCTTCATTCAACAATTTTTCAAATCGTTTACACATTTTGGCTTCTGATTGTACCCATTCCTGAGCATATTTACTCAACCGAACAGATTCTCTTTCATACTCAAATACCGATCTATTGCCCTGTTTCAGCTTAAGAAATTCTTTTCCTTTCTGATCAAGGAACCTCTAGCTTATATATTTCTTTTTAAATTCGTTCTAAAAGAACTTCCAGGTAATCTCTTCTTTCAGAACCACCGAAGCTTTAGTGTTCCACCAATGATAAGCTATTTCTTTTAGCAGTGAGACGGCACATTTCAAACATTCTTCTAGTGTGCATGATAATTCCTCCAAAACCCGAGTAGTATCTTCTAACCAAAACTCAGCTCGTTCGGGATCATCATCAACTGCAGCTCTGAATTCTTCTACCCCATATTTTTTGATTATATCAACTGGAGCTTTCCCTTTTCTGATAGATTCGGAACTTGTACCCTGTGGAATCTCGGGAACCGATGAAGGAAGAGGAGGGGAAGCTTGATTTTGCTGCACTACAGGGTTAGTTCTTATATACTGAGTAAACCATTCATTCATCATTTGATAAAAAGCCATTTTAGCCTCTTCACTTTGGTCCCCTGTCTCGGACCTTCTACTACTAGTAGCTTCAACTTCTCTTTGTTCTAGAGCCGGAGCATTACTCCCGGCTTCCTCAGGTTGAGCTTGGTCAGTAGGCATTTACTATAAGAAAATCACATTTCAAACGGTCAGGAGATAGCACACTATCAATAATAATATAAATGGCATGTATAGCTAATCCCGTATTTGCTATGTCGATTCGAGAACCGACTAAACCGTAGCTCTGCTACCAACAAATATAATACCCCCTACCCGTATTCGTCGCCTGAATAGGGTACGAGGCATTACTGGAGTTTACCGGATTAATTTTTCTGTTATTACAAGTTAAATACTATTCATTTACCGTAACATGTCATGACGTCCCTTAGATGAGCCTCCAAAGCACCGAGATTAAAACAAAACCATAAGAAATTTTTCGCAAAATCCCAAAGTTTTTTTTCATAAACTCAATATAACCCCTTTATAAATATCTAACATTCCCTAAAATTTTAAACCGAGACCAATCTAAACCAACCAATCCATTTCAACATATTTTCAAGATAGATTCAAGCATATCCATAAAATAACCTCATCATATACCAAAACCAAGATTTGTTAGCCATTCCAATGGCTAACCTTACTTTCATTTCACATAAACATTTACTTTATTAGCTTATGCATGCGATTGATTTCCAAAATAAAATTTATTTATATACTAAAATCTTGAGGTTGATAGTGTGATGTGTCTCCGACCGAATCCGACCTCCGAGCTCTTAACACTACAAAACAAGGGAAAATGAAACAGGGTAAGCACTTTGTGCTTAGTAAGCTCATGTACTAAGAATTATACTTACCGAATATTTTCAATACAAAGCAATAAACATTCATATATTCATTCAATGCGTTATTACTCTAACATGCACAAACTAAACATTCAAGTTAGTCCAATAATTTCCATATATCAATAATATATACCATGATTGATGAGCTCATCAATACCATGATTTCCATTCCCTTATTATTTTTCCATATTTATCCCATTGAATTTCTCGGAATTTCGATGGATTTTCAAGGGTACACTTTATTGTACAAATCCGGGTCCGTCAATTCATATTCATGTGCGCACATTTCCATTTCAGAGAGCACACTCCCGTGAACCTCATCCTTACAGCGGGATTACCAGTCCAGGCTAAATCCCCTGTAATATAAACTCATAGTGTATTGTCGGGTTTACCAGTCCAAGCTAAATCCCCTACAACGACAATTACTCTAATAAGCTTGGATCTGAATTACCAGTCCAGACTAAATTCAGACCCTAATTCGGATTACCCGTCCGGGCTAAATCCATTTTCCACATATTCTTCGAGAGGGCTATATATTAGGATAGAATCACCCGTCCGGGATAGATCCTTTATACCATCAATTCCTTTTCAGAGATCCATCAAATTTTCCTTTCATTCAACCGGGATTTATTTTCCATTTTCATCAAGAATATCAATATTTTATCAATTATCATACAATAACATCCAAATCATATTCACATCAATAAAAATATATTTCAAACATTTAAGAATATAATTCAAGTTACACGAACTTACCTCGATACTTGTTCGTATACAAAAGTCTACTAATCCCGAACTTTTTTCTTTTCCTCGATCTAGCTTCGTATTTGAATTTTCTGGATCTAAATAAATAAATTTAATCATCAATTTAATACATTTCATGTTCATATGTAACATTCTCTATAATTCCATTATTATTTATAGTTCATTCAGAGCTGTCTCCTTGAGTCATAGTCACTAAATTATTTATATCTTGAGTTACGAAACTCCAAATTAAGATCCGCTTGATTTTTCCGAAACTAGACTCACATATCTTCTTACCATAAAATTTTCAGAATTTATGGTTTAGTCAATAAGTACAGCTAATTCTTTAAAGTCATCCATATTCTACTGTTTGACAGTTTCGACCCTTCTTCACTAAAAATTTATTTTCTCCTAATACAGAATTTGGATGATATTCCTGTTTGTTTCTCTTGAAAGTTCTTGTTTATTTCTCTTGAAAATAGACTCATTAAGAATTTTAAACATATAAATTTAAGCCCCTAATTATTTTTCTCCAATTTTTGATGATTTTCCAAAGTCAGAATAGGGGAGCCTGAATTCATTCTGACCTTGTCTCACAAAATTTATTATATCTCATGTTTTACAATTCCATTGATTACTCTGTTTCTTCTATGAGAAACTAGACTCAATAAGCTTTAATTCCATTTTTTTTCATCCTCTAATTCGATTTCCAAAATTTATGGTGATGTTTCAAAGTTAGCCTACTATTGCTGTCCAAAACTGTTTTAGTGCAAAATGTTGATTACCATTTTTCCCCTAAGCTTTCAATAAATGATAATTTCGTCCCTGCTCAATTAACCTCTCAATTGAGCTAATTTTTCTCAATTAACACTTTATTCTATCACTTTAAACTACTTTATAACCTTTAGAAATCAGAATTTTAACATTAGACTTTAACTCCAAAGTTTTTCACAATTAGGTCCTACAAATGAATTTCTATTGAAATTTCCTAATAAAATCATCTCATAAACAAATTAAAGCTTCAATTTCATGTTATCTCATCATAAACTTACAACACTCAACCATGGTGACTTTCAATTTCATCCATGAAATCAAAACTAATGAATTTAGTAATAAGACCTAGTTGTAAAATTCTTAAAAACACAAAAAATTCAAGAAAAAGGCAAGGATTAACTCACTTGGTGCAAAAATTATGAAATACCAAATTGAATAAACCCTTAGGACGTTTTTGGCTGATGATAATGAAGAAAATATGAAGAGAATTCTAGATATTCCAATTTGGTCCCATTTTTATTTTAGTAAATTTTGTTATTTTCCCGTTTTTCCCTTATTTCACCAATTCTCTTGATTTTTCTCAACTTATGCCGTCCAAAATATCTCCTTTTGGACTTATTTTCAATTTATGTCCCTCCTCATTTAACAATTGAGCTATTTAATCCTTCTAGCAACTTTTACACTTTTTTTTAATTTAGTCCCTTTCACTTAATTAACTACCCAAACGTAAAAATTTTCTAACGAAATTTTAATACCATCTTACTAACATTTCATAAATATTTATAAAAATATTTTCGACACATTTTTACGAGATCGAGGTCTCGATACCTTGTTTTTACCCAATTTTCTTCAATAATTTCTTTTTTTCTTTTTAACTAACCATTAAATTGGTAAAAAAAATTTCTATCGATATTTTCATACGATTTTCCTATCATATCAATATTCATACAAAAACATTAAAATAAATTTCTCCTTAAATCGGATTTGTGGAACCATTGTTCCGATAACCTTGAATTTATGCCATTACAATGTCTATTTAGGTTTAGCTCAATTAGCACTATTTTGATTCGAAAAATTAGATGGACAGGTATTTGAACGTGATTAAATGTATTTCTTTTTCTATTCTAAGAACTGGAATTGAGATAGATTATAAATAGAAGTAGGCATGGTATAAAGAAAAACATATAAAAAGTTGAGATGTAATTGTATTATTACTTTTTTTTATACTATTTGAGCAAATATAAAACTAAAAATACATCAGCAGCTAAATTATGTTTCTTTTCATTCAGACTAAATGTAATTCAATGTCGTTTATTATTATTTCATTCATAGGCAATGATTATCAATTCTTCATGGCGCATCTCTCTATAAATGTATTGACTCAGCCTACAACTTCCCTTGCAGCTAACAAAAACAAAACAAACCATTGAGTTCATATACATACTTACCATCAAGTGTTAACCTGAACCTCAAGCCCTAAACCTTAAACCTCAAACCCCAAACCCCAAACATTAAACTTGAATATTGACCTCTAAACCATGAACCCCAAACTCGAACCATAAACCTTAAACCTCAAATCATAAATCCTAAACTTTAAACTCGAATCTTGAACTCTAAACCCCAAACCTTAAATACGAACCTTAAACCTTGAACCTCAAACCCAGAACACTGACCTTCAAACTTTAAACTCCAAACTTGAACCCAAAGATTGAACCTTGGACCTTAGGTTTAGGGTTCAGGGTCTGTGTTTCAGGTTTGGGATTCATAATTTAGGGTTTGGTATTTAAGGTTTAAAGTTTAAGATTCAGGGTTTATGGTAGAAAAACCAAATTTATGTATCAATGATATGAAAAAATTATTGAAATGTCATTATATAATTAGAAAGGGACCATGGACAATATAGTGGGAAAAGTACATAAAATAATTTCTCGTATTTTTATAATAGCAATATAAGGTTAAACTGGGAAAAATATTTCCCACTATAAATGTTTTTTTGCTTAATTGGAGCAGAATACTCCAATCTAAAATTCCATCTCCGATGCGTTCAAAATTTTACTGGCCAAAGTTAAAATGTTATCCAAAGGGATGGCAATGGTGTGTTTGCACCAAAACCCATAATAATGGCCAAAGATGGGATATTAGAAAAGTTACCTTGTTGTGTAATTTGGGGACCATAACCCTAATATATATAACTTTGGCACATTAGCCCTAATTCCTAATCAGCTTATCATTAATTAGAAATTAGTTACTAGAGTATCTACACATATTCAACCCATACTTTATCTAATAATTAAAGCCCAATAAACTTTAACCAAATTAGATCACTTTTAAATTGGGCTAACCTATTATGATAATAAATAATAATATGTAATTACCCTTATTATATATATGATGTCCATATTTTCCAACAATATGAGGATGAACCTTTAAGAGACTTTGTGAAAAGGTTCAACATAGCAAACATGGTCACAAAAGACGTTCCTAAAAAATTTGTTGTTCAAGCTTTCATGTCTAGAAAATCTGACCAATTTTTGAAGTATAATTTAATTGATAAACCCTCATCCTAATTGTTAGCATTATATGATGAGGCTGATGAAAATTTTGGTTTGAAAAATGCAACGAAAAATAAATTTAGGGAAAAACCAGAGTTTTTAAAAAATTTTCCAAAACAAGAACTTGGTTGTGATATCTAAAGTAATAAACACTTAATCAAAAATTTACTTTTTTCAATTCATCTAGGACAAAAACTTCGACTCAATTAAATTATTTCCAAAGTCATAGAATTTACTTCTAATTCAAATGCAGTTCGATCGAGTTTTTATTGAGCTAGTGGAGGGACCAATCGAACATATACTATTAGGGCCTAGTAATTGCAATTATGTTCAGAAGCATTGTTCTGATAATTCGCAATTACTTAATCATTGAGTCAGTGCACAAGAAGTATCATGATTGAAAAGTCCTTATTGTATACTATTTACGAAAGCAATCCATCCAATTGCTTTGTCCAATGACCTCGTCATATGTGTGTTACCCTCATATGATATCCTTGATTCCTTTGAGTTAAATCCGTTCACTCAATACAATCCTATTTTATCTTATTATCACCATTGTGTCTTCTTAATGATTAATATAATCGCTATCAACAAATGACTGTGATAAATTACTAGTTTTAAAACAAGCAACCCATGGCCACGTTCCATATTTATCAATCCACACAATGCCAATGAGAGGATATCGTTAACTCTTTAATTGAGCTATGAATTCCACTGTTGCTGGTAAAGTCATGCCATACATAAGTCATGTATCCAACATACTGGCTATCGGCTTGATTGTAACAGCTCGATTTTGGGGCTAGTCAGAATAGTGGTTTCGAGACCACTAAATCGAGGTCAAGGAAAATTATTTTGACGTTGTTTTATGTGTTGTAGCATAATCATATGGATGCATGAAATTTTTGGTGCTTTAATTTTGATGATTTCATGCTTAATTGTGGAAAAGGACTAAATCGCATAAAGTGCGAAAGTTCTATTTTTCAAGGTAGAAGTGTCAAATAGCCATAGAATGTTAAATTGGAGGTCTTTAAAGTGCAATTAGGCTATTAGGAGAGCATGGCCAGCCATAGGAATGAAGGAGACAATAGCATTAAATGTTGGTCAAATTTGGTAGAGATTAGGTGATAAAAAAAGACTAAAATAAAACAAAAAGATGAGACATCATCTTTTACCATCCCTCCTTCTTCCCACCGAAAATTTGAAGAGAAAACAAGGGTTTTGAAGCTCAAACTTTCAGCCAACATATTCCTTAGTAAGTAAGTGATTTTTGAGGTTTTCTTTAATGATTTTTGTACTTTTGGAGTCCCCAAAGCTTAAGCTAGCTAATGAGGGGACTAATTTGTGATATGGTTGAAAGTCTAAGGACTTGCCATGAGAGAGTATATGTGGTTAGCTGAGTTTTTATGGAAGAAAATGAATGTTAGGAAGATAAGAAACAACTTTTGTGAAAGGTGTTAGCATGGAAACATCTAAATAGGACTTAAATACAAAGAATGAATTTGTGTCATAAATGCATGAAATGGTTGGAATGGTGAGTAGTTGTAAGAGAAATAAATTTTCAGCTAGGCTTGTTTATTGAGAAAATGTGTTGAAAAATAATTTACGAGCCTAGGGGAAAATCATAATTTTGCCATTGTACAAGGGCAAAATGGTTATTTTTTACCGTGTAGATTTTGATGCATTATGATCATAGAATGATATAAATGAATGAATTTCATTGTTATAGATAAAGAAGAACGTGGAATCAACCTTGACCGTGGAAAGGGCAAGGTGACGAATTAAACCGTTAGTTAACACGTTTTGCACCGAGGTAAGTTTATGTGTAAACAATGCATTATATATATATATACATTGTTGTTGATAATTAGTGCATAGCTTGATTGAGAACTTGAACAGTTCAATTGGATTGAATGTGGTAGTTATTGAATAATTGTTATATGAATTACGAAATAGATATGTGAATGTATAATGACAATACTTAACGGTGGGCTAAGTGTGTTACCATCATATTACTTATTTATGATGGTTGGGTGTGATACCATCGTCTATTTATTAATTGGTGGGCTATGTGCGATACCACCGTAATTATCTTTTTGGTGAGCTATGTGCGATACCACCGTAATTATCTTTTTTGTGGGATACGTGCGATACCACCCCTATAAAGACTGATGGTGGACTAAGTGCGAACCCATCGAGTAATTTGATTATAAGTAGTTGATTATGACTACTAATGAATGTATGCATTAAGCTTGTGATATGGTTGGAAATGTGGAATTGAAAGAAATAAGTAAGCATGATTATGAATGTGGAGTGTTTCTTGCTCAGTATATGATGCTATATAGTTGTTTAGCACATACTATAATGTTATATTGTTTACATGTAAACTTACTAAGCTTAAAGCTTACCCCCTTCTCTTTTCCCTTGTTTTATAGAGTTTAAGGGTCGAGCCGGGATACGTGAATAACCAGAAGACCGCCCACACTATCTGCTCATCTCAGTATATATTTAGACTTAGTGATTTTTTTTATATGGCATGTATATGGGCTGAACTGTTGGAACGCCGGTACCCCATGGCGCAGCAGAATAAAATTAGATCCGGCGATCCAAATCATGGATCCATGTGTGAGGAACGAATCGGGGTGAAATAAAGGTTTCGAAATTACCAAAACTTCAATCTGAGTAGACAGCGACGCCTTGGCAACAAGAGTTTTGATCTACTGTCGAATCAAGCCTCAACCTTTTCCGATGTCGGCCTCTACGTAATCCACCCGGTTTGACTATGAACGGAAGAAATCTCCAAAACTGTTTTGGAGGCTTATTTGCTTGACGGCTGCTAGACCAAACAAGCAATCACTTAGGGTTTTCATCTTTTGTTTTGTCTCCTTTAATACCTTTTATAATGGGTGCCTTTCTCATTGGGCCTTTAATAATAGGTATCCTCTTAATTGGGCCTTTTATAATTGGTATGTCTTGAATGTATTACAAGATTAAATAAATACAATAAATTTTTTAACCGAAAATTATAATTACATTAATTATATCTGAAAATTACAATTACATTAATTATAATAAGGATTCCGGTAAACTATATTTATTTAAATTTATATATGAATCAAATTCATATATTAATAAAATTATGTTATCATTATGTGTACAACATCCTTGTACATATAATATGTTCAATATTTGATTGCCCAATTAAATTAATTCTTTAATTAATTTAATTTATGTGACAACCAAGCACAATACCAACTATATTTTATTCCGTTCATTTCAACCATAGGGTGTGACCCTGTAGGTTCTTGCAACGTTAGCAGTAATACTAGAACGATTCTATTGTCACAGACAATGAGTGGCATCTAGCAATGCATCATTGCTACCTAAGTTACAAGAAGTCATGATTCGACATAACCTTTCGCGATTAACCTTTCATGCATTAATCCTTAAGTCCTTTATCTTTGGAACGGATACAAGTCATGGGATAGTCACACTTGCATAATCCATCCCATGTTTCTTGATATCTTGAGTAGACTATGATATACAAATTAGTATGACATCTCATATCAACTTATTTGAGCATGGCCATGCATTTCTAGTCTCACTCAATCAAGTGGCCTAAGATATTACTCCTATTATGTAGGAGGGACTTATCCTTTATTGATCAACCATATCCCTCTACATAGATTGTGGTATATCCAACATCAGCCTTTATAGAACAACCTGTTACGGTGTACGTTTGACTGTATCAAAATATACAACTCACGATGCTGGGATAATAATGATCTCAAGTCTGAGGATCATATACATATTAATCACTATGAGTAATGTTGTGACAATTACATAATAATCCAAGAAACATACTCATAGCGGGTCAATCCAATATGTTGTTCTCTAACACACATATTCATGCATTGATTTTGACACTCCATATCAATGACAACTCTTTATCATCAATCAACTACATGTTAGTCTTAATGCATTATTATTGTCCTAGTCAACAATAATACTCGACTAAGGATCTTTTAAGAATAATCATATTATTCTCAGGACATTATTATAAAACAGTTTATCTATACACACAGAAAGAAAAACTGAAATAATAATGACAACGCTTTATATTAATAAACATGGTAAATTAAGTATGTTATTACAACCATCTCATGATTGATCTTTGGGCATACTCTTACATGAACTAGTTAGAGTATTTTGTTGTTTTGGCCAAAAGTGTGTTGGCCCCTTTTAAGACAAACTATTTTGTATATTGCCATGATTGATGGCTCACTTTGTCATTTATGAAATGATTTAATCATTCATGGAAAAATTAGATTGCAAAATATGAGTGTGTTTGATGAGATGTTGAATGGATTCTTGTGGTGTGATCTAGAGGGTTGCAAAGAGCTTGGCAAATAGCCTTGTTCTTGTTCACATGAGTAGGCACACGGGCGTGTGTCTAGGCCATGTGCGACAAACGGCCAGTCCATGGGCGTGTGTTTAGGCCATGTGAAGTCTGCACCTTGAAATTAGAATTTGAATCGCCACACGGTTGAAGCACACGGGCGTGCCCAGGCCGTGTGGATTAATCAGAGATGACTACGGGCCAGCCATATGGGTGTGTGTCTAAGCCGTGTGATTCAAGTCAGTGTCGACCGCGGGCGTCGAACACGGGCGTGTGAGATGATATACGGGTGTGTCATCTCCCCTACAGGCGTGTGGCCCCTGTTTAGGTAAAATTTTTCTTAAGTGTGTAAAAGTTTCCAAATCATCTTCGAAACCTTTTGGAAGCAAGTTTAGGACTTCGTAGGTCCATTATAAGAATGTTAGACATATGAATGGAAAAGTTTTAATTTGAAATGAGTTTGATAACCTAAAGTTGTATGATAGTGCAAGTTAAGTATAATAACACCTCATACCCGATTCCGGCGTAGAATACGGGCAAGGGGTGTTACATCGATCATCTTTAGAGCATAAGCCTCCATTTATATCAAAGCACATTAGTTACATATGCATGGTCAGTGACTAACTCAAGATTTAGGTAAATCACACCATGAATGTCACAAGTGAATTAATTCACAAACGGATTCAGAATTAGTTCATCTTGGGTCTAATGCAATGTATCATTCTGCCAATGAATACATCTATGTCTATACCTGTAGAGTCAACTGCTCTGATATCCAAGACTAGCCCTCTCCTCAATTGTATTTGTAGACGACATAATTATCCTTCTCAATATTTGAATTAAATGCTCACTTTGATTCTTTTACAGGATTACGGACTCGTTTAGATTATCTACTGGAGTAAGTTGTCTTTCTTGCAATGTAAATGTTCATACAATGCCACTTATCATCAGTTTGAACTTAGACAATCAATGAGCTAATATTTGCTTGTCACAATTTTACTATGCATGCAAAACATGAAAGACAGAAATACAGAAGACATAACGGTGAAATGTGAAATTTATTTATTCATCCTTCAAATAAATAGAAAACAATTACATGTTTACTACAACATTGGCACATTTCCCAATAAAGGCTCATGTATTTGTTGAGTGTGATGAGCCAGAGAAAGCTAAGGTGCAAGTGCAACAAACTAGTACGCGGAGCTTAGGAGACCTCCGCAATTCTTAAAAAGGCAAAACCCCATTGCATGATTGAGTTGAGAGAGCTCAATCTCAACATTCATACTTGGGGGGCAATAAGGTTATCATTCTAATGACTCTCGGGGTTACCAAGGACAGGGGAGAACAGATAGCGGTTATCATCAAAGTCAGTGAGGACAACAAAGGGCTCATCATAATAAGTTTTATTCCTGCCACAGTTTAACAGTGACTCCAACACAAATTTTGAGCCAAATAAAGCACTAAGGAATTTTTGAAATTACCACCTCTTTTGAGACCCAGCATCCATAGGGATAATTCAATATATTTCTATATTGGCTCTATAAATATTCATATTTTATATTTACAGACTCGGTTTATGAAAATGAGATTTTTAAATCGCATTTTCTAGTTAACATGTCTTATACTATTATAATGTTATTAGTCAATCCATTTCACTTCTAATATTGATGTAGCCTTTTTTTTTAAAAACACTTTTTCCAAACCCAACATGTAGGCATAAATTTTATTTTGTTGGTAATGGTGCTTTTAAGAAAAAGTTCACCCTAACATTTTAATTAGAATAAGTAACTGTGTTAACTATTTGTATTAAAAAATGATATTACAAAAGCACAGAGATCAAACTATTTTAAATTAAGGTATATGGACTCAAGGACAATGCCATAAAACTGAATTGGGACCCATAAATGAATTATTGATTTTTTATGCCAATGTACGATTTTAATATTATATTAATTTATAATTTTATAAATTTTAAAGGAATTAAATGATAGATTTATTATTTTGAGAGAGAGCCAAACTCTTTACATGCCATTGTATGAACTAAACCCTAATTTAGAACTAAAATTAGAATTTACTAGTTGCTTGAATCACAAGTGGAATGATAAATTATCTGGGTTTAAATTTCTAGGTCAAATTCTTCTATTAGAACTTGCATTTTACATAAGTTGTAGATTTAACATCTATACTTTAATTTGGTCATTTTCAGTTCTTGTACTTTTAGAATTTGAAAATTTTATTCATGACCAATGGTAACTATTAAATTCATTAAGTTAAGTTTTTAAAATTTGATGCGTCAAATATATTGTCGCATGTATAATGTTATGTCATCTTGTTATTTCTATATATTACTCATGAAAAATTAATTAATAAATTTAACGATCGTCATTTGCATTAGGACTAAATTTTCAAAATTAAAAAAATATAGCAACTAAGAATGAAACATTTGGAGAGCATAAATTAAATCTATAACTTTACGCATAATACATAGACTAATAGTATAATTTAACCAAATTGATTTAGCTACTGCTACTATTTGGTCAATACTAATTTTAAAATTCGATAAAATATAAGGAAATTGATCACATTAAAATACATAAACTAAATCCACAACTTACACAAAATGCATGTCTAATAGCAGAATTTAACCAAATTTCTATCTTTATATATGTATTTATATACAAATGTAAATATTTATTAATTTATATATAAACTAGAAATTGACCTAATATAAAGCATTAAATTGGCCAAAACAGTTATGGTTCAACCATTTGTTTGACTTCATTTTTGTTCAAGCAAGGTGCAGTAGAACCTACACCGGAGGCCCCACATGTCTATGGCATTCATCACCGTTGGATTAATCCATCAGATGATGACTTGATGTTGATGAAAATGGCCTAAAAGCCAACTACCCTAGTTTTCATGATACTAATAAAGTCCACCACAAAATCATTCACAATATTTGTAGCAGTTTAACTAATAAATCCTACAACTTGAAGACCCCTCTCCGAGTTCCTACATAAAATGCTTTCATAATTAAACTCCTTTCAATTCATATGACTGAAAATCCCTTTTCTTTCATATAACTATCCTATCATGGGTAACTATATTAGCACTGCCACATGCTTTCCATCTGATTCTACCGGGAAAGTAATTCTCTGGGACGGCACGGTTCAGGAGTTCGGCGGGCCAGTGGAAGCTGCAGAGCTGATGGTGGAGCATCCGCAGCAAGTGGTCGTGGAGTTCAACGCTGGAGTTAATCAAAAGAGGCTAATCCCATTGCCGGCGGACCATAAACTCGACGTAAAAAAGCTTTACATAATGCTACCTATGAAACGTGGGAAGCCGATCGCGTTGTCGTCGGAGGAAGCTTGTCGTGTACTGTCGAGTGCGAATTCGGTGTCGAGATCAAAGTCGATCTTATCGTCGTCCCCGAAGTGTGTTCCTTTGTTTGCGAGGATTTGCACTACGGATTATCGTGTACTCGAAGGGATGGGACAAAAGTTGCCGTTGCAGAAGAAGGAAAGTACCGGCGGTGAGAGGCCGGAGGAGATTCGATGTTTGACGGAGTTGTTTCCAGAGAGTTCGGAATATCTGCCGGTGTATTTGAATAGGCAATTTTCAGGCAAGGGATGGAAACCGAGCTTGGATACTATAAAGGAGAAGAAGGTTGAGAGAAAGTTTAAAATCCCACATTGGTTGTTTTAGGAATTTTTCGGGTCATTTTTTTTGGGATTCATGCTGCTTAAGCCTAATAATATTATCTTGAAAAGTCAAACCCAAGTCGAATACATAATGTCTTAGCGGTTGTTTTAAAAACCCAATGTTATAGGTTAATGCTGTAGTTTATAGTCATCTAATCGCATTATCAATAAACCAATGTGTAATTTAAAATAAATAAAATTATTATATTTTTAATATAAATTTAATTTGTGAAGAATGCAAATGCATGGTAATAGTGGGAAGAATTTATAATGTTAATTGGTTAGGGGTTTTTTACTTCTTTGTGCAAATTATGTTCAAATTATTACAGGGGGAGCTTTTGTGTTTGCCCAATAAATTACTATGGGCACAAAAGATTATTTTATTATAATTTAGTTGATTTTACTTTATAATAAGAATAATATTTAAATCGAATTTGATAAATAAGTGGTTGGGCGTATTAGTAAGACATGTTTCATTCTTAAGGGAAGAATCCAAGTTCAAACCTTAGAGGTAACATTACTGGAAAAAGTAATTACGAATCTCGAACATGAACTATAAAACAGACATGAAATATATGTTTAGATTTGAAATATTAAAATATAAATATATTTAAAATATTGAACTTCAGTCTATTCATTAAGCTTGGCAAACCGGAAAATAAAAAAGAAACTTGTTTTCATTAAGCTATGTAAATTTACCACTTTCAAATTTTTATTTTAATTACGTTTAGTAGTATTTATTCGAATATTCATGAATATTTAATTTATTTTTATATAAATATTTTAATTACTGTTGGCATCTTATTTGAAATAGTTTTAGATATTAATGGTTTATATTTTTAAATAACAGATTTGAATATCTAAATTGATTACTTAATTTTCTTGTGAAATTTTTTTATTTAAAAACATTTTTATAGTTACTAAATGTAGATATTTAACTATAGAGTAATTTAATTAATTCAAATAGCAATATCCAAGTTGAAAAAGTGTTAATAAGTGGAGTTGGGATGAAACCTAATTCTAAAATAATTTTGAGGCCTGAGCCCAATCTATCTAGATTCGCCCAGAAGGCTTGTTTTTCAGTTTTAAAAAAAAATGATTTTATTTAAATTTAATTATGAAAATAATATAAACGGAGAATGCTAAACTGATTAGAATTTAGAATTGTACAAAATTAAAAATATGCAATCCATTTGTTAAAAGGAGGAAGAGAAGAAATGAGAAGTGCAAGAAGTGAAGAAAGGTAAAATTACTAAAGCAGCCCAAATTAGCCTCATTGATGGGCTTCTAACCTTCTCACCTGTATTAACGAGGTTTCTTTCTCGTCCTCTATTTCCGGTCCTGCCCTCAATCTCATTTTGTTAACAATTTATGTCTCCAATCTCAACAGCTTCCCAATGTTGGGGTATTTTAAATATTATTACAAGATTAAATAAATATGTGTGTACGAAAAAACTATAATTCAAAAATATAAAAATATTTTTAATTAATAAAAAGAATTTTAAAATGAAGAAGAAGAATTTCATAAACCTTCCAAAATCTGACCCACTTTAAAACAAATGCCCTTATAAGAATTTTAGCATCTATACCCGCGACTCCAACATTTCCAACCACTTCAAATCACCCCAAAAATGGACATGTCATGTCATTTTACTCATTTGGTTTTTCTCGTACAACAGTTGAGAACCAGTTTCGGGAAAAAGGCAAATTCAGAATCCCAAAGTTACAAAAAGACCCTTTCTTTTTCCCCTAGATTCGCAGTTCAATATCGGATGCCATAATAATACAAAAATCCCTTCCATTACCCACTCTCATAGGTTTCCATATCAGTCTTCTGCCACAATCATACGTCACATCTTTGAATTCTATTGCTCTACTTCTGGTTTTACTCCTCTACTATGTTTGAATTGTGGATTAATCCTAATAGTTTTATTTCCCATAATTTAATCATTTACTTTAATGCCATGATTACTTTCTACCATTTTTTTACTGTTATCCAGTTATACAATTGAACTCACATGAAAATTCTTCAATTAATAACGACAATAATTAAAGTTGTGTTTGCCAAATCAGCTTTTAGGGTCAAATTAAAAAAAAAAAAAGCTAAATACTCTAACGTTTGACTTTTCAAAAGAGAAGTGAGGTATCAAATTATAAATTTAACCCTAATTCATATTATCCAAATTAAATTTTACAGAGGCTTCAAAACATTTGTTTATAATAACAATGAGTTACCAGTCAAATATTTATTAATTTCAAAAAAATTATAACAGGGTAATAATAACAAAGGCGCAAGAAAATAACGATACTTTTTACATTTGAGTCAATTATTTCATTACCTATCAAAATTTTATTAATTTACAAGAGTTATATTTATATGTGATTTTAATATTTAAAATATATGATTTATAAGTTTTACAAATAATTTGTATTAATCTGTTAAAAGCATTTAAAATTGATATTCCGTATATTATGATATTAATAAATTTTAATTTTAATTTATTTTTTACTTTATCTAGAAAATGTATTTTGATATATGAAATTTTAAATCAAATTAATTTGTAATGATAAAAAAAAAAAATAGAATTCAAACTCTCCTCCACTCACTGACTCACTTCCGCCAAATATCAACAATGTTAGTATATATATATGTGGGGATAGTGAGCTGGACATGAATGGCTGATGTTATTGGAATGAGCTGGTTCTTGATCGATGATCAGCCACATTAAGCAACGGCGGGGATTTCAAAATATAGAAATTAGAAACATTACATGTTCCAGTAAATAGAAAAAGTGTTAAAAGTACCACTGCTCACCCTAATTTCTTAATGCTATATTAAAATTAAAATAATTAATTTTGATCATAGGCAATTTAATCAGCATTGGATGAATATGAATAAATTAAGTTGTAAAGTATGTGAACAAAACAACATTGACTTAGTTTGAAATAGCAAAGGTGGTGGGAGGGCATGTGGATGAATGGGTTTGAATTTGTGAAATTATTACATATCATTCTCAATGTGGATTACAGAGAGGAATTCAGTGGCCAGCTAGAGCTAGTGTTTATGTAAATTCATTATTTATAATTTAGTAAAGCAATGTGATTAGCACATGTTCTTCTTCTGACATGGACCGTTGGAATTGGCACATAATATACCTTCTTTTACCCATTTTCCTCCGATTCTTTTTAAATATATATGTATTCAATACTACATAGTTTTCCTTTTTAGATTATGTGTGTTTCATTCTCCTCAAATTTCAGGATTTTTTTTATTTTTTTTATTATTTTTGGTGGTAAGCAGCCAGTAAGCACCACCAAAATTTAAGCTGTCTTTTTTTTCCCCTTCTTTTTGGGGGACATTTTAATCAGCTAAGAAGCTTAGCAATGTGTAAAGGTGCATGACTTTGCACATGGGTCATCATCCCACGTGAAATTCCATAATCTAGGCACGTGCGTTCCCGTGTCCCTCACTATGACATTTTCTTTTTAATTTATAACTTCTTCGGATTACATTAAACACAAATATATAATCTAAAGCTTTAATTTAATCACAATCTATGTGGTATGCACTTTTTAGATTTGTGATATTAGTTATTCTATTTTAAATTTTAAAATTTTTATTTTAAGTCTCTTTATCAAAATAATTAATCACCACAAGAATTTAATTGCGCGTAACTTCACAGTTTTTTAGCATTACTCAGACATTATTCTTAAAGAATCCTCATCCCCTCTTCCCGACAAATACCCGTCACCAAGGTAAAAGAAGGGCAAGCAACTTTAATATGCCAAGACTCCTCATAATCTATATTGGCTCCTTTCACCCTTGTAGCATGAACCGCCACTCTTATATTTTGTGTTGTAATAAATAGTATTGTTAACAAACTTCTACCATTTAATAATTAAAATTTATTTATGTGGATAATTTAATAATTTATATTTAGTGCACTAATAGTGTATAAATCTTTGCATTGTTGGTAAATCATAATACGTCACTTGTTAAAAAAATATAATAATAATAATGATATTTATTTTTTATAATTTTTATTCACTCATTAATTAATGATGTGTCTTAACTTGGTTTATTGATCATGTCATTCAATGTGTCGAATACAAACCTTGATTTAAAAAATATCTATTAACGTTGTTTGATTTTTAAATCAATTATTTACTATACTTATAAAAGATTAGACCTATATTTAACAATTATTTACTATACTTATAAAAGAATATTTGGGCCGTTGGGCATTCACGTCATGGATTTGCCCCCTTTGCTACAAACATGTCTTGACGAATGGGATTATGCGAGAATATATGCCTTTTTAACCAAACCTTTGTTTTAATTAAACAAAATTGGTTAAAGCTTTTGTTAGGTAACAAATGTCTTTATTTTAAGCTTAGTTAATACATTATTCGGATATAAATAATCAGTATTTTATTTTATTTTTTTCAAAGAAATTATATATAGCAATTCAAAAAATAAATATACATGGACCAAATGTTGTAATTTATATTAAAAATCTTTGGTTTGTGTAAAATTATTCAATCGTTCTAATTAACAATTAGTTAGTTAGATAGTTTAATTATATAAGTTTGTTGAGTGTTTTTGTGAATCTATCTCTCATGGAGGCTAATTTATATATTTATATGACACGATTCTTAAATGTGACGTATTAGGTAGGTCCTCATACATACCAACACGTACCCTGTTCTAAGGTCAACACGTGTTCCCTAAGTGTAGATTTGCTTGCATGATGATACAAACCCACTACCACGTGCTAACTCATACAAGCGAACTATACAGGCTGCCACTACTGAAGTAAAGAGGATCGGATTAATCATAGTTGGATAGTGGGTCAATAATGATGAACATCATAAAAAGGTTAGAATCTGATAATTAAAGAAACATGTAATAATCAAAATTTGGGGATTGGGAATGTAACACCCCTAACCCGTAACTATCGCCGGTCTAGGGTTAAAGGCATTACCGGACAAATCGGATCTTATACAAACATTTCATGTCATAATTTAACCAATCAAATCAAAGTGTCCCTTAAACAGGTCTACGAGACCTTAAACATGCATTAGAAAGAGGTCGGGACTAAACCGAACACATATGAAAATTTCTGAAAATTAAACATTTTTCAAAGCTATAGAGGTCACACGCCCGTGTGGGCAGTCCCTGTGCCTCACACGGCCTCAGACACGCCCGTGTGTCTAAGCCGTGAAAAAACAGGGCATACATACTGACTTGTCCACACGGCCTGAGACACGCTCGTATGCCTCACCCGTGGTCGATACTGACTTGCACCACACGGCCAGTCACATGCCAGTTTGTCCAGCCCGTGGTCGAAACTGACTTGTTTTGAAATGCAACCACGAGGGACACGGTCGAGCTACACGCCCGTGTGCTCAACCATGTGGGCAATTATAGGTCATTTGCAAGGCCAATTTGCCACCCACACTTTGGGTTATACCTACAAGCACAATTAAGCATTTTTCCAAGCATCAAAAGCAACCAAAACATACCAAAATGACCATCTTTTCTAATCATTCAAAAGCATATCAAACACACCAACTTATGTACCATTTAGCTCAATCTAATCACAAGCATTTCTAAGCAAAATCCATCCACAAATTTACCAATACATAATGACATCCTTTCATCTATAATAAGCCAACTTTGCATCATAAAACATAGATCAAATATTACCATATGCACATTCATTTACAAGCCATATTACATAGCTTATATATATACAACTCAAAATATCAACCATTTTAACTAGATTATACAAGCCATACTTAAATATGTACACATTCAAAAGGTACCAAAATAGATATTGATAGTGTGATGATGATCCTCGACAATTCCCGAGCCTTCCGTAGCTTTAACGATCTATAAAACAATGCAAGCACACACAAAGTAAGCTTTCAAAAGCTCAGTAAGCCTTATACAAATAAACTTAACATATAACATACATAATCATATTAAATACAATATCATTAATATTTCTCAATTGCAAATTCATAATTCTTCTTTGGTTCATTTGTTTAGCCATTGCTTACAAACAATTCATACCTCAAAGTATCTCTTTTACTCATACCACAACCATACATATATCACATTTGTCTCAACAAGTCTAGGCACATATATCACTTGTGCACATTCACATATACTTACCTTTCATACTCAATCATAGCATACACTTCAAACGTACCTGAAACGATCACACATTATACATAGCCTTTCTTTTCTCGGAATTGCCCGTTGAACCATTCGGAATCAAATAGGATACTCGGAATACTCGTACAATGCCAACGTGTAACATCCCGAATTAGGGGTCGTTGCAATTTAATTATTTTCGTGTGATTGCTTGAAGAATGCATGTGTTATGATATATTCTATGGTCTAGTCATAACCCCGGGTCAGGTCTAACTTAGCTTTAAAAACTTCTTTTTAACTCTTGAGAAGAAAAAGCAAGGTGAGGGACCTTTAAATAATTTTTGGTGTGAAACTTGACACAAGGAAGCTGCTGGTAGAATGGCTTGGGGCGCTAGGGTGCAAGGAGGCTTCAGGAGGTAAGGGGTTCGAGTCTGGGTGATATCATGAGAGTGTTTTAATTTTTGCGTTAAAAAGGGGTTCGGGCTAGGAAGGTTTAAAGAATAAATGATGCGGTTCATGGACATGAAAGTCGGCCTGGCAAAGTGGCTTGGAGCACCACTTAAGGGCCCTGGGTGTAGGGACTCGGGTTCGAGTCACGACGGACGCATGGTGTTTTAATTTTTGATTGTTGGCGTTGAAGCGAAGAAAGCTTAAAAGAAAACTTTGGCGAGTTGTGTCACACAAAAACGCCTTGGCCGAGTGGCGTGGGGCGTGACAGGAGGTTGCGGCACGAGAACTCGCGTTCGAGTCCTGATGGGAGCGCCAGGAGTGTTTTATTTTTGCCTTTGACAATTAATGCGTAAAGGGCCAAGGGATGAAAGCTTAAAAGGAAATTTTGATGCATTTATGTCATGAAATGCGCAGTGGTCGAGTGGCTGGAGGCTTGGGGAGTTTCTCCAGGTCCTGGGTTCGAAACCTTTGGCAAGCAGCATGGGGTTTTTTATTTTTTTATTACTTTTCTTCTTGCTGGCGTGGGGTAGTGCCTGCGCATGGGCTCTAAAATGCATGTAGACATGCTGCTTTGTTTGTGCTGGAAAGTATGGGAACTATTTTATGTTTTTATTTTTTTTATTATTATTATTAATTGATGGAAGATGGGGTAGTGATGGGCAAGGCTAATAAACAATGTTTTTGTAATTGGTATTGGGAACTATCTCTTGGAAGCATGGCCGAATGGGATGTTTTTGTTTCTCTTTTCTTTACATTATTCTTGGCCGAATGGGGGACATTGGGGAGAGGGCACAATCGGCTTGGAGGTGCCGAAATTCTTTTGACTTGTTCTCCTCTTTGTTTTCAATTAGTTCTTAGCCAAATTCTTTCTAGCCACCTACTAAAAATTTCTCAAATCTCCCTCTCCTTTTTGTTCTTCTTGGCCGAACCTATCACCCCCCTTTTGTACTCAAAATTTTATCTTCCCATTTGATGTTAACCGAATACCTCACCTATATTGGTAGCCATAGCCGAACCTCTTAGGGGCTATCGACCCTTCTCTCGTAGTTTCTCCAAACGGCATGGTGGTAAGTATTTATTCGTTAAGGAAATCGGGTTGCTTCTTCCCTTTTGGGATGGCCGAATATACATAGAATCACAAATGGTATTTCGTTGTTGTAGCTATCGACAAGGTGCATAAGGAGCCTATCGGGATTTGATTCTTGGAGGTAAGGCATATATATATTATTCGGCCAAGGGCCATTTTTGATACCTAAGCGTAACCGAATGAGCACTATGGCTTTAGGGACTAATGGGCAAAAGGAAACAGAGGCTTTCGGGATTTCAAAATTAGTAGGAGCAAGGGATCTAGTGTGGTAGATCGATTCTTCGGGTTTTCGTTATTGAGTAGTTCGGGATTTGCTTAGACTTACGTTTAATCAGGTGTGTAAACTCTTACACACTTTATTAGCATAGACTGCCTATTATATTGCTATATAACCTCTCGTGTAGTTAATTTTTGCCTTGTGGGCATAAGCTTGGATTTCGGGTAAGTCCCCTATTACTTGACCTATGTTGTATGTTGTATACGCCACCATATGCTGTTAAATGCTATGCTTTATATGAATGCATGATATATGGATCATGATACTTGATATGTGAGCATGATGATGGTGGGATTGATGAGAGGAGGGAGATGATCTCTATGGACTGTCACTAGTGGTTTGGTACCACACGATGGGTTGGCCCCATCATTTGATATTTGTGACTTCGGTCACTAGTGGTTTGGCACCACCAGTGGTTTTGACCACACCGATGATATAATTTGTTACTAAGTCCCAGTGGTTTGGCACCACCAGTGGTTTGGCACCACATATTGATATTTGTGACTTCGGTTACCAGTGGTTTGGCACCACCAGTGGTTTGGTACCACATGTTGATATTGTGACCTATGGTCATCAGTGGTTTGGTACCACACGATGGGTTGGCCCCATCATTTGATATTTGTGACTTCGTTCACCAGTGGTTTGGCACCACCAGTGGTTTGGTACCACACGGGGTAGAAAAAGGAGTATGGATGGTTAGCTTGGGTTGCATATTTGCATGTCTTACTAATATCTTGTGTATGAGGTGCATTTTCGGGTTGGGGATTTATACACTGAGTCTTGGTGACTCACCCCCTTCCCATATCATTTTGTAGGTGAGTAGATCGCGGAGATGGAGCCGGAGAGGACTCGAGGCAGCCATGCTTGTTCAGTGGACTTGAAATTTTATTTCGCACCGTTACTAAATTTCGATTGGGTTGTAATATGGCCGCTTATTATTATTCGTATGTTTAAGTAGTTGCTTTTACTTTATTTCTATTATATTACTAATGAACTTATAAACTGTTAAGCAAATCGGTTAAGAGTAACGTTTTCAAAATAAGTACTCGTATGCGTTTTCAAAGATGTTACCATCGGGTAGCAAAATTTACCAAGTTAGCGATAACTCCGATGTTTCCAAAAATGTAAACGATCGAATGTTTTCAAAGGAAAAAGGTTTCAACTCAATCGTATTTATCAAATCAATCCCGCCTGAGTTTTAGCGAACACCGTTTTATAACTTCAAACAAAATTTTTTTTTCAGATTTTTACCAGTAATCCAAAATCCTTCAAACGTTTTACTCCGTGACATACCAGATCCGGTTAAGGCTCGTAGGTCGGGTTTGGGGTGTTACATAATTGGTATCAGAGCCAGGTTCAAAACTCGGCTGTAGGGGCCCAAGGCCCAAAAATGTTTTCTTGATAAGCCTCTGTGAAATATTATGAAAATGGTTTTGTTTTAAACAGCATGGCATCGAGTCTCCGGCACAAATCCGCTCGGGTACGTATTTCTAACCTCTGTGTGAATGATTATCTGTAAAGGGGTAGAAATGGGACGTAGATAGTATGAAAGGTATGTAAACCCTAGGACTAGTTTACCCCAACAATCGCATAAGATTTTAATTGCCTAATTAAACAAACCTATGACTGAGTCGCCGAGATTAGGGTGTGGCAACCTTTGTGCGCATGTCTAGGATTGGATCCGGAAGAGCCTGGTTTTTAAGCAGTCCTAGCGACTCACCTCCTCTTAGCAGGAATCCTACCTGGTGCGTAGCTTCGGTTCACCCTAACCGTGAGGACTTGTTCATGGGCTAAACCCGATTACTAAAACCCGAAAGGGAACTAGCCGTATTTTATAAAAACTCTAGCTTTACAACTCTTAAAAAGTACCCTTTAACTTGTAAGGGCTATTTTACAAAAATTTTTGGAAAAATTTTGATTTCAAAAATACCCTTAGGGGTAAAATTACAAAAATGCCCCTGATTTCTAAAATTACTAAGCTACCCCCAAATTCGACAAAATTTTTCTTATTTTACAAGCATACCCAAAACCTTTAATTTGCAAATATCAAAATTTCCATGATTTTGAAAATTTACAAAATTGCTCCTAATTTACAAAATTACCAAAATAACCCCGGTTTATAAAACTTTTGCCACACTACCAATTTGGAGAACAAATTTCCAAAAGAGAACCCTCACAGTCTTGAAATACCTCAGAAGTATTGAAACCTCACAAATTTACCCTGATCTACTACCAAAATACCCCTGTAGGGCAAATGACGAAAATACCCCGGGGTGGGAATTGGACAAAAGGGTGATGGAATAAGCGAATGTGTATCTTTGGATTAGGATAGGAGACTTGAAACTTGTTTGATCGAAAGAACAACTTTTAAACTCCGTTCATAAAATTTCTTCGCTGATAATTAGTGGAACAATGACTAACTCATAAAACTTTTTAAGACAGATCGCGCGATAAGAGATGAGTTCTAGAGTTCGTGGCCGCCGTGGATGCGGTAGAGGCCGGATGGCTGTGTCAGAACCCGTTAGGTCAGGCCGGGGATCTGATAATGAAATACCACCTCCACCACCACCCCCAACTTTTGGTGTTGGACGACAGGATCAGACGGGGGGCGAGTCAGTATCGCAGGGTATGCTGCGAGTTCTAGAGATGATGACGGGGGCAGGTAGAGGTACAGGAGCTCGGAAATCTGTTCCTGAGCGACTCCGAGCGAATGGGGCGGAGATATTTCGAGGTGTATTCGGTGTGGCGCCCAGTACAGCGGAGTATTGGCTGGAATCAACTGAGAGGATCATGGATGACCTGGATTTTTCAGCTGAGGAAAAGCTGAAGGGCATAATCTCTCTACTTCGGGATGAGTCATACCAGTGGTGGCTCACCGTAAGGGATGAAGCGACAGCGGAGGATCTCACATGGGAATTCTTTAGGGCAGCCTACCAGAGGAAATATATAGGAGCTAGCTACGTGGATGCGCGGAAGGCCTTCTTGAATCTGGTTCAGGGTAATAAGACGGTGGCAGAGTATGAGGCTGAATTTCTCCGATAGGAGCTAGCTACGTGGATGCGCAACGGAAGGCTTTCTTGAATCTGGTTCAGGGTAATAAGACGGTGGCAGAGTATGAGGCTGAATTTCTCCGATTGAGCAGGTATGCTCGTGGTATCGTGGGTACTGAGTATGAACGCTGTGTCAGATTCGAGAATGGGCTGCGGGATGAGCTGAGGATGATGATAGCTCCGCAACAAGAACGGGAGTTTGCTGTTCTGGTAGAGAAGGCTAAAGTTGCTGAAGGGGTAAGACAGTCTTTTAGACGGAATCAGGATAGGAGCTGGAATAAGAGGAGCTCCGGATCTTCGAGGTTTTCCGGGAATCAGCAGAAGAGGACAAGGTATGATGGGTCAGATCAAGCTGCTAGGCCTGCTGCTGCTAATACTCAATGGCCGCCACGGTGTGCTCAGTGTGGAAAGTCTCATGTGGGGGAGTGCCGGAATGGTAATCGGGGATGCTTCGAATATGGGTCCGTGACACATCGAGTTAGGGATTGTCCGAAAAAGGCAGCTAGGCTGAGGTCTGAGGCTCAGGATCATCCACTGAATAGGAGGGATAACCAGCAGCCACCGAGAGGTCGTGGTGCAGGAAGAGGAGGTAATGGTGCTGGCAGAGATCGAGGGACATCGAGTGGAGGTACCGGTGTTACTGAGGCTAGGCAACCTGGCTTGGTTTATGCTGCGAGGCGTCAAGAAGAGGGCGATGCACCGGACGTCATAACCGGTATGTTTTTGATCTTTGGAGTACCCTATAGCACCTTGATTGATGTTGGCTCGACTCACTTATACATTGCTAGTAGCGTAGTGGAAACTTTGAACTTAGACTTTGAGCTTACTTCTAAGAAGATGACTATGTTAAGCCCTCTAGGTCACTCTGTAGAAGTAAGTAAACTCTATAGGGATGTACCCCTAGAACTCCAAGGGGTCGTGTTCTTGGCTGACTTGATGGAACTACCGTTTAGGGAGTTCGATCTGATTCTCGGGATGGATTGACTAGTAAAGTATCAAGCTAGCCTGGATTGCGCAGCTAAGCGCATGGTGTTAAAGACCGTGGATGGAGATGAGGTAGTAATGATAGGTAAGAGGAGGGATTACCTATCTAATTTGGTTTCTGCATTGAAGGCGGAAAAGATGGTTAAGAAGGGTTGTGAGGCAATTGTGGTGCATGTTTGTGCTTTGGGAGCTAAGGATGCAGCTATTAAGGATGTGCGGACTGTAAGAGAGTATGTTGATGTGTTTCCAGAAGAACTCCTGGGTCTTCCTCCTGATCGTGAGGTTGAGTTTGGTATAGATTTGTTACCCGGAACCGCGCTAGTGTCTATAGCTCCGTATCGGATGGCTCCGAAAGAATTAGTGGAGTTGAAGGCTTAGATCCAAGAATTGTTGGATAGAGGATTCATCCGACCGAGTGTATCGCCTTGGGGAGCGCCAGTGCTTTTTGTCAAGAAGAAGGATGAAACGATGAGGATGTGCATAGACTATCGACAGTTGAACAAGCTGACAATAAAGAACAGGTATCCTTTGCCCAGGATTGATGATTTGTTTGATCAACTCAAGGGTGCATCGGTTTTCTCTAAGATCGACCTTAGGTCGGGGTATCATCAGCTAAAGGTGAAGGAAGCTGATATCCATAAGACGGCATTCCGTACTCGGTATGGGCACTACGAGTTTCTAGTAATGCCTTTTGGCTTGACGAATGCACCAGCCGCGTTTATGGACTTGATGAACCGGGTTTTTCAACCCTATCTGGATCGGTTCGTCGTAGTGTTTATAGACGACATTTTGGTGTACTCGAAGTCTGAGGAGGAGCATGACGCACACCTTCATGTGGTTCTGCAAGTGCTAAGGGAGAAACAGTTGTACGCCAAATTCAGCAAGTGTGAATTCTGGCTTAAGGAGGTAACTTTCCTAGGACATGTTGTTTCCGCTGAGGGGATCAGGGTGGATCCTAGCAAGATCGAGGCAGTGTTGGAGTGGAAACCACCAAAGTCGGTTACGGAAATCCGAAGTTTTCTGGGGTTGGCTGGATATTACAGAAGATTCGTGGAAAATTTCTCCTTAATCGCAGCCCCGTTGACCAAGTTGCTGAGAAAAGGAGTTCTGTTTGTGTGGTCTGAGAAGCAGCAAGAAAGTTTTGACAAACTAAAGAAGATTTTGACAGAAGCACCAGTCTTGATTCAGCCTGAGTCAGGAAAGGAATTCACTGTGCATTGTGATGCATCACATACCGGTTTAGGGTGTGTGTTGATGCAAGAAGGAAAGGTGGTCGCTTATGCGTCACGGCAGTTGAGGCCTCACGAAGGTAACTATCCGACGCACGATTTAGAATTAGCTGCTGTGGTTTTTACCTTGAAGATTTGGAGGCACTATCTGTATGGGGAGAAGTCAGTGGTGTATTCGAATCACAAAAGTCTGAAGTACCTCTTGACCCAAAGGGATTTAAATCTAAGGCAGCGGAGGTGGATTGAGTTGCTGAAGGACTACGACTGCTCTATCGAGTACCATCCGGGCAAAGCTAATGTGGTCGCTGATGCTTTGAGTCGTAAAGTGGTGCAGAATTGCGAGCAATGTTTGCTCACCTAAGTCTCTATGAAGATGGTAGCCCTCTGGCGGAATTACGGGTAAAACCGTTGTGGATCGATGAGGTTAAAGAGAGGCAGTTGACCGACGAAGTTTTGAGTACTCGGAGGTTGCAAGTACAGAGTGGTGAGGTCGAAGGATTCAGCTTGGGTAGTGATGGAGTGTTGTATTTTCAGGGGAGAGTATGTATGCCTAAGGATGATGATTTGAGGCAGCGGATCCTTAAAGAAGCGCATAGCAGCCCGTACGCTATGCATCCTGGAGGCAGCAAGATGTACCGGGATTTAAGGGAGTAGTTTTGGTGGCCCGATCTTAAGCGAGAAGTAACCGAGTTAGTGGGCAAGTGTTTGACATGCCAGCAAGTTAAGGCTGAACATCAGTTGCCATCAGGGCTGTTACAGCCGGTAAAGATCCCACAGTGGAAGTGGGAGGGGATTACGATGGACTTTGTAAGTGGGCTTCCCCATACGCCCAGTAAGAAAGACTCTATATGGGTGGTAGTAGATCGGGTAACTAAATCGGCCCATTTCATACCGGTAAGGGCTGACTACTCGCTTCAAAGGTTAGCCAAGCTGTATATAGCTGAGATAGTGCGGTTGCATGGAGTACCAGTGTCCATTATCTCTGATAGAGATCCCCGGTTCACGTCGAGATTCTGGAAGGCCTTACATCAGGCGTTGGGTACTAAGTTAAATTTCAGCACGGCTTTTCATCCGCAGTCTGATGGACAATCTGAGAGAGTAATCCAGGTGTTGGAAGATATGTTAAGAGGCTGTGTTTTGGACTTCCGTGGTAGTTAGGAGGAGTACCTACCCTTGGCAGAATTCACTTATAATAACAGTTATCAAGCGAGTATTCAGATGGCACCGTATGAGGCGCTGTATGGTCGGAAATGCCGTACTCCTACCTGTTGGACAGAATTGGGTGAACGTCAGATGTTGGGGCCAGAGTTGGTGGCCGAGACGGAAGATAAGGTTAGGGTAATTCGGGCTCGTCTGAAGGAGGCATCGGATAGGCAGAAATCATACGCTGATCTTAAGCGCCGGGATGTGGAGTATGCAGTAGGTGATAAGGTCTTCTTGAAAGTATCACCTTGGAAGAAGGTGCTGAGGTTTGGCCGGAAGGGCAAGCTAAGCCCTAGGTTCATCGGGCCGTACACAGTGTTGAAACGTGTGGGACCAGTAGCTTACCAGCTCGAGTTACTGGTAGAATTAAGTCAGATCCATGACGTCTTCCATGTGTCGATGCTTAGGCGCTATTTATCAGATCCATCACACATCGTACCGATTGCGGATATTGAGGTGAACGCGGACTTGTCCTTTGAGGAGGAGCCGGTACAGATTCTAGATCGAGATGTCAAAGTTCTGAGGAGGAAGTCGGTACCGTTGGTAAAGGTGTTATGGCGAAACCATAGTACGGAAGAAGCCACATGGGAACCCGAGGATGTGATGCGGCAGCAATACCCCCAACTCTTCTGATCCAGGTAATTTCGAGGACGAAATTATTTTTAAGGGGGTAGAACTGTAACATCCCGAATTAGGGGTCGTTGCAATTTAATTATTTTCGTGTGGTTGCTTGAAGAATGCATGTGTTATGATATATTCTATGGTCTAGTCTTAACCCCGGGTCAGGTCTGACTTAGCTTTAAAAACTTCTTTTTAACTCTTGAGAAGAAAAAGCAAGGTGAGGGACCTTTAAATAATTTTTGGTGTGAAACTTGACACAAGGAAGCTGCTGGTAGAATGGCTTGGAGCGCTAGGGTGCAAGGAGGCTTCAGGAGGTAAGGGGTTCGAGTCTGGGTGATATCATGAGAGTGTTTTAATTTTTGCGTTAAAAAGGGGTTCGGGCTAGGAAGGTTTAAAGAATAAATGATGCGGTTCATCGACATGAAAGTCGGCCTGGCAAAGTGGCTTGGAGCGCCACTTAAGGGCCCTGGGTGTAGGGACTCGGGTTCGAGTCACGACGGACACATGGTGTTTTAATTTTTTATTGTTGGCGTTGAAGCGAAGAAAGCTTAAAAGAAAACTTTGGCGAGTTGTGTCACACAAAAACGCCTTGGCCGAGAGGCGTGGGGCGTGACAGGAGGTTGCGGCACGAGGACTCGCGTTCGAGTCCTGATGGGAGCGCCAGGAGTGTTTTATTTTTGCCTTTGACAATTAATGTGTGAAGGGCCAAGGGATGAAAGCTTAAAAGGAAATTTTGATGCATTTATGTCATGAAATGCGCAGTGGTCGAGTGGCTGGAGGCTTGGGGAGTTTCTCCAGGTCCTGGGTTCAAAACCTTTGGCAAGCAGCATGGGGTTTTTTATTTTTTTATTACTTTTCTTCTTGCTGGCGTGGGGTAGTGCCTGCGCATGGGCTCTAAAATGCATGTAGACATGCTGCTTTGTTTGTGCTGGAAAGTATGGGAACTATTTTATGTTTTTATTTTATTATTATTATTATTAATTGATGGAAGATGGGGTAGTGATGGGCAAGGCTAATAAACAATGTTTTTGTAATTGGTATTGGGAACTATCTCTTGGAAGCATGGCAGAATGAGATGTTTTTGTTTCTCTTTTCTTTACATTATTCTTGGCCGAATGGGGGACTTTGGGGAGAGGGCACAATCGGCTTGGAGGTGCCGAAATTCTTTTGACTTGTTCTCCTATTTGTTTTCAATTAGTTCTTGGCCAAATCCTTTCTAGCCACCTACTAAAAATTTCTCAAATCTCCCTCTCCTTTTTGTTCTTCTTGGCCGAACCTATCACCCCCCTTTTGTACTCAAAATTTTATCTTCCCATTTGATGTTAACCGAATACCTCACCTATATTGGTAGCCATAACCGAACCTCTTAGGGGCTATCGACCTTTCTCTCGTAGTTTCTCCAAACGGCATGGTGGTAAGTATTTATTCGTTAAGGAAATTGGGTTGCTTCTTCCCTTTTGGGATGGCCGAATATACATAGAATCACAAATGATATTTCGTTGTTGTAGCTATCGGCAAGGTGCATAAGGAGCCTATCGGGATTTGATTCTTGGAGGTAAGGCATATATATATATTATTCGGCCAAGGGCCATTTTTGATACCTAAGCGTAACCGAATGAGCACTATGGCTTTAGGGACTAATGGGCAAAAGGAAACAGAGGCTTTCGGGATTTCAAAATTAGTAGGAGCAAGGGATCTAGTGTGGTAGATCGATTCTTCGGGTTTTCGTTATTGAGTAGTTCGGGATTTGCTTAGACTTATGTTTAATCAGATGTGTAAACTCTTACACACTTTATTAGCATAGACTGCCTATTATATTGCTATATAACCTCTCGTGTAGTTAATTTTTGCCTTGTGGGCATATGCTTGGATTTCGGGTAAGTCCCCTATTACTTGACCTATGTTGTATGTTGTATACGCCATCATATGCTGTTAAATGCTATGCTTTATATGAATGCATGATATATGGATCATGATACTTGATATGTGAGCATGATGATGGTGAGATTGATGAGAGGAGGGAGATGATCTCTATGGACTGTCACCAGTGGTTTGGTACCACACGATGGGTTGGCCCCATCATTTGATATTTGTGACTTCGGTCACCAGTGGTTTGGCACCACCAGTGGTTTTGACCACACCGATGATATAATTTGTGACTAAGTCCCAGTGGTTTGGCACCATCAGTGGTTTGGCACCACATATTGATATTTGTGACTTCGGTTACCAGTGGTTTGGCACCACCAATGGTTTGGTACCACATATTGATATTGTGACCTATGGTCATCAGTGGTTTGGTACCACACTATGGGTTGGCCCCATCATTTGATATTTGTGACTTCGGTCACCAGTGGTTTGGCACCACTAGTGGTTTGGTACCACACGGGGTAGAAAAAGGAGTATGGATGGTTAGTTTGGGTTGCATATTTGCATGTCTTACTAATATCTTGTGTATGAGGTGCATTTTCGGGTTGGGGATTTATACAGTGAGTCTTGGTGACTCACCCCCTTCCCATATCATTTTGCAGGTGAGTAGATCGCGGAGATGGAGCCGGAGAGGACTCGAGGCGGCCATGCTTGTTCAGTAGACTTGAAATTTTATTTCGCACCGTTTAAAGTTTATTACTTACTAAATTTCGATTGGGTTGTAATATGGCCGCTTATTATTATTCGTATGTTTAAGTAGTTGCTTTTACTTTATTTCTATTATATTACTAATGAACTTATAAACTGTTAAGCAAATCGGTTAAGAGTAACGTTTTCAAAATAAGTACTCGTATGCGTTTTCAAAGATGTTACAATCGGGTAGCAAAATTTACCATGTTAGCGATAACTCCGATGTTCCAAAAATGTAAACGATCGAATGTTTTCAAAGGAAAAAGGTTTCAACTCAATCGTATTTATCAAATCAATCCCGCCTGAGTTTTAGCGAACACCGTTTTATAACTTCAAACAAAATTTTTTTTCAGATTTTTACCAGTAATCCAAAATCCTTCAAACGTTTTACTCCGTGACATACCAGATCCGGTCAAGGCTCGTGGGCCGGGTTTGGGGTGTTACACAACGTCCCAGATGTGGTCTTACATGTAACCAAATATCAATGCCACTGTCTCAGACAAGGTCTTACACGAATCAAATATGATGCCAATGTCCCAGACATGGTCTTACACGTAAATCTCAAATCGATGCCAACGTCCCAGACGTGGTCTTACACGATGTCATATATCGAAAACCTATGTCATGACATACGTATCCTAACTATTCCTAAGGTTCGTACGGGACTTTTCAGACACTATTACATTGTCGATACTTTCTCGGATTGCACATGTATATCTTCTAAAGCCATTCATCACAATTAAATTTCATATGAGCACAAATAAATCAACACAAATACATTTATTTGTATATAGACTTACCTCGTACAGATATAGACGGACGTATTCGACTATTCGATCACTTTCAACTTTCCTCGATCTAAATCCGTTTTCTTTGGTTCTTGATCTATACACATTCAAATTTAACTCATTTATTCACCAAATCATTCAATTCAATCCAAAAACACACATTGAGGGCAATTTACAAATTAGCCCTCACATTTTCACATTTTGACGTTTAAGTCCTTATTTCACAAAATCACAAAATACGCATAATTTCTTTGTACCCATGCTTAGCCGAATTTTCACATGCTTCATATAAGTCCACACATTTTTTATTTCACATTTTAGTCCCTCAAAATATTATTTTCACAATTTAGTCCAAATTACTCAATTTTATCAGAAATCCAAAGACAAAACATGTTAATCTAATACATATATTTCATATTTCATCAACTAATATCACAAAGCTCAAGCAATCATCAATGGCACATTTTAAATTCTTCATCCAATTCCAAAATTAAGGCATGGGTTTTGTAATACTCGAAGCAACAATTACAAAAACGTAAAAATTATTAAAAACCGAATAAATTACATACCTGAATCAAGGAACACCAAGGCCGAACCCTATTTCCTTTCTTTTCCTTCTTTTTCTTTCAATTTCGGCATTGGATGATATATTATGGCCATCTTTTTGTTTTATTCTATTTAACTTAACTTATTATTTAATTTACCTAATTAACCTTTGGTTAAAACATATAATATTTCATAATGGTTGGTCATAAATGTCCATTAACCATACTAATGGTTTATTTACTTCATAAGGCCATCTCATTAATAAAGACATAGCACATAGGTACTTTTAACACATGGCATGCAAATTTTGTATTTTATGCAATTAAATCCTTATATCAAATTAAGCACACAAATAGATAAATTAAATCATGAAGCTTTCATACATGCTTAATCACATATTGCAAGCACAGAAAATAATATTAAAATATTTTTCTGACTCGAATTTATGGTCTCGAAACTACTATTCCGACTAGGGTCTAAACTGGATTGTTACAGGGAAAATTAGTTAAAAACTGATTTTTGTATTACTTTTTTTAGTTGTTAACAAAAAAAAAAGATTTTTATTATCTTTGATTTTTTAAATATTTTATTTTATTAAAAAAAGATTTTTATTATCTTTGATTTTTTAAATATTTTATTTTATTTTCTTATTTTTATAATATTAATTATGGTTTCCATCATGCCTTGCGTTGGGTCAGTTAATTTTTACATTAAATTATAGAGTAAAAATTTGCAAATAAAAAAATATCCTAAATCCCTATACTCTTTGTACATTTGAAATTTAATCTCAATACCTTTATTTTCAGGAATTTAGTCTATTTACTTTTTAGATTTAAAATTTTAGGTCCAATTGTTAATGCTATTAAGATTTTTCTGTTAAATTTGCTGGTGTGACATACTGAAACTAAAAAAAAAAAAAAAGAACTCACTTGGTAGTCATGTAACAAAAAAAATGATAATATAATAGACTTGAATTTAACAAAGAATTTTAACAGCGACATTAAAAAGTTGAAGTATCGAATTATGTTAAAAATTAATTTATAGTTCAAATTTGAGCATAGTATAGGGACTAAAGTTGAAGTACCAAATTATGTTAAAACAACATTTTAATCAGAATAAAGTATTTAAACTATCAATGATATCATAAAAGCTGAGGTACCAAATTGTATGTTAAAAATTAAAGTATAAAGATTAAATTTCAAATTTGAACATAATATAGGGATCGAAACTAAAATTTGATCATTAAGGCTACATATTTGGACACGTGTATGTCAATGATTTAATCATAATGAAATATTTAAACTAACAATGATATTATCAAAATTGAAGTATCAAATTATATAAAAAATTAAAGTATAAATATTAAAATTGAAACTTGAACATATTATAATGATTAAAACTGAAATTGGACCCTTCTTATAAAATCTCAAGGGATTTGTTTATTTAATTGGACAAGTATAGTAAAAGGAATGCCTTGGGTATTCCATTTACATATAGTGTAAGTAGAAAATTTAAATTTAAAATTTGATCATATTACAAGGACTAAAATTGAAATTGGACTTTTTTTATAAAATAAAAACATGTTTGTTTAAGTGGTGTGTCATAAAAAGAATGCCAAAATAATTAATTCATATAATTAAATGAATTGTCCAATCCATTCAAATTTTCAACCATTGCCCCCACAAGCAAGCTAAATAGGCAAAAGCAAGAGAGATAAGTAAAATGAGTCTATTGGCTTGGCCAAATAATGGAGAGACACGTGTAGCATGCCTATTTCATTCAACATAAATGCCTTCCATATTCATTCAAATATTCAAAAATATATTATTTGGATTCAATTTTCTACAGTCGTTTTTTTAATTTAATATTTTTTATTAAACCTTTTCAAATATTAGCAAATTAACTGATATAATAATCTTTACAGGGGTAGTTCATTCAACATTAATTGGCACATGATATCTTGTTCCCCTGTTTTGGAACTGCCATAAGCTGCAATTCTCGTTACCACAGCAAACAACAACAAGAAACCTCTAATCAATAATTTTCCTGCCCCCTTTTCATACAAAACAACAACCATCCACTTCAATAGATTCCTGCCCTACATAAAAGCCTATCAATTTTTCACATTTGTTGGGAAGTTTGGTGTTATACCTTATATAAACAACCTTACGAACTCATAACGTATTTAAAAGAAACCTGACACGTGTCTTCTGACAGAATTAACATTCCAATGAATTATGTAAAGTCGACCTATCAACTAGCGAACCTTGAAGCAACTTGCGAACATTAACCCAACGAACCTTGGGAGTATGTAAGGTCCACATGGAAAAGTTCAAGGCCACTGATTGTTAGTTGTCCTAAAACGTTTTATTTTAGAATGTAGAACATCACATTATCGTCATTATCAGGAATATCAAATCAGACTTATGTGTCAATAGCCTTAAACACGTAGCTAAACTTGCCTCTCACTATAAAAAGACCATGCAGATAGCTCATACATTCTCATGGAAACACTTATTCTTCTTCAACCCTAAACTCTCCTACTAAAGACTTTATTCCTTACATTCACCCAAGTGCTCTTCCGTGCAAACCACCACCTACTTCCCCTGTTAATCTAATTGTTAACAGCTTTAGATTTAAGCCTTATGGATGAAAAATAAAAAAAAAACAAGATGATGATAATTTTACTTCTATTTAATAATCCAACTTTATTTAACTTCAAATTTAGTTGAAGAATAATATTAGAATATCAAAAGGTTTTTCAACCAAAATCTCTCCATTTCTTTATGTGATTCAAAATCAAAGCATGCGCGTGACTATAAAGGTGAATTTAAGGGGAGACAAGGGTCTTGGCTTTAAAAAAAATTATAATTTAGTTTTCTCATAAAATGATGAAATAAAAGATTTTTTTGTTTTTTATATGATACTTAAAATTACTCATAATCTTAATCCTTAAATAGGAGAATAAACATACATTAGCATATTGAAACTTATATCCTAGTAACAATGTCAATACCAATCCAACTAAAACTCAATTTGAAATTACAAGTTAATATATAATAGAATTGCACTTTAATTCTCTTTAAATTCGTCTTTGGTGATTATTGCCAATAGATAGCAAGTTAAGGAAAGCTTCATTCATGTATTGAAAGAGATTCTTTTTAGAAACATGAATTTGTATACATAAATTAACATCATATAACAATGAAATCTTAATTAACATCATATTTTAAGTTCGGTTTTTGAATAACTCGTCCCTCTTCTTCAAGACGATAGCTTAGGGAAACCTAGAAAGTGGACCCCCGGAATTGGAGCAATTAGCAATGAAGAGGGCCCATTTATAGCTATACCTCGACCATCTACAACCTGGAATCCCTTAGCTGTAGAAGAGTTGCCGCAATGTTTTTATGAAAGGAACAGACCCTTAGTCCACTCTGACTTGTCCATGGTCCTACAACAATGGTCCCAAGGTTATGGGACTGGAAAAAATATCACTAACAGCGAATACTGCATTTGTTTCCCTGTCGGACCATAAATTAGCATTCCATTTTATCTCAAATTTCAACCACCCAATTAATTCATAATATACCCCATCCAGCATTTTAGTTTAAAAATTCTCTTACTTCAATAAATTAAACATAAGTATCAGTTGATTAAGTCAGTTAAATCTGATAATCGATTGAGTTAACTTATCTTAATAATCTATTTATTAGTAATCAGCTTTTGTTTGGTGGTGAGTGAGTATGTGTTTTTTAAAACAAGCTTTATTTGGTGATTATATTTGATTATGGTCTGAAGAGTAAAAAAGTTAGATAAAAATATAAATTCGAAAAATGGGTTTGGCCAAGAAAATAATGTTCGTTTAGAAAATGAGTCATGCCTTATGTAAGCTTTTTTAGGCCTAGCCCAGTCCGGCCCGTATTTGCAAAAAAAAATTTGTTGTTATTTTTTCACTATTTGTTGCAATTTTACTGTTATATTGCTAATATTTTGTTGTTTTTGTTTGGATATTGTATAACTCGTGTTTTATTGTTAATTTTACTACTATTTTAGAGGCATTTGCTTATTAAGTTGCATCTATCTTAGCGTTATTTAAGTATAAAGTCTTTTTAAATTTGTTGGGAAATAATTATTTTAATAATTTTAATGTATTTGTTGTATTAGATTTTTTTAAAAATTATTTTTATATAAAAAATAATACTAGCGAGACTCGAATTTTAACTTTTTTATCTGGACCGGGCTTAAATAAAAATTTAAATACGTTAAAATGGATCTAAAATTTTGTCACAACCCAACCTGAGTCTAACCCGACTTGGACCATGATATGAAGTGTTGGAGAGGATAAAAGTTGGAATTAATTCATTCAAAGGATATTTTGATTTCAATGCAATAAATTTGTTCATTTATGGTACTAGATTTCGTGTGCAACTACACTACCATGAAAACGTTTACTACCTTTCTAAATAGAAAATTACTTTGTTAATAAACGTGTGATTTTTTTATGTATAGAAAATAAACTTGATTACGTTGCTAAAGAATTTTTAAGCTAAAGCAATAAAAAATCAAAAAATCAATTCTTTGAAAGTAATATGGGAACAAACCATCTGCTTCTTCATTAAATTAATTATAGGAATATAGTGAATTAATTATTTATAGTTTAGACCAAATTAATTAAATTAAGAATCAATGCTTCAACTTATTCCATCTATACCATTAAACTGAAAATAAATGAATTGGTTAAAAAAGTTTGTTCGTCAAACTGAAACGAGTTGAAGTTAATTTAAATATTTATTTTAATTTGTAAATGAATGTTTATTTGATTATTTATTATTTTTTTAATCTTTCAAATTCTTTAAAATATTCTATCAAAGTTAATCCAATTCTTACAAGATTTATCCACGTTGAATTATGAGTTAAAACTTGAACCCTTGATAATTAAAAAGTTAAATATATAAAATTGTAGCCCTAAATCATCAAATATTTGGTATTATTTGTAAGTGTGAAAAAGGCCTCAAATATTTATATCCCATAACCCACAATTAATTTATACTTTGAAAAAAAAAAACCCAACAATAATGGTTAATATTTGATACATTTTTCTAATTTTATTTTATTATTATCACTCAATCTTATTTGTAAAATTTCAGTTTGCGGGATAATAAAACAACGTTGGTAGAAAATAAATGACAGCCTTAAATCTTTGTTAGAAGTATTATATATGGTGATGTATATGTTGAAAAGTAATTAAAGAAAACTCAGTTGGTGAGAATTTGAAGTTTTAATTTTATTTTGTTAAAACAAACTAATTATTGGCTTTAAATATAAAGTATATTTTCCAGTCACTGTGTTACAAAATTCCATAACCATACACGTGGTAGAAGAAATCGCAACTCAAACCATTTGAGGTTATTATTGGAAGCGTATAAATCATTGGTCCTATAATCGACAAGTACTCTCCAATGATAGGAGGGGTCTCAAAAGTCAAACCAGATGTCCAAAGTACTTTCTTGCTGATCTGGGAAGCCAAGTAATGTGGGAGCAAGCTAGGTCATTTGATGACATGGCGAGCAAGGTTTGGAGCACAATAATAACACAAAGGAGTAATTTTGTTTGTAATGTACTGAGTTAAAAAAAGAATTTGGAGTAACTTTTATTTAAAGGTTATAATGGTTCATTTTAATTATATCTTAAATTAAAATAATCATGCAATACACTGTATTTAATTCAACATAGTCAACTAGAATAACTTTTCTAAAAATAACCATGACATGTGATGTTATAATTGTTTTTTTTATCTCTTAACTATATGATTAGGAGTTCAAGTACTGTTCATATAAATGATTCATATTTCATGATTAATTATTTACTTCTTTGAAAAGAATTTTTAACGAGAGAGTTAATCACTTCTTTCAAAGGTAGATACTATAATTACGACCCATAAAGACAACTCCTATAAATAAAAATGACTTGTAATATTTGATAACCATGTTAATTCTACTCTTAAAAGAAAAAGTCAAACTCTCATAATGCCTTTTTTTTCATCTACAAATTATTGAACATCGAGATACCATTAAAATTACCATGACTGGACTTTCACTCTGAATTTTTTTGTGGTCACCGATCTGACTCTGGAGACTCTCACGATCCCCAACCTCAAACCCACAAATTAAGAACCCTAACGGACCGTGGTGTAAAATGACAATTCATGGGGTTTGGAAAATGAACTCAGCAAAGTCAACATCTTAGAAAAGCAAGGACTTTTTGGTCATTCTCTTGTCATCAGAAAAAATAAATAACCGCAATTTCTCATACTTTTACCTTTTGGGTCAACTTGCTGGCGTATATCTCATCTTTTCTCCTCGTTCCGTAGTTCAACCCGAGGACCCGTGTTGGTTCGCCGATTTTACCCGGTCCGATACAAGCTTTCACCAGAAAATTAGTTAATAAATTTTTGTTTTAGATTAATTCAGTTAGTTTAGTCGACATTAAATATCAATTTTAATTCGATGTCACGCTTAACTATATTAAGATAATTTGATTCAAATGTATTAAAAATAAAATAAATGTAAAATCGATTAAATTAATCCATTTATTATTAAATTGTTCAATTTAATTTTTATATTATTAAAAGTAAAAATACTATTTACCAATTAGCATAAATATATTTTAAAAGTTTTTATTTTTGTGATTTTGCAAATGAAATATTTTGTTTTGAAAAAAAATATTTTATATAGTTTTTTAAACAATAAATATTAACTTTATTTTAAGTTGACATTATTTAATTTTTTTAATAAAATAAGGATTAAATTAATTCTTTAAGAGTGGAGAAATTAATTTAATCTATACATTATAATAGCAGGATTTCACAAATACGTTCGCAGTTAAAAATTTATAGAACGACAATAAAATTTAATATTATTATTTTTTTATTTTAAGATATCCAAGTTATTCATGTATTAGATTGATAGTTGTATTTTAAATATTCTAAACGAGCTCATATTTAACATTCCAAATAATAGTTAAATTGAAAGATAAATCTGATTAAGAAAATACTAATAAATTAATAACTTCAAATTTGAAATTTGAGGATTAATTATAGTTCGAAAATGTACTTTTTTTTTTTTGGAGGCTTGGGTTTGATGGGTCGTAGAGGGAATGAAAAATGATTTTTGGTCATAAAAAATACTCTCTATTTTTTTTTATGTTCTAAACCGGTAATATATAATTATATAATAATTCAAGGTCAAATCAATATTGAACCCATTTTATATCGAGCTCCCATTGTTCCAACTCTCCCCTGTATCCCATTTTCTTCGATATATATACACACAAATTCCTTCTCTTTATTTATTAGGTGAGGCAAAAAACGAAAAGGTCCAAGCTTTGAGAGCAAGAGAGAGAGAGAGAGAGAGAGAGAGAGAGAGATAGAGGGGTTATGGTTGATTGATTTTGATTCTTCTTCAACAAGTTTTTATTGCAAAAAAGGAAATCAACCATGGCTGTTTCTCCATCTTCCATTGCTACTGATCACAAGAAACACTGGTGGGTTACCAATAGAAAGGTAAACAAAAAAAAAAAAAAGAAAAGAAAAAGCTTCATCTTCATCTTTTTTATCCATATTATTCAACAAAGTTTTTCTTTTGTTCTGTTCTTGAAATTGGTTTCTTTCTTTTGATCTAATGCACAAACAGCTTGTAGATAAGTACGTCAAAGATGCGAGGTGCCTCATTGCAACGCGGGAACGAAACGACGTCGCTTCCGCCCTCGTTCTTCTCGACGCGGCCTTGGCCCTCTTTCCTCGTTCCGAGTTGGCTCTGGAACTCAAAGCGAGATCTTTGCTCTACCTGAGGCGATTCAGGGACGTCGCCGATATGCTTCAAGATTACATCCCCAGCCTCAAAATGTCGAGCGACTACTCATCTGGATCCGTCTCCTCGGATATCTCGTCTCAACAGCTCTCGAGGGAGCAAGTCAAGCTTCTCCATTCTGATAACTCGTCGTCGGGTTCACCGGGTCATGACCCATCTTTCAAGTGTTTCTCCATCTCGGACTTGAAGAAGAAAGTCACGGCTGGGTTGTGTAAAAACTATGACAAAGAAGGGCAATGGAGGTAATAAATTTTCAACCTTTTATTCTTCTTCGGTTTCTGGGTTATACATATTTTATGGTTTTGGTTAAATAGTTCTGCCGGTCCTTGTACTTTTATAAAACTTGAGATTTAGTTTTTCGTTGTCAAAATTTCAAAACATTCAAACTTGGAACATAGTATGAAATGGGAATTTTGACGAAAAATATTTAATGGGTTAGAAAATTTAAGCATTTTTAAATATTTAGTATAAAAATTAAATCTTAAACTGTTTTAAGATGTAGGGATTTAGTAGCATATTTTGACCTTTAATTTTGCATTGGATTTTGAGTAAATAATTAAATACACAACACTGCCAGCCTTATTGGAATTTGCCAAGTATTTCACTTTCCTCAAAATAAATGCTTTGATTTTAATACACTTGTAAATTAGGTATTGAAGGGCATTTGAGTAATTTTATTCATGATGAACCTCAATGTCGATCAGGTACTTGGTTCTAGGCCAAGCATGTTGCCACCTAGGCCTAATGGAGGACGCCATGGTCTTGCTCCAAACCGGGAAACGCCTCGCCTCCGCCGCGTTCCGCCGAGAAAGCATTTGTTGGTCCGATGACAATTTCACCCTCCCCGTCATTATAACCACCCCAGACATCTCTTCCGCCGCAACGTCTCCCCGCAACGTCAGCTCTCTCTCCCAGTCTGAAAATATTTCCCACCTCCTATCCCATATCAAGCTCCTCATCCGCCGCAAAACCGCCGCGATCGCTGCCTTGGATGCCGGCCTGTACTCAGAATCCATCCGCCATTTCTCGAAAATCGTCGACGGCCGCCGCCCTGCCTCTCAGGGCTTCCTCGCAGAGTGTTACATGCACCGAGCCTCCGCTTACAAGGCCTCGGGTCGCATAGCCGAGTCGATCTCGGATTGCAACAAGACCTTAGCCCTCGACCCTACTTCCATCCAAGCGCTCGAAACCAGGGCCGAACTGTTGGAAACAATACGCTGTTTGCCCGACTGTTTGCACGACCTTGAACACTTGAAGCTCCTTTACAATTCAATCATGCGTGATAGAAAGCTTCCAGGTCCACCATGGAAGCATCACAATGTGAGGTACAGGGAGATACCAGGGAAGCTCTGTGCATTAACGGCTAAGATTCAACGATTGAAGCAAAGGGTAGCTTCAGGGGAGACCGGGAATGTCGATTACTACGCATTGATTGGTTTAAAACGTGGGTGCTCGAGGTCTGAATTAGAGAGGGCGCATTTGCTGCTTTGTTTAAGGCACAAGCCCGATAAAGCCACCGGCTTTATCGACCGGTGCGAGTTGGCCGACGAGCGGGATCTCGACTCGGTTAAAGACAGAGCCAAGATGTCGGCTTTGCTCCTATATAGATTGCTTCAAAAGGGGTATTCCAGCGTGATGTCTGCTATTATGGATGAAGAAGCGGCTGAGAAGCAAAGGAAGAAAGCTGCGGCGGCGACGGCGGCTTTACAAGCAGCAATTCAAGTGCAGCAAACACAGTGTTGTAAGTCTAAATTGGAACCTGAAACTGGTTTCAATGACAGGGTTAATTCGGGTGAAAACAAAGCCGCAACAAATGCGTTTCAAGGTGTGTTTTGCAGGGATCTCGCTGCGGTCGGGAGTTTGCTATCACAAGTTGGGTTTAATCGTCCGATTCCGATGAAGTACGAGGCACTGAGCTGCTGAGTTTTGCTTGGAAAATCAATGACGGGTCACTGTAGATAGCTGCTCGTGATGTCTTTTTCCGGCAGAAGAGTCGCCGTTCATTCACTGTCTGTAAAGAAAAAAAGATCAATTTTTTTTTTTGCCTGCCGGAAAATTTTGTCACGCTTTTCTCTTAGCTCCTACATGTACAGTATTTTCCCTTTATTTTTGTTGTTGTTTCAAAACAGTATTTTTCATTATTGAATTTTTACATTTTGGGTACATTTGATTTCGTACTCTTAATTTCTAAACTTGTTTTTTTTTGGGATTTCAGTTGATATGAATTTGGATTGGCACCAAACATGGAGATAACATATCAAATGAAAAGCTTACACCTCTGAATTGGATGGACTACATTAGTTTTGTATTGATATTTAAATTGCTGATACGTAGTTTGCATTGGCCTTCTCGGAATGGTCTTCTCCGATTGCAATCCTCAACGGATCTAATGGAAACAAAGCTGTCTCCGATGGTTAATAATAAAAGTTAAATCCATTTTACAGCGGCAGACCATTAGTAAAAGTAGCTGCTCTCCATGCAATTCCTTGTTGAGAGTAATCATTATACGTAAATAATCGTGATAGTTTAAATTTTGACCCAGAATTCAGTGTAATCTAAGGATACCACCAAAAAAAGAAAGAGTGGAACAATTAAACACCAAGATTTCAATGTAAATTACATCATCGAGTATAATCGATCAGTGTTTTTTTCATGGGAAGTGGGAACCAAACGAAGAATCATTCTGTGCTATTGACTTTTGAGGACATTCGACATATCATTTTGACATTTTTCTTTCTCACCAATAATCAAATTATCATCATTTGGAATTAGTTAAATCATCAGGTACTTGATAAATATGTATAGGGCCACTTATCCTTTTTTATTGTAGCTTTAAAAAGCTTCTCATTTCCTTTCCTTGCAAGTGATATTATGCTCCCTTCCCCCATAAAAATCGGCTCACACTTCCGTTCTACTCAAACATTTTCCTTGGCTTCTTTTCGTCTACCATCCCTTCTTTTTCATCTTTATATCACTTTATGCATTGAGATGATTCGATTATCAATTCAGCGTATTCTCACATAAAACCGAAACAGGATTTGAGACACCCTAGGCATAGGAGCAACCATTTTCTGGAATACCAAAACCACCATGTTGTCATCATGACAGAACACAGCTCACTTTTACTCCAAAATTTCCCATCTCCCATGAAATATGTGAAGCCTCCTCCAACCACATGATAATACCCCTTTGCATAATTAGCTTCGCGTGACTACACAGCCACCAACTACTCATTATACAAACAAATACCACAAAAACATCAAATATAGAGTGTCAAATATAGTAAAAGCAAATAATAATAAATCCCCTCCAAAAATTAGAAATATGAATCTGATTCGGGTGCAATAAAGTGGGAAAAAAGAAAGATGCCTTCCACATCTTAATCTCTCTCTTTTTACAATTTGATTCCTTTGAATTTGATGTGCTTATTGCTATACTGGTCAAGTTTGGGTGGAGTTTATATATAATATTAATATATTTTATATTTATCTAAGTTTTGTATGATCAAAATATAGGTTTAAAATTTCGTTAAATTTTTTCACATTTATAAATATTTAATTTTGTGATATATATTACATAATATAAAAAATAGATAAAAATATATTACACTAGTATAAAATGGGTTGAATTTGATTAAACTCAAGTTTTGAATGGTGAAGTTAAAGTCCGGCCCATGTTTTAAACGAATTTTTTTTAACTTGTTTTTTGAGCATTATATCATTTATTAAATCCTGATTTTAAAAAAAAAAAAAAAGAGAAGGGATTTTAAGGATGAGGAAAAAAAATCTAAAATTAAGGTTACAACTGAATGCATTAGCATTACCAAAGGTCAGCAAAAAGTAAATTATTTGCAATTTTAATAGTGTTTATTTGAATAAAGTTTTATTATTAAGTATTACGCGTGTTCAACCTTTTAAAGCAGAATTTTGTTTTCTCAATATTCTTGCGGAGGAAGAAAAGGGAAAGTTTTGCATCAATTCTCGCAAGGGTATAACATTATCTATAGGACAATGCTCCATAGGAGATGGTACATATAGCCTTAAATCTAGACAACTAGTATTATTTGTTTGTACCATATGGAAGTATCGAGGTTTAAAAGCATACGAGGCGAATCAACTGAAAATTTGACGGTGGGGTGGTACCTCATTTAAATAAAAGTTTTCTTGATGTAAGAAGAACTATTTATTTGAAGAATAAAATGCTGTGAGTAGGTTAAGATGATTAGGATGTGGATGTTGAAGATTAAAGAGAGTTTTGGGATGAAGTTAGAAATTTGTTATTGAGATTGAAATAAAGTTTTAAAAGTTTGAGTGAATAGTAAAAAAAATTATTTTAAAATAGTTTAAATTTAATATTTTATAATTAAACAGGACTAAAAATGATATTATACCGATTATTTAAGGGAGTTAAAGCCATTGTTTGCCCTCTAGTTCTATTCCTAGTTATTAGGAGAAGCAGAGTTCTAGTCTCTTTTCTAGGATTCTATTTAATAGTTCTCGAGGTCCCATGTGTTATAGTTAATTTATTGATATTTTGTTATTATAAATTATTTTTGATAAGTTTTAATGTTTGAGTTATCATGTCTGGATTAAATATATGTAACATGTAAATGGTAAACATTTTATGAATGTCAAGTATGTAGTCTCATAGATTTAAACAAATAAATGACCCAACTCACAAAATAATCTTCCTTAACCAAATGCATTGATTTATAAAATTGCAATCAGAGAAAAAATAGATTTACTTTGAATTTAAATTTAATCGCGAAAATAAATATAAAAAAAATTGAAGAAATAGTAATTAAAAATGGGATTAAGATGGAGAGAAAGGGAATTGGGGGATAAAAAGAACACGTGAGGTGATGTTTGAATGTTGGGAACATTGGAAAGAGGAGAGAATGTGGTGGCCAGATTAAAGGATGATGTCAATGACAGACAAGCTATTCTAAGACACCCATGTGATGCAATCATGTGATTTTATTTTATCTTTAAGAATCAATAATCTCACTATAGCCTTTTGTGCTTTTCCCTAATTTGCCTATTCATTCCCTTCTCTTTCTTCTTTTTTTTTTTTGGTTATATTAAAAAAATAAAAAACATAAAGAAATAATGTTTTGGTCTTTTCCTTTTATTCTTTTGCGTTTTTGGTTATTCAGTAGTTGGGATTTTTTACTTTGTCAAAAGCTAATTATAGTAATATTAAAAACACTTTCATTGAGATCCGAGTCCGATTTGCTTTTAACATTTTTACTTATTTTAAATATTTAAAAATATTTTTCAAAAAATAATTACATTCATGAATACTTACATAATCACATTAATACTTAGCCATTTCGAGGGTTTTTTTTTTTAGGATTAATTTATAATTTGGCTCTTGTATTATACTTTACAGTTTAGTTCTTAAAACTTTTTTCTTACTTAGGTTATTTAACTATCGTTTTTGTCCAATACACTAAAGAAAATGTTAAAAGATTACAACATGAGGCACATTTTTATGGGATATAGGTAATTTTTGAGGTAAAACAAAACAAAAAATGATAATTTAGGTATTAAAGTGGAATAGTGTTGATACCAAGCTGAAATCACAGTGGTTGATGATGGTTCTCTTAGTGGGCGAAGAGCTGTAGGAGGTGTTGTGAGTGCTTACAAGGAAGAAAGGTAGCTGAGAGTGAGAGATATCATATTCATGATGTAACATTCTCAATTTTAAAAATGACTATATTTTCAAATGCCCAATAATTGTGTGGTCCATTAGCCCATTTCGTTATAAAGCCCAACTTTGAGCATGTTATAGGTTTTTTTTTAATTATTATTATAAAAGAATAAAGGAAAAAAAAAGGGATAAAATCACTTTATGGTATTTTTTATGATATTTTTTTTAGTAGGTTTCACAATTTGGAAGAAACTTACCCTTGAAAAGAGGAAGTGTAAATCGATTTTTTATTTTAGCAATCAAGGAGAGTCTTTGATTTAGATTTCTTATTATTTTTCATAAAATCCGTATATTTATTTGGGTTAGTTTAATAGTTTTTCAAATTCTAACAATTTTTTGTTGGGATCGACTCGATTAAGTAACGAACAAGTAAAAATAGCGGAAGAAATTGAGAAATTGAACATACAAATTTAACATGGAAAAATCCCTCCAAAGAGGATAAAAAACCACGAGCAAATATAATTTTAATATAATGGCAAAAGAACGAAGAGTACAAAAGATGGAGATAAAAACTAAACTTTGAAAACCCGAAAACAAAGAACTCTCAAAACGTAAACACAAAATTCTCTAAATGTGTTATGAGTTCTAACCTCTAATGGGTGTATTTTCTAAGGTTGTAAAAGAGCCTATTTATAGGCTAAATTCGTAGGTCAAATAATAATAAAATAATCTAGACTAATCAGAGTTTGATTGAAACAAATAAACAGACTTTAACTAGAAAATTATTTCTCAAATTTGACTGAAATAGGAGTCATATTTAATAAATCTCCACATTGACTCATATTTCCACAACACCATCTTTGCCAAAGCCCTTCACGGGCCTATCTTGAACTATGCAGGGAATTAACTGAGTCGAATCTGTGCTTAGAAACTGGAAGACTTCTAGCCTTCGACTTGTACACTGCCAAATCAAAACTAACCTGAGTCTGATTTTCACGAACACAGTGCCCTAACTTTTCAAAACCTGCATCCAAAAGAGAACCTCTCTTCAACGAAATGGTCATACCTTTTTTCCCTCTTATGACCAAGTTGCCTCCGCTCCAAACGAGTTGACTTTGACTCCGTAACGGACGAGGGACGTCCGATTTCATCGGTCACTGTAGAACCTTTCAGAATATAAAGACTGTCGGTTCTTTTACCTTTTAACAAAATGAGAGCTCCATGAGATACTTTAATGTCGCTCGACTCAATGTTGATTCTGCATCCTTTCAAGTCTAAAATACTCAAAGAGATGAGATTCTTTCGTAAATCAGGTACATACCTGACATCTGAGAGTGTCTTAATCGTCCCATTGTGTATCCTAATTTTAACAGTACCAATACCAATTACCTTACTGGATGAATCGTTTCCCATGCGCACAACTCCACCTTCAACCGAGCTGTATGTGGAGAGCCATTCTCTATTGGGATACATGTGGAAAGAACATCCCGAATCTAGGATCCACTCGGACGTAAGCTTAGAGTTATCGCTCGTTGACACTAACAAGAAATCATCACCGGTTTCATCGGCCAAATTAGCACCAACTACATCTTCCTTATTACTCCAAGCAGCTCTTTTATTTCACAGTTTTTAACAATCTGTTTTGACGTGACCTAACTTTTTACAATAGCGACACAATTTGTCATGTTTCTTTGATGCTACCAAAACGAAAGCTTGCCTATTTCCTTGCTATCCGAACCAAACTCATTGTCGAGTTTGTCTCTACTCAACAAATGACCCTTCACATCTTCGAACGAGAGTTTGTCTTTGCCATAAATCAAGGTCTCCTTGAAATACTTGTATGAATGAGTAAAGAGCACAATAATAGCATAGCCTGATCTTCATCGTCAATCTGAACCTCTATGTTCTTTAAATCATTTAAAAGAGTAATAAATTGACTGATGTGATCTCTAAGAAGCTCACCTTCGTTTATGCGAAACGTAAATAGATATTGTTTCAATAGTAAACGGCTAGCTAGAGACTTAGTCGTATAAAGAGTTTTTAACCTTTTTCACAAGGCAGATGAGGTCTTCTCCATCAATACCTCTTGTAATACCGTATCTGAGAGGCACAACTAGATTGCAGACAAGGCCTTTTCATCAAGCTCTTTGATAAACTATAAAAGTAACATGTTTTTAATCCCATTCTTGATGCGTTTTTGGATGATTTATTATGTAAATTAGTGAATTTGATGCTCCTAATCCTTTAAATTCATGTTTCTATACTTAGGTTAGCATAGGGAAATGAAAGGAGTGAAAAACGGGCCAAAATCAGACAAAAGAGTTGTTTTCAGGATCCACACGGCCTGAGCATTTTCCACACGGGCTGGCCACACGTCCATATGCTAGTCCGTGTCAATATCGCTCCCCGTTTCCCAAACACGCGAAAAAACTTAATTTTTAGGCTTTCTGAGCATTTTAAAGTCTATAAATACACACTAGAAGAGGATTTAAGGGAGCACGCAGAGAAGAACGGAGAAAAGACTCGAAGAGCGCCACTAGATTCATTTCAGAAGCGGATCTCCTTCAAGACTGAAGATCCCCATTCAATTTCTTTAGAAGTTTTATTGGGTTTCTTTATGTCTTGTTGTTTTCCCAACTTTGAGATGATGTTATTCCAAATTATGAACTAAATTCCCTAGATATCTAGGGAAGATGAAACCTATATGAATCTTATTATTTGATTTTTGAATTATATGATAAATACTTGATTCTTGTTCTCAATTATGTATGCTTATTTCATGTTTTAATATTTTCAGGATATTAATTCATGTTTAATGTGCTTATTTCAGTGGAGCAAATGTCCCTATTTAAGAGTAGATCTAGCATAATTGAGTAGAGTTGCATGCAATCCTAGAAATAGGACGACATAAATCTACCGGATTAGAGTCAAATCTAATAGAGGAATCCATAAATCGAGTTAATGTGACAATAAGGGTTTTAATTAGAAAGATATTTCAATTAATCAACCTAGAGTCAGCTGTTTTTACTCTCGAAAGAGATATTAACATAATTTAGGGATTTCTACGGATCAAGGCGCAAGTGAATAAATCGTTTAATTCAGACTCAGAATAATAAGTGAAGTGTAGGTGGATTCTTTCCTGGGTATTGCCTATCTCATTGGTTTTATTCGATTATTTTTCCTAGTTCACTCTCTATTGTGTTCTTAGTAATTAGTTTAGTTAATTTTAGATTAAAAACAATTCATTCAATTTATTGGCTAAATAATAGAAAAACAGTAATTACTAATACTTTTAGTCCTCGTGGATACGATATTCCCAACTCACCATAGCTATACTATTAGTCGATAGGTGCGCTTGCCTTTGTCGTAAATCTAGTTAGTCTAGTGACAATCAAGTTTTTGGCGCTGTTGCCGGGGACTAAAATATTAGGAACACTTGATTTTTATTAATTTAGCCATTTTTATTTTTATTGCATTTTATTTTTGTTTTTAGTTTAATTTTTGTTTTCTAATTTTTTTTCTTTTATTTGCTTCTAGCAAGTTCCTTTAGTTTATGACTAGAAGAAACCCGTTGGGACCTTTGGTATTTGATAGTGAAATTGAAAGTACAGCTCGCAGAAACCGAAGAAAAGTAAGGTAGAATTAATAAAATATAGTGGAAGAGCAAGAGGACGTTATTATCATTACTGAGGAGATGACTAATAATCAGAATAATCAGCTACCTCCTGCGGTTACCGAAAATCCTGTAAATCCAAATCCTACCCCTCGTACTATGTACGATTATGCCAAGCCCACTCTAACTGAAGCTAAATTGAGTATCGTGAGAGCCGCCATTGCTGCGAATAATTTCGAATTGAAGCCGAAGACTATTCAGATGATTCAACAGTTTGTTCAGCTCAATGGTTTGCAGGACGAAGATCTAAATACTCATTTGGCTAATTTTCTGGAATTCTGTGACACTTTTAAGATTAACAGCGTTTTTTACGACGCCATTCGCCTATGGTTGTTTCCCTTCTCATTGAGGAATAAAGTTAAACAGTGGTTGAACTCCTTACCACGAGGTTCTATCACTACATGGGACCAAATGACCGAGAAATTTCTATTAAAGTACTTCCTACCGGCTAAGATAGCTAAGTTGAGGAATATCTTCCTTTGTACAGATAGACTTAGAGACACTATATGATGCATTGGAGAGGTATAAGGATTTATTGAGAAGTTTCCCTCACCATGGGTTACCTTTATGGCTATAGGTTCAAACCTTCTACAATGGTTTGAATCTTTCAACTAGGTAATTGATCGATGCAGCAGTCGGTGGTACTCTGAACAAAAAAAACCTAAAGCGGCTTACGAGTTTATAGAAGAGATGTTACTGAATAATTATCAGTAGCAAGTCATGAGGACGAAGCCTAATAGAGCAGCCGATGTTTTCAACCTAGATGTAGTCACCATGTTATCAAATCAGGTAGAACAATTAAATAAGAAAATTGATGGTTTATGTGTTTCTACGCAGGTACATCCGGTGATGTAGTGCGATACGAATGGAGGAGGAATGAACAATCCAAAATATTTACCCCACGGTCCTAGCACAGTGAACAAACAAGTCAACTATATGGGTAATAATTCTAGGTCTCAGAATAATCCTTACAGTAACACTTATAATGCAGGTTGGAGAAACCATCCCAATTTCTCTTGGGGCGGTCAAGGAAACCAGAGACCACAACCCCCTCCAAGCTTTCAACAACCTTATCAGCAAGAGAAGAAGCCGAACCTTGAGGAAATGTTGACGAAGTTTATTTAGGTGTCAGAAACTCACTTCCAAAACATCGAAACAACACTTAAAAATCAACAAGAATTGATTCAAGGGCTCGAGAACCAAATAGGTCAGCTTGCTAAGTTGATTTCAAAAAGACCACAAGGTAGCTTGCCTAGCAACACCGAAACTAATCCAAGAGAGCAGCTTCATGCAATTACTGTTCGAGATGAAGAAGGGATAGTTGAATCTGAACCAGAATCGAGGCAAGAAAGTGTGGTAAGTAAAAGTAAGGTTGAGGTAAGCCAAAATGAGCGAAAATCGGTCGGTAAGGAATATAAACCGCGTGTGCCATATCCCAACGCGACAAAGAAAGACCACACAAACAAACAATTTGATAAATTTGACCATACAAACGAACAATTTGGTAAATTTTTTAAACTTTTGAAAAAGTTACATATTAACTTACCGTTTATTGAAGCTCTTTCGCAGATGCCCAATTCAGTTAAATTTCTAAAGGAGCTTTTGGAAAAAAAAAAACGGAAGTTAGATGATTCTTTGCACATGGTGCTAAATGCAGTGTGCTCATCCATTCTGCAAAATAAACTACCCAATAAATTGAAAGATCCAGGGAGTTTTACTATTCCTTATTTAATTGGTAGTTTAAATGTTAATAATGCTTTGGCTGATTTAGGGGAGAGTATTAATGTCATGCCTTATAAAATGTTTAAGCAACTAGGTCTTGGGAAACCCAAACAAATTAGGATGGGTATTTAATTAGCAGATAAAACCATTAGATTTCCTAGGGGTATTATTGAAGATATACTTGTCAAAATTGATAAATTCATATTCCCAGTTGATTTTGTTGTTTTAGACATGGATGAGGATAGTGACGTACCTTTGATTCTAGGTCGACCCTTTTTGGTAACTGCTAGAACTATTATTGACGTTGGTACATGTGAACTAATACTTCGTGTACGAGATGGCACGATTACTCTCTAAGCTCGTGAGTTTGTTAAGACATCTAGTGATCGAGATGATTATACGAGTTCTATTAATATGAATAACATTGTGGCTCAAACTTTTTTGCAGGAAACACTTCGAAAAAACATGATGGAGCCACGTTCCAGTCCATGCGACAAAAACAGAACGACTCATGAAGAAAGAAAGTTACAAATCGATGAACTAAATGAATGACAGACACATGTCAAGGAGAAACCAAGAATACACGATACAGAACCAAAGCGACCCTATGATGAGCATAAGGATGAAACAAACCAATTTAAGGTTGGAGACAAGGTACTACTAGATAGCATAGATCCATGTATTGCCACTTCAGAGCTTAATGCAAACAAAGAAACTCCTTTTACGGTATTGAGTGTCTTTCCATACGGTACAGTTGAGGTAACTCATTCTGAATTTGGCACTTTTAAGGTACATATTTGTAACACCCCTCACCCGTATTCAACGCCAGAATAGGGTTAAGGAGCATTATCGAACTTACAACTCAACCATACATACTATTAGCACACATTTCATCAATTCAAACATTTGTTAATCAACCTCAATCAATATGCCCCTAATACAGCCTATGAGGCCCTATTCATGCATTGGAAGTGGTTCGGGTCTAAACCGATAACTTTTAAAATAATTTGAGCACTAAGAAAAATTTTCTCTAAAATAGGAGACACACACCCATGTGACCAGGCCGGGTGTCTCACACGGCCACCAGACACGCCCGTGTCACAGGGCGTGTGGAAATTTGAAATGGTATCACATGGCTATGTCTCAACTTGTGTCCTACCCCGTGTCTAAACAAGTGAGCATACTGACTTAGGTCACATGGCCAACCACACACCCGTGTGTCTAGCCTGTGTGCCCTTCGAAGCGGCCACACACGCCCATGTGCTAGACAATATGCTAGGCCGTGCCAAACCTATAGGGTATATTGACTTATGCAACACGACCAAGTCACACGCCTGTGTGCTAGACCGTGTGCCAATTAGGGGGTATACTGACTTGTATCACTTGGCCGATCACACGCCCGTGTGTAAGACCGTGAGGAGCATATTTACTTCATTTCAATTTCAACACCAGGGGACACACAGCCGTGTAACATGACCGTGTGGCACACACGGCTGAGACACACGCTCGTGTCTCTGCCCGTGCAGACAAAAATAGGCTATTTACCAAGCCATTTTGCCACCCATTTTACACATACCTAAACAAGCTCAAATAGTTCCATTTCAAGACACAAATAAGTAGCCAAAGGTCATCAACCAAAGTTCAAATCATACCAATTATTTACCATCAATATGAATCACAAATATACCATAATTTGCCATATAATTTTATACCTAATTCACATATACCATTCAATTAACTAAACCATTCCAAACATGCAATATCCTTTCAACCTCAATCACTCATTATAGGCCAATTACCTAACTCAAAATAATACCCTTTGCACATTTATAAACAACAGCAAATTCACCATCACAAGCCAACTCAAATGGCCTAAATACATGTTCATCAAACATACCAAAATGACTCAAGCCTATGCATGCCATATACCATATATACACACTTCAAAAGTACTAAAATAGATGTTCGATAGTGTGATGAAGTCTTTGACGATCCCCAGATTCGAGCTAGCTTCATAAAACTATAAAATGTCAAAAATTAAACAAAGTAAGTTATAAAGCTTAGTAAGTTCGTATGTAATTTTGAAATAATCTCAACAATCATTAACACTTCAAAATGAATAACATAATTAACATTTAAATCATCAATCAATGAACTAACATAAAGTTTAACCATACCATAACTCATAAGTCCTCAACTTCTTCTATCTCGTTACTAGAATAGTTTGCAGTACATACCTGTACCGATACATATCTATGTACCACCAACTCTCTTACCAAATCACTTCGAGCTTATAAATGTTTAGGATACAAATACTTCGATTTTTCGATGCCATAGTCCAACTATGGTCTTACACATATGTTGCCAAGGCCCTGCCGTGGTCTTATTATCCGATTATGGTCTTATTATCTGATTTGCCATAGCCCAGCTATGGTCTTATTCAGCAACTCATCCACTTAAATCGTAGATTTAAATTAAGTTCTACACATTTAACCATAGGATAAATACAATCTCAATACCATCCATCCATTGAATAAATACAAATTTAAGTTCAATTATACGAACTTACCTCGTGTACGAAAAAGACGAAATGGATCGACTATTTAATTATTTTGCTTTTTCCCCGATCTAAGTCCGAATTCCTCTCTTCTTGATCTATAAGTAATCAAAATCAACTTATTTATTCTTCTATTTATTTAATTCAATCCAAAACACACATTAGGGCTATTTTACACATTTGGCCCTAAATTTTCACATGTTTACAATTTGGTCCTTATTTCATAAAATCACAAATTAATGAAATTCATAATAGACCCATGCTAGCCAAATTACCATTTCACCCCTAGCAGCCCATATTTTTCATTTATTTCACATTTTAACCACTAACTTTACACATTTCTCAATTTAATCCCTATTTTGCATTTTCAATCAAAATCACTTTACAGAACTTGTATAATTCACAACTAACATTCATAATCTATTATCAAACATCAAAGAACACATATTTCCATCAATGACAACTTTCAAATCATTAATAGTTTTGCAAAATAGTCCCTGGGCTAGCTAGTACTAGTTGCAATGATCACAAAAACATAGAAATCATTAAAAATGGGACAAAACACATACCTAATTGCTTGGGTTTTGCTTGGCTGAACAAAGAACCCTAGTTTCTTCTTTTTCTTATTCAATTTTGGTTATGGTGAGAAAGATGGGCAAAAAATTACTTTTGTTTTGTTTTAATTAACCTTTATTACTAAATTACTATATTAACCTTTAATATAAACCATTAAATAACATGATAATATGTCCATCAATGTCCACTCATACTAATCATGGTCTAATTACAATATAAGGACCTTAACTTTAACGTTCCATAGCCATTTAATACCTTTAGCTAATAAAACATCACTTTTGCACTTTATGTGATTTAGTCCTTTTTATCAAATTGACCAACTAAACAATAAAATTTATTCACGAAACTTTCACACAATCATTCAATCATACTGTAAACATTAAAATAATAAAATAAATATTTGGACTTTATATTTGTGGTTTTGAAACCACTATTTTGATTTGACTAAAGACGAGCTGTTACAACTCTCCCCCTCTTAGGGATTTTCGTCCCCGAAAATCTTACCAGTGAATAGATTAGGGTATTGTTTTCTCATAACTTCCTCGGGCTCCCATGTAGTCTCTTCAACCCCGTGTCGTTGACAAAGTACTTTCACGAGAGCTATGCTTTTATTTCTCAACTGTTTAACCTCACGTGATAGAATTCTAATCGGTTCTTCGTTATACGTCATATCAGGTTGAATTTCAATCTCTGACGGAGAAATCACATGTGATGGATCAGATCTATATCGGCGTAACATCGACACATGGAATACATTATGAATCTTTTCTAACTTCGATGGTAAGGCTAATCGATATGCTATTGGCCCTATTCTTTCAATAACCTCATACGGCCCGATGAATCACAGACTTAACTTGCCTTTGCGACCGAAATGAAGTATTTTCTTCCACGGAGATACTTTCAAGAACACTTTACCACCAATCTGAAATTCAATGTCTTTTCATTTTAAATCCGTATACGATTTTTGACGATCTAAAGCTACTTTCAAATAGTCACAAATTACTTTCACTTTCTCTTCGGTTTCTCTAATCAAATCAACCCCGTGAATCTATTTCTTGCTAAGTTCAGACCAATACAATGGAGTTTGGCATTTACGACCATACAATGCTTCATATGGTGCTATCTTTATACTCGGTTAAAAGCTATTATTGTACGCAAATTCAACCAATGCCAGATATTTCTCCCAATTGCCTTCAAACTCTAATACACAACATCTGAGCATATCTTCAAGGATTTGAATTACTTTTTCAGATTGTCCGTCAATTTGCAGATGAAAAGTTGTACTAAAATTCAACTTCTACCTAGAGCCTATTGCAATTTCTTCCAAAATAGCGACGTGAACCTCAGATCTCTATTCGAAATAATTGAAACTGGAAGCCTATGAAATCTAATGATCTCAGCAATGTACAATTCAGCTAATCTATCGAGTGAATAATCAGTTCGTACTGGAATGAAATGTGCTGATTTCGTCAGTTGATCAACAACAACCCAAATAGCATCTTTCTTTTTCGAAGGCAAAGGCAATCCTGATACGAAATCCATTGTTACTTTATCCCATTTCCACTCTGGTATCATCACAGGCTGAAGTAAATTCGATGGCACTTGGTGTTCAACTTTAACTTGCTGACACACTAAACATTTCACTACAAATTCAGAAATGTCTCGTTTCATACCTGACCACCAATACAGTTGTTTCAAATCGTTGTACATTTTAATGCTTCCCAGATGTACGGATAAACAACCACTATGTGCTACATTCAAAATCTTCTGAATAAGCTCGGGATTTCTCGGTACGATAATTCTACCTCAGTACATCAAACAGTCATCCAATCCAATTTGGAACTCTGAATCAAAAGTCGACTCACACTGGACTAGTTTAACTTGTAATTCTTTATCACATTTCTGGGCTTCACCGATTTGCTAAAAAAATTAACGGTCTCGCTTTCAACTCAGCTACAATTGAACTGTCATCAGACAAAACTAATTGTGTGTTCATCGCTGCAAAGCAAATAATGGCTTTTTGCTTAGAGCATTAGCAACCACGTTCGCTTTTCCAAAATGATAATCAACTACTAGCTCATAATATTTTAGTAATTCAAGCCATCTTCGTTGTCGAAAATTCAAGTCTTTCTGAGTCATTAAATATTTTAAGCTTTTGTGATCTGTATAAATGTGGCATTTCTCACCAAACAAGTGATGTCGCCAAATCTTTAATGCGACATAATCGCAGCTAACTCTAAATCGTGCGTCGGATAATTCTTTTCATGCGACTTCAATTGCCTAGAAGCATAAGCTATTACTGTGCTAGCTTGCATCAACACATAACCCAGACCATTCAACGATGCATCACTGTAAATTACAAATTCTTTACTCGACTCAGGCAATATTAAAACTGGCGCCTCTGTCAATAATGCTTTCAATTGTTCAAAACTCTGCTGACACTTCTCAGACCATTCAAACTTTACATCTTTCTAAAGTAATCGAGTCATCTGTGTTGCAATCATAGAAAATCCTTTCACAAAACGTCAGTTATAGCCAACTAGTTCCAGAAAAATTCAAACTTCAGATACATTTCTCGGAGGTTTCCAATCTATAATTGTAGAAATCTTACTCGGGTCAACTCTAATACCTTCGATTGAAATGATATGCCCTAAAAATCCAACCTCTCGGAGCCAAAATTCACATTTACTGAACTTTGCAAACAATTGCTTATCTCTCAAGGTTTGTAACACTATTTTCAAATGCTCAGCATGCTCGGATTCATCTCGAAAATAAATCAGAATATCATCAATAAATACAACATCAAATCTATCTAAATACGGTTTGAAAATCTGATTCATTAAATCCATAAAGATAGCATGAGCGTTAGTTAATCCAAAAGGCATAACAAGGAATTCACAATGTCCGTACCTCGTCCTGAACATTGTTTTCGGTACATCAGCATCTTTAACTCGCAACTGATAATAGCCAGATCTTAAATCAATCTTAGAAAACACTGTAGCTCCTTTTAACTGATTAAACAAATCATCAATTCTCGGTAGAATATATTTATTCTTGATTGTCACTTTGTTGAGTTGTCGATAGTCTATACATATTCTCATAGAACCATCCTTTTTCTTTACAAACAACACTGGTGCACCCCAGGGAGAGAAACTTGGTCTTGCGAATCCTCTATCAAGTAATTCTTGCAACTGAGTATTCAACTCTTTTAACTCTTTCAGAGCCATTCTGTATGGAGCTACCGATATCAGTGAAGTTCTTAGTACCAAATCAATAGCAAATTCAACCTCTTTGATCGGTGGCAAACCCGATAACTCTTTTGAAAACACATCTGGATACTCGCAAATAACTGGTACTGATTCAATATTTGTTTCTGACACTTTTGTATCAAGTACATATGCAAAATATGCATTGCATCCCTTTTTCACATATTTCTGAACTAACATCGACGAAATTACAGTCTGTAAACCCTTCAAATCATTTGATTCGATTTGAAGAGTTTCATTATTCTGACATTTCAACTTAATGGTCTTTCGGCTACAATTTACTACTGCATCATGCAACGTCAACCAGTCCATACCCAGAATAATATCAAACTCATCAAACAAAAACAACATCAAATCAGCCATAAAACAGTAATCCCGAGTCATTAACGGATAATTCTTGCAAACTTTTATAACATTTTTATCCCATTTCGAATGTCCAAACGACATGTGACACGAGAGTGTCTGGTGGCCGTGTGAGACATACGGCATGGTCATATGGGCGTTTGTCCCCTGTTTTGGAGAAAATTTTTCTAAGTGCTCAAATTGTTTTAAAAGTTATCGGTTTAGTCCCAAACCACTTCCAATGCATGAATAGGGCCTTGAAGGCTCGTATTAGGGACATATTGATTGAGGTTGATTGACGAATGTTGAATTGATAAAATGTATGCTAATAGTATGTATAATTTAGTTGTAAGTCTGAAAATGCTTTTTAACCCTATTCTGGCGTTGAATATTGGTGAAGGGTGTTACATTTATTAGTATCAGAGCTACGGTTTAGTCGATTCTAGGACTAACGTAGCGTGTGTGACAGTCTAGCTATACATGCCATATATATAACATGTCATAGTGTGATGAATCCTGACATTATAAACTATGTTTTCGTATAGTAATGAATCCCGAATGAGCTGTAGCAGATGATGTTGAGAGTAATGCGCTAGCTCCCGCTCAAGAGATAGCGCTTTCTGAATCTAAACCCGTGTCGAGTAGTCACGGAAGTGAGGCTAAATAAGCCTTCTTTCAAATGATAAACTAGTGGTTCACTCGATACATTCGTACTAACCCGACTGCTACAACCTCTACCCCCGCCAATTCCTCAACCAATCCCCGTAGTTTCTCAAGTTATTGATCCAATACGATTGAACAAGCTGCCAGTCGATAAAATTCGTAAGCATGAGGCTGAAGAGTTCAGGGCTAATGTTGATGATGATCCTGAGAGAGCCGATTTTTGGCTTGAAAATACGATCCGAGTGTTTGATGAACTTTCCTGCACACCGGCTGAATGTTTAAAGTGTGTTATATCCCTTTTGGGAGACACTGTATATCATTGGTGGAATACATTAATATCTGTGGTGCCGAGAGAGAAAGTCACCTAGGAGTTCTTTCAGACCGAGTTCCAAAAAAAGTACATTAGTCAACGATTTCTGGATCAAAAGCATAAAGAGTTTTTAGAACTGAAACAAGGCCGCATGACTATAACTGAATATGAAAGAGAATTTGTACGGTTAAGTAAGTATGCTCGGGAGTATGTTTCTACAGAAGAGATTATGTGCAAGCGGTTTGTTGACGGGTTGAACGAAGATATTAAACTTCTGGTCGGGATATTATATTTAAAAGAATTCATTGTGTTAGCTGAACGTGCTTGTAAAGCTGAAGAACTAGGCAAAGAAAAGAGAAAGACTAATTCTGAAGCTAGAGATTCGAGAAAGAGATTGGTGAATAAACCCTATCACTCTTCATCAAAGAAATACCGAGAATCGTATACTCGATCAAATGCATTAGTGGAGTACTCTAATAGAGATCGTGGGAAGCAATTTACGAGTTCAAAAACTCCAGCTACATCAATGGAAAGTGTAGGTAATGCTAGACTGAACAAACTTGAATGTGGACGATGTGGAAAATGACATTTCGGAGAGTGTAGAATGATTGATAAAGCCTGTTTTAGATGTGGTTCGCACGAACACTTCATTTGAGATTGTCTTGAATTAAATAAGAAAGATAAATCTCAGCAAGACAAACCAACACGACTGTGAGAGGAAGACCACTCCGTAATGTTGGAAATGTGAGTGGTGGTAGAGGTGCAACACGAGATGCTGCTATGAGATCAGAGGCTAGAACACCTGCCAGAACTTATGTTATTCGCGCTCGCAAAGAAACGTCATCTCCAGATGTTATTACCGGTACATTCTCTCTATATGACACTGATGTAGTTGCTTTGATAGATCCCAAAGCAACTCATTCATATATATGTGTGAACTTAGTGTTTAGTAAGAATTTACTTGTTGATTCTACTAAGGCTTCAGAATTAGCCTTTCTCTTTTCTTTGCCTAGTTCTTCAGCTTTACAAGCACGCTCAGGTAATACAATGAATTCTTTTAAATACAATATCCCGACTAAAAGTTTAATATCTTCGTTCAACCCGTCAACAAACCGCTTGCACATAATCTCTTCTGTAGAAACATACTCTCGAGCATACTTACTCAACCGTACAAATTCTCTTTCGTATTCAGTTATAGTCATGCGGCCTTGTTTCAATTCTAAAACCTCTTTATGCTTTTGATCCAGAAATCGTTGACTAATGTACTTTTTTCGAAACTCGGTCTGAAAGAACTCCTAGGTGACTTTTTCTCTTGGCACCACAGATATTAATGTATTCTGCCAATGATATGCAGTGTCTCTCAAAAGGGATATAGCACACTTTAAACATTCAGCCGGTGTGCAGGAAAGTTCATCAAACACTCGGATCGTATTTTCAAGCCAAAAATCGGCTCTCTCAGGATCATCATCAACATTAGCCCTGAACTTTTCAGCCTCATGCTTATGAATTTTATCGACTGGCAGCTTGTTCAATCGTATTGGATCAATAACTTGAGAAACTACGGGGATTGGTTGAGGAATTGGCGGGGGTGGAGGTTGTAGCAGTCGGGTTAGTACGAATGTATCGAGTGAACCACTAGTTCATCATTTGAAAGAAGGCTTCTTTAGCCTCACTTCCGTGACTACTCGACACGGGTTTAGATTCAGAAAGCGCTGTCTCTTGAGCAGGAGCTAGCGCTTACTCTCAACATCATCTGCTACAGCTCATTCGGGATTCATTACTATACGAAAACATAGTTTATAATGTCAGGATTCATCACACTATGACATGTTATATATATGGCATGTATAGCTGGACTGTCACACACGTTACATTAGTCCTAGAATCGACTAAGCCGTAGCTCTGATACTAATAAATGTAACACCCTTCACCAATATTCAACGCCAGAATAGGGTTAAAAAGCATTTTCAGACTTACAACTCAATTATACATACTATTAGCATACATTTTATCAATTCAAACATTCGTCAATCAACCTCAATCAATATGTCCCTAATACGAGCCTTCAAGGCCCTATTCATGCATTGGAAGTGGTTTGGGACTAAACCGATAACTTTTAAAACAATTTGAGCACTTAGAAAAATTTTCTCCAAAACAGGGGACAAACGCCCATATGACCATGCCGTATGTCTCACACGGCCACCAGACACTCTCGTGTCACATGTCGTGTGGACATTCGAAATGAGATCACATGGCCGTGTCCTAGCTCGTGTCCTACCCAGTGTCCAAACAAGTGAGCTTACTAACTTCGCTCACACGGCTAACCACACGCCCGTGTGCCCAGCCCGTGTGCCCTTCGAAGTGGCCATACACGCCCGTGTGCCAGATCGTATGCTAGGTCGTGCCAAACCTATAGGGTATACTGACTTATACAACACGTCCAAGTCACACGCCTGTGTTCTTGGCCGTTTGCCAATTAGAGGGTATACTGACTTGTGCCACATGGCCGATCACACACCCGTGTGTGAGACCGTGTGGAGCATACTGACTTCATTTCAATTTCAACACCAGGGGACACACGGCCGTGTAACATGACCGTGTGTCACACACGGCTGAGACACACGCCCGTGTCTCTGCCCGTGTGGACAAAAATAGGCTATTTACCAAACCATTTTGCCACCCATTTTACACATACCTAAACAAGCTCAAATAGTTCCATTTCAAGATATAAATAAGTAGACAAAGGTCATTAACCAAAGTTCAAATCATACCAATTCTTTACCATCCATATAAATCACAAATATACCACAATTTGCTATATAATTTTATACCTAATTCACATATACCATTCAATTAACTAAACCATTCCAAACATGCAATATCCATTCAACCTCAATCACTTATTAGAGGTTAATTACCTACCTCAAAATAATACCATTTGTACATTAATAAATAACATCAAATTCACCATCACAAGCCAACTCAAATGGCCTAAATACATGTTCATCAAATAAACCAACATGACTCAAGCCTATGCATGCCATATACTATATATACACATTTCAAAAGTACCAAAATAGATTTCCGATAGTGCGATGAAGTCCTTGACGATCCTCGAATTCGAGCTAGCTTCGTAGAACTATAAAACATAGAAAATTAAACAAAATAAGCTATAAAGCTTAGTAAGTTCGTATGTAATTTTGAAATAATCTCAACAATCATTAACACTTCAAAATGAATAACATAAATAACATTTAAAGCATCAATCAATGAGCTAACATAAAGTTTAACCATATCGTAACTCATAAGTCCTCAACTTCTTCTATCTCGTTACTAGAATAGTTTACAGTACATACCTGTACCGATACATATCTATTTACCACCAACTCTCTTACCAAATCATTTCGAGCTTATAAATGTTTACGATACAAATACTTCGATTTTTCGATACCATAGTCTAACTATGGTCTTACACATACGTTGCCAAGCCCCTGCCGTGGTCTTGCATTCACATGCCATAACCCGGTTATGGTCTTATTATCTAATTTGCCATAGCCCAGCTATGGTCTTATTCAGCAACTCTTCCACTTAAACCGTACATTTAAATTAAGCTCTACACATTTAACCATAGGATAAATACAATCTCAATACCATCCATCCATTGAATAAATACACATTTAAGTTCAAATATACGAACTTACCTCATGTACATAAATGACGAAACAGACTGACTATTTAATTACTTTGCTTTTTCCCCGATCTAAGTTTGAATTCCTATTTTCTTGATCTATAAGTAATCAAAATCAACTTCTTTATTCTTCTATTTATTCAATTCAATCCAAAACACATATTAGGGCTATTTTACACATTTTCCCCTAAATTTTCACATGCTTATAATTTGGTCATTATTTAATAAAATCACAAATTAATGAAATTCATAATAGACCTATGCTAGCCGAATTACCATTATACCCCTAGCAGCCCATATTCTTCATTTATTTCACATTTTAACCACTAACTTTACACATTTTCCAATTTAATCATTATTTTGCATTTTTCATAAAAATCACTTAACAAAACTTGTATAATTCACAACCAACATTCGTCATCTGTCATCAAACATCAAAGAACACATATTTCCATCAATGGAAACTCTCAAAATATTAACAGTTTTGCAAAATAGTCCTTAGGCTAGCTAGTACTAGTTGTAACGATCACAAAACATAGAAATAATTAAAAATGGAACAAAACACATAGCTAATTGCTTGGATTTTGCTTGGCCGAACAAAGAAGCTTAGTTTCTTCTTTTTCTTATTCAATTTCGGTTATGGTGAGAAATATGGACAAAAAATTACTTTTGTTTTGTTTTAATTAGCCTTTATTACTAAATTACTATATTAAACTTTAATATAAACCATTAAATAACATGATAATATGTCCATTAATGTCCACTCACACTAATCATGGTCTAATTACAACATAAGGACCTTAACTTTAATGTTCCATAGCCATTTAATACCTTTAGCTAATAGAACATGACTTTTGCACTTTATGAGATTTAGTTCTTTTTATCAAATTGGCCAACCAAACAATAAAATTTCTTCACAAAACTTTCACACAATCATTCAATCATGCTGTAAACATTAAAATAATAATAAAATAAATATTTTGACTTCGAATTTGTGGTTCAGAAACCACTGTTTCAATTTGACTAAAAATGGGTTGTTACAATATTACTCGACTCAAACCTTATTTTGATAATAGAATTGACAACGAGAAAGACGAGTTTGAACTCCGCGAACCACCGTGACCCTGCGAATTTGAGGTAAGTCGAGCTTAGACTTTAAATAAGCGCTTCTCAAGAGGCAACCTAAGTGTTAACACTGCTAATTTACTTAATTTTATATCATGATATTTTTAAAATAAATTAATTAAAAAAATTGTTTTTGACCCACATGGCCTGGACACACGGGCGTGTCCTTGGCTGTGTGGATCCTGAGACTTAATTTTTCCAAAAACGACAGTGACACGACCTAAAATATTCCACACGGGCGTGTGACACACTGCCTGGACACATAGGCTTATCCTAGGCCGTGTGAAACCTGGAGCTAATTTTTTCAAGTTTAAAACAAGTCAAAGAGTTACAAGGGCAAGGAACAAGGTCGTGTGTGAGACACGGCCGAGCCACACGGGTATGTGGGAGGTCACACAGGCGTGGGAGAAGTGAAGGAGGTTGCACACGACCATGTGACACAGCCTGGACACACGGGCATGTCCATGGCCGTGCGAAGTTTGGGTTAAAAATTTTTAAACGCACCGGGGCCTTACACGACCGTGTCCCCTTTTTTAACAAAAAACCTTAAATTTAATTTCTTCAATTTTTCTTATTCCCCAAACCTTGTAATCCTAGCCATCGTTCCCCTACCTCTACGCTCCGGCCATCATCGTCCTTCCCTTTCCCCTTCTCTTTCTCCCGTCGGCCAACTCCCCATGACCAGCCACCACGTCAACTCCTCCATTTTTCCCTTCACCACACAAACGCCCACTCCCTCATTCTTCCTCAACCCCGACCCCCACAACCGACTCCTTCGCACCCTTTCCCTTCCCCCACCCTATCACCAACGCTCGACACCCATAACCCCCACCGTCGTCCCCTCACCGTCGCGCCTCCTTCTTTCTGTCCTCCTCCTTCTTCCTCATAACCCCCATCCGTCCTTGTTTCGAGCCACACCAGCTCCATTTCCTATTTTTTTCCCTTTCTCTTCCTCACTCTTCCTATTTTTTCCTCCGACCCCCACAACAGCGCCTCTGCCCCGCAAACCCCCACGCACTCCGACCTCCACAACTGCCCTCTTTTCTCTTTTCCTTTTCTTTTCCCCCACTACCCCACGCAGCAACCACCTTTCACTAGCACCAACGCAAGCCACGACCCACGAGTTTCCCAGCTCCATTGCCGCGCGACCCTCCGACCATCGCCCTACCACCGTCGGTTATCTTTTTTTCCCTTTTGCCCGTCCCTTTTATCTGTCTATTTATTTATTTATTTATTTTTTATTGTTATTATTAGTTAGATTATTTATTTCTTTATTATTTATTATTATTAGTATTATTATTAGTCATTTTTCTTTTCTGATTCTATTTCACTGTTTTAAATTAATATAATAGCTATTCCTTAGTTAAATTAATTGCTCATTATTTCTATTACTATTTGTTCTTTATTCTTAGCATTAGATTTGTTTATTTATTTATGTATTTCTACTTATTACTTTTATTTCTAATTTGATTAGTCTATTTCGGTTACTTGTTATTATTCTTATTTATTATTGTTATTATTTTTATTTAAAGTATGTCATGATTTGTTTTTGTTCTTTATTATTTCATCAAGTTGCTTGATGTTAGTTTTACTATATGGATTTTGCATGCTTGGGTATTCATACATTTTGTTTTCGGAGTAATTGGCTATTTGGACTACTTGGATTTTACTTTCTTAAGACTTAGTTTGCATATTTGGTGATGCTTCATTTATTAATGAATTCTTTTCTTTTTCAGGCACACTATGTCAAACACTCGCGGCAAGTCTAAGGTCGCCATCCCTGCTTCAAAAAAGCGGAAGACCCCTAGCGCGACCTCCTCCTCGAGCGCCTCCGTCAAGGCCCGCCACCCTTATCTCAAATTTTTGGCAGGTCCTTAGGAGGATTTATTTCAGCTCCTTCAATAGAGCCCACTGGGCCTAGGCCGATGTATTCATGAGGTCGCTTTTGTGCAGGTTCGACTAGTTGATAATGTTTGCGCCTTTATTGCCACAACTCCGTGGGGCAGATTCTTCTCCATCATCGAGCCCACATACATGTAGCTTACTTTGGAGTTTTGTGCGACATTTATTCTACAACTGGTCAGGACGACTCAATAATGAGCCAAGCATCATCACTTTTTATCTTAGTGGTTTGGTGCGCCTGATGAGTGTCCCCAAGTTCGGTGTTGCTATGGGACTCTACACTGAGGAGTTCATGAGTACCGAGAACTTTCTCCGTCTACATCGACACATCCATTACACTCCATCTCGTTGTTGGACAGAGCTTATAGCGAGTCAAACACTTTATGATGCGAGTCACTCGAAGGTGACTTCTCTCTCTCCCGCTTTATGGTATCTTCATACACTTTTAGCTCACACGTTGACCGGTAGGAGAGAGAGCACCGGAGTCGTTAGCATTCATGATGCTTATTTTCTATGGAGCATGGTCAATGGGCATATCTTTGATTTGACATACTTCATCACCTTAGCCTTCCGCCATCAGACTGACCTCCACAGGAAAGGCCCCATCTGTTTAGGCCTGTATGTGACTCGCCTTGTTCGACACTTCGGTCATCTCGACACACAGGAGCAGTCTTCTACACTTACTCTCATTGGCCATATCTCCCCACAGGGAATCTTGAGCATGATTCATATGAGGATGATCGAGTGGCGTCGTGGAGTTGATCCCCCTTAGTATCGATTGTTTCATTTTGACGTTCAGAATGAACCCTCGAACTTCACTGATGATGTTCCTCTCCATCACGAGGACCCACCACAACCTCCACCTTTAAATGCAATCAGAGCTTTAAAAATTTATAAAAGAATGATCAAACCTGGAGACTAACTCTGACAACGATTAAAGGCAAGTGTACCTATCGAACAGTAGTATAGCTTAGGCAAGACCGGATTATCGAACCCAAAGGAACTAAAAGTACTAATACTCACTTTCTTTCTATTATTTAGCCTTAAGAATAGAGTGAAGATTGTTTTAAACTATATTGTCGAAGACTTAAACTAAGGACACAAAGACAAGAAGAATGAATTGGAAAATAACTTGAAGAAAAACTCAGTTGATTGCGACGATACCCTCAGGAAGAATCCACCTAGACTTCACTTGTTATCTAACCCTTAATTATACAATTTCTTTACTTAGCTTGATCCGTAGGACTCCCTAACCAATATTAAACCCTCTCTCGAGGCGAATAACGTCTAACCCTAAGTTAATTAGTGGAACTCTCGTTCGCTTATAATAACCCCCTAGGATAGCAGTAAATCGATCAATGGACTCCCATATTAGGTTTCACCCTAATCTGGCAAAATCTCGTAACCTTATCTCTAAGCGTTCGATCAACTCCGCTTAATTATGTTAGATCTTCTCTTAGGTAGGGTCTATTCCTCCTCCACCTAAGCACATCAAATTTTGATTAAGCAACATAATTAAGAACAAACTAAGTAATTATCATATAATTTAGAAATCAAATAACAAAATCCATCTAGGTTTCATCCCCTTCAGGTATCTGAGGGGTTTAGTTCATAATGAATAAAAAGAACATCACAAGAGAAAAGATAAAACAAAACATAAGAAAACCCTAAAACCCCCTGAAGGAATTGAAGGAGAATTCTACCGTCTTGAGTATAATTCTAACTTATTGGGATGGATCAACTGGCTATCCTCGCGTTATTCCCTAACTCTGACCTTCTCGGCTAGGCTCCTTGACCTCGCTTTCGATCCCCTTCAAAGGTGGTACTTGGGGGATATATATATAGGTTCTTGGAATGCGATTCTTTCTCCCTAAGTATCTTTTTTCGACTGAAATTGCTCTTTCCAGCGACAGAGGCACGGCCATGGCACACGCCCGTGTGTATCGAGACCAGACCGTGTTCGGATTTTTAATTTGAGGCACGACCGTGTGAGGCGGAGTTGAGGCTGTGCTCTAGGTGTTCGGCAAGGAACGGCCGTGCGGGCTTTGGGCCAGGCCGTGTCAATTTCATGCTAAGGCCCATTTACTCCGTTTTAGGCCTGTTTTGTGTTCTTTTCATCCTCGGGTGCTTTCCTGGGTATAAGACAGTAAAAGAAAGGATTAAAAGCACATTTTTATATAAATCAAGGAATAAATCATCAAAAAGCATTATAAATGTGGGATTAAAATATGTTACTTTTACGGTTTATCAAATACCCCCACACTTAAGCTTTTGCTTGTCCTCAAGCAAAATTCTCAACTTCCAATTAAAATGAGCTTTCCATGATTCATAATTCCTATCAACAATGCCTTATCATAATTCATAGATAATTCATATATGGACAATTCAATTCAAAGAGTCCTAAAGATTCAAAAGAGATAAGTCATGATTTTGTACCTTGAAAACATAGGTGTCTCCCTCTTTTAAATAACTACCTTTTTAATTCAAAACTGACAAGGATAGATATCCTTGCTAAAGATTCACTCAAATCACTCTAAAGTGTTTAAGGTTCAGGAAAAGATCACTCCTAAGTCGAACCTGAAAAATTAATCCCATAGGCTTGCCTGAAAATCAAATTTCCACCACTGTAATATGGGATGACAAATAGATCAAAAGGTCTTTGTTAGGGTTGTAACGGGGTTAGGTTAAAAGGTGTGGTTACAGGCTGAAATTAGAAGGTTAGAATCGAGATTAAATTGACAAGTACCTCCCTAAACATACTGAAATATCATCAATTGAGCTTTTACTACTACGAGCTTTTCTTTCGAGAATAGACTTTGATTGTGTAAGCTCTCTTTTCAAACTACTAAATTTGAATACTTTGGATTTTTTTTAAGAACAACCTAAATAATACAAGATAAATTTAAATATCAAAATAATAAACTTCGGTAACTGATCAAATCAAGTCTCGATTAAGGGGTAGTCAAAAGAAAGGGTGATAACAAATACAAAGGGCTTTGTGTTAATATTAGTAGGTGAGTCAATAAAAAGGGTTTTTTAAGATCAACGGGGTTCACTAGGGGTTAATTGTAAAGGTAGGCTATTTAGTGAAGTGAGTGGGTTAAAACCTAGGTACCTTTATCATCTCTGTATATCAAATCATAACCGTGGTCTCAACATGTATAAATGAGGCAAGTTCTAGAATAATAGTTCAAAGTTGACACACTCATAATCAATAAAGTGAGCATGAAAAAGAATATATGCTCTATAAGGCTCAAAATCTCACAAAAATTATGGGTGTTTTGACATCATCCTTATGAATTTTAAATTTCAAGGTAATATTCAAATTTAGGTTAACCACCTAGCAAAATTTGAATTCTTGAAAAATAGACTTATCATGCTTGATTCTCTAGTATTCTTCAAACTTACTCATCAATGTACAATTAACTATGACTTATTCTAAAACATGTCAATAATCATCACGAATCATTAGAAATTTCATCCTAATTAGTAATATGACAACTTTGCATGAAAACAAGACTAAATCAGGGATTTGGGAAAAGGTTTAGGCATAATTTGAGAATCATGCAAAATTTAGACACTTTTACTCCCCCCCACACTTAAGATGTACATTGCCCTCAATGTACAAAGATAAATAATGATAATTAGTGATCAATCAAAAAGATAAGAGGGGAAAGTGTCACTTCTTGGATTTACTGACGAGATCCTTGAGGATGTGGATAGTGTGTGGCATTAGGTGACTTTTTGTATTTTGCCTAGTTGTGCTTTTGTGTAGGTGGAATAAATGATTTATTCTGCAAAGTCACTTGTTAATTGATCTTTTCGATGAAATGGATATGTTGTTAGGGATGCTTGCCTAATTGGATAGCCAATGATAAAAAAAAATTTGCAATGATAATAAGTGTTCGATTTGAACAACATAAAATAAAGTCTTAAAATGAAAGAAATAAAATTAAAGAAAAAAATTTAAAAGGACTCAGAAGTCCTCATTGTTGGTTGGATCCGGTGGTGGTGCTGATGATAAATGTGGAGGTGTTGGCATATTTGTTGGAGCGTCGCTTCTAATCCGTCAAAGCGTCGAGCGTTTTAAGCGAAATGCATCTCGAACCGATCAAGTCGAGCAGAGATGTCTGCTAATGATGTTGTTGCGCGGTATGGGTGTTGGCTCGGATTCAGTGCCTCCTCTGATGGTGGTGGGACATCGTTAGGAATGTCATCGTCCTCTTCCTCGTTGGTTGGTGTCTTTAGTTTGTACTGTGGGGGGTTGGTCCCTCGACGTTGTTTGATCATCCTCATATGTAGCATCGTCTGGATGCCTTGAGGTACCATGTTGCCTGTCAGTGTGAGGGAGGTGATTTGATCGTTAGAGTTGAGGAGGTTGAAGTGCCGAGCTAACCTTGTAATGTATGGCCCCATTGACAAAATCCCCTTCCTATGTTGCTCTGTCTAATGTTGAATTGCGCATGCGATAAAATATGCCAAGTCGAAAACATGTCCTTCAGTCATGCATGATAGGAAGTAAACGGCTTGCTTGTTTACGACGCCGGTGCTCTCTGTGCGACCTGTGATGGTGTGCGTGAGAATGGCGTTAATATACCTTAGGGCCGGGGGAAGTGCCGTCGCCTTAGAGCGACTGGGGTCGTAGTTGCTTGTAGTGGGGTGTAGGCTGTGCCAACATTCGAGCGGAGTGCAGTGGAGCTCATGCTTTAATCTGGAAAGTGGGTATTCTACTATGAATTCTGGCGTGTAAAGTCTGAGAGCCGTGCCGAATTGTGGTACACTTAATCGACGCGCTGAGCCCCCTAGACGAAATTGAATAGCACCTGGGTCGTCGAACTGAGTCATCACCGCTTGCAAAGTGAATGTGGTGAAGAATTCTAACTTAAGCTCCATATATGTGGGTTCGTCGATTTTGAAGAAGTTCTCCCACGGTTCAGTTGAGAGGAGTGCTTGAATATCAGTTGCGAGCCCAACTCGCCGCACTGCGTTCCAGTCGATGCGTCTACCGGTGCCTATGGGTCTACCCCGAATTACTTTGTACCTTTCGTCCTGAGTTGCTTGAGGGAATAGGAGAAATGGGTGTCTAAGTTCGGTGGAGGCACTTGCGGATGATGATCCGGGCCCCTTTCTTTTCTTGCTTGGAGCGGGTCGTTTGATTCGTGATGACAACATGGTACCTGAAAAATGATCAGATAATAAAAAGAACAAGTTCCTTAATCGAAATTATAACCAATGTATTTCATATCAAACTATAATCAATATTATTCGATATCAGTGATTCTTTTGATCAAGAAAAATGTTAAATTTTATGCCTAAGAATGGAATCAATCAGCAACCAAAATCAAATTATTCATGAATGTTGTGAGAACAATCTTTAACTAAAAATCAGGGTTAATACTAAACAAAATTAAATTAAAGCTACAACTAAAGTTTTATGGGTACTAAAACAAGTTTCCTAAACAAAAATCATGATTTGTAGGACTAAATCTAAATAAAATCTGAAAATAAAGAGGAATGCCATGATTATGTCAAGAAAAGGGAACCAGGGATAAGGGAGACGATCAACACGGGCGGAGCACAATGGTGGCGTGGGCTCTGCTGCACAGACACGGCGGTGGCGTGGGCTCTGCTGTACGGACACTGCAGTGGCGTGGGCGTGTGGATGGGTAGCACAGCTGTGGTGCGGGCGTGTGGATGATTTTGGGTGGTTTTTGGAGAGAAACGGCGAAGGAAGGCAGTTTAAAGTGGAAAGGAGTGGTGGTGTGGCCGGATTTGGGGAGAAGGGGGTGTAAAACTGATTTTAGGGTTAGGTTTTGGGGGGGATGACAGTTAGATTTTATTTATAGGGGAGGGGGCACGGTCTGTGGCCACGCCCGTGTCATTTTGAAATCGCTCGTGCTTTTTGCGTTTTTCAGGATTGGGTGCGTTCAGGTTTATTGGCACGACCATGTGTTCATTGGGCACGCCCGTGCTGGACAAGTCAGTATGTTGGCACGGTAAGTTCGCACGGGCGTGTATATCCCGTGTGTGGAAAGTTAGTATCTCAGCACAGGAGTCGAGCACAGCCGTGTGTGGCATGTGGTGTGCAAGTCATTAGTTTTACACGATTAGGTCGCACAGGCGTGTTCTACCCGTGGTGTGCCAGTCAGTAGCTTCACACGGTTAGATCACATGGGCGTGTTCTGGTATCGCAGCCCGTGTTGACGATAGAAATTTTTCCTTGTTTGGGCACGGCTCGTGGCACGCCCGTGGGTCGTCCCCTGTTTTGTACACGGTCATTGACATGCCCGTTTTTAAGGCCGTGTTTAAAATCCTGCATTTTCTGTTAGACTATTTTAGGGTAGCGTTAGAAAAATAAGAAAAATAAAAACAATGTTAATGTGTTAGTGCTCGGGTTGCCTCCCGAGAAGCGCTTGTTTATAGTCTTAAGCTAGACTCTCCCTGTTTTTTGTTATAAAAGAAGGCTCATGGAGCAGAAGCTCCTCTCTCATATCTCCGGGGTCTGCACCGGTATAAATTTTAAGTCGGTGACCATTTACCTTGAATGTGCCTTTAGTGGGATGAGTTACCTCGATGGTGCCGTATGAAAAAAATGTTTTGATCATGAATGGGCCTGACCATCTTCATTTCAGCTTTCCCGGGAATAGTTTAAGCCTTGAATTTTATAGTAGGACCAAGTCTCCTACTTCGAATTGTTTTGATCTCTTGAGACGAGCATCGTGACGTTGCTTTGTTGCTTCCTTGTACAGTTTTGAGTTCTCATAAGCTTCTGTTCTCCATTCGTCCAGCTCGTTCATCTGCATCATTCTTTTCTTTCCTGCAATTTTGAGGTCAAAATTCAGGAATTTTATTTCCCAAAAAGCTTTGTGTTCCAATTTGAATGGTAGATGACAGCTTTTCCCGTATACAAGTTTGTAGAGGGATGTCCCTAAAGGTGTTTTAAATGCTGTTCTATAGGCCCATAAAGCACCATCTACTTTAACTGCCCAATCTTTTCTATTTGATTCAATGTTCTTTTCTAGAATGCGCTTGAGTCCTCGGTTTGCTACCTCAACTTTCCCACTGGTTTGAGGATGATATGGGGTTGCTGTCCTGTGGTATACTCCATATTTTTTTAAAACTTTTTCAAATTGAGTATTGCAGAAGTGAGTACCCCTATCACTAATAATTGCTCTTGGTGTGCCAAATCGAGAAAACAGTTTCTTGAGGAACTTGACTACTACCCTAGCATCATTGGTAGGTAAAGGTTCCGCTTCTACCCATTTTGACATGTAATCGACTGCCACTAGGATGTACTTGTTTCCAAATGAACTAAGGAATGGTCCCATAAAATCGATACCCCATACATCAAATATTTCACATGATAACATATATGTTTGAGGCATTTCATCACGTTTAGAAATATTACCTATCCTTTGGCATCTATCACATGAGGTAACATACCTGTTGGCATCTTTAAATAGAGTGGGCCAGTAAAACCTGATTCGAGTATTTTGTGTGTTGTCTTAATACCACTGTAGTGTCCTCCTGATGGTCCTGAATGGCAATGCTCTAAGATTTTGTTTGCTTCTGTCTTTGTGACGCATCTTCGAATTACCTGATCTACACAAATGCGGAAAAGAAAGGGATCTTCCCAAAAATAATTTTTTAAATCAGCAAAGAATCGCTTCTTTTGGTGATGTGTTAATTTTCTTGGTAAGATGTTAGCAGCTAAATAATTCGCATTATTTGCAAACCATGGTACCTCAAAATGTGTTATAGAAAAGAGTTGTTCTTCGGGAAACGAATCATTTATTTCACTTTCATCGAGCTCTTTGGTGTGTGGATTTTCAAGTCTAGAAAGGTGATCCGCTGCGAGATTCTCGGCTCCCTTCTTATCTTGTATTTCCAAGTCGAATTCTTGTAAGAGTAAAGTCCGTCGTATGAGTCTGGGTTTTGCATCAGGTTTGTTTAAAAGATAACGAAGAGCTGAATGGTCAGTTAAACGACGACTTTGGACAGTATTAGATACTGTCTAAATTTATCAAATGCAAAAACTACGGCTAGCAATTCTTTCTCTGTGGTGGTATAGTTTTCTTGTGCGGGTGTTAGTGTTCTGCTTGCGTAGTAGATTGGCTGAAAATGCTTGTCTCTTCGTTGCCCCAAAATTGCACCTACTACAAAATCACTTGCATCACAAATTAGTTCAAAGGGTATGTTCCAATCAGGTGCAATTATAATTGGCGCATTTATTAATTGATCCTTAAGGATATTAAATGCATATAAACATTCATGATTGAAATCGAAAGGAACATCTTTTTCTAGTAATTTTGTCAAAGGCTTAGCTATTTTAGAAAAATCTTTAATAAATCTTCTATAAAATCCTGCATGTCCAAAAAAGCTTCTGATAGCCTTGACAGAACTAGGGGGAGGTAGTTTTTCTATAGATTCAACCTTTGCTTTATCTACCTCAATCCCATAACTAGAAATCTTATGTCCTAACACAATTCCTTCTCTAACCATAAAGTGACATTTTTCCCAATTCAAAACAAGATTTGTTTCCTCACATCTATTTAGATCTCATTTTAAATTTTTAAGGCAAAGATGGAAAGAATTACCGAATACCGAGAAATCATCCATAAATACCTCCATGATGTCTTCCACGAGTTCGTCGAAGATTGCCAACATGCAACGTTGAAAAGTATCAGGAGCATTACATAATCTAAAAGGCATTCTACGATAAGCAAACGTACCATATGGACATGTGAATGTCGTCTTTTCTTGATCTTCAGGAGCTATGGGGATTTGGAAGTAACCGGAGAGTCCGTCCAAGAAGCAATAGTACATATGCTTGGATAATCTTTCCAACATTTGATCTGTGAAGGGCAGAGGAAAGTGATCTTTTCTGGTGGCGTCATTCAGCTTCCTATAGTTTATACAGACTCTCCAACCTGTAACTGTTCTTGTGGGAATTAACTCATTCTTTTCATTGGGCACTACCGTCATTCCTCCTTTCTTTGGAACTACCTGCACAGGACTTACCCAAGTGCTGTCAGAAATAAGATAAATTATTCCTGCATCTAGAAGTTTAATGACCTCAGCTTTGACCACTTCTTTCATGTTGGGGTTTAACCGAATTTGGGGTTGCACACACGGCTTGTATTCTTCTTCCATTAAAATTTTGTGAGTGCAGAACGCGGGGCTTATTCCGTTGATGTCAGAAATTTTCCAAGCTATGGCTTTTTTGTGTTCTCGTAGTACCTTTATCAACTTCTCTTTTTCCTTGGGTTCTAATTCTGAAGAGATAATTACTGGTAGAGTAAAATTGTCCCCGAGGAATGCGTATTCTAAGTTTTTTAGGAACTGTTTTAATTCCAGTTTGGGTGGCTCTTCGATGGAGGGTTTCTGTTTTATTTCGTCATCATTTTCAATGCTTTCTTCTTTCATTTGTCTGGATGACGATGTATTCAGATTCAACTCATCATTTTCATCTTCTTCCCCCTCTTCTTGGGTCAGACACAGTTCCATCGTGTCGTCATGTATGATTTCCTGTAATGAATTTTGAATGATATGATCAGTAGTATCAACAAAATAACAGGAATCATCTTGCTCTTTAGAATATCGCATGGCGTCATAAATTTGAAAAATGATTTCTTCATCTCCTATCCTCAGTGCGAGTTTACCATCTCCTACATCAACAACAGCTCTAGCAGTGGCTAAAAAAGGACGCCATAAGATTAAGGGAACATTAATGTCTTCATCCATGTCTAATACAACGAAATCAACAGGGAAAATAAATTTATCAATTTTTACCAAAACATCTTCGACAACTCCTCTAGGATATTTAATGGATCTATCTGCTAACTGAATACTCATCCTAGTGGGTTTTGGTTCCCCAAGATCTAGTTGTTTAAATATTTTGTAAGGCATTAAATTAATACTGGCACCTAGATCAGCTAATGCTTTCTTAATATTCAAGCTACCAATTAAACAAGGGATAGTAAACCTTCCTGGGTCTTTTAATTTGGTTGGCAACTTATTTTGGAGGATGGCTGAACACTCCTCATTAAGTTCCACTATTGACACTTCTTCAAGCTTCCTCTTACTCTCAAGAGTTCCTTTAAAAATTTTGCGTACTTCGGCATCTGTGAGATTGCTTCAACAAAAGCTAAGTTACTATGTATTTGTTTGAAAAGTTCAAGAAACTTACCGTATTGGGCATCAATTCATTCCTTTTTTAACTTTGTTGGATATGGGATTGGTGGTTTGGTCTCATTGCGTAATGGAGTTACATCCTCAATCCCCTCATCACTTGCCTTATTGTTATCGTTTAGGGTTTGTTTCTTCGGTTCACCTAATTCCTTTCCACTTCTTAGTGTGACTACTTTTACCTGTTCTGTCCCTTTAGGAAAAATTTCAGCTCGTATCTCACAGATCATCTTAGTAAGCATTCCAACCCTCTTAGTGAGTTCCCCAAACGACTCAGTAAAATTTTCAATTGACGCTTGTTGATCTTTAAGGGTTCTTTCGATATCTTTTAGGCGTTTTTCTGTATTTACCGATTTCTCCTCGTGGGTTCGTTTCTTCTCTTGTGGATAGGGCTGAATTTTGAAGTTCTGAGGAGGTTGCTGCCTTTGATTTCCTTGATTGGCTTGACCACCCCACGAAAAATTTGGGTGGTTCCTCCAACCTGGATTCTAAGTATTACTATAAGAATTATTATTGGATCGGAAATTATTACCTATATAGTTCATCTGTTCGTCCTTTGCTCCTGGTTGGTAAGGTGGGTACTTAGGATTCGCCACGTTTCCACCTGTGTCGCATTGCATGACTGGATGTGCCTGTGAAGAACATAAACTGTCAAGCTTTTTGTTCATCATCTTGATCTGCGTTGATAGCATGGTCAAGGCATCGACATTGAAAACTCCTGCTGATTTCGTCGGTTTAGTCTTTGAAGCCTGCCATTGGTAATTATTTAATGACATCTCCTCGATGAACTCGTAGGTTGCTTCAGGAGTTTTGTTGTTTAGAGTTCCACCGGCGGCTGAATCTATTAGTTGTCTCGTTGAGGGATTTACACCGTTATAGAATGTTTGGACTTGTAGCCACAAGGGTAAGCCATGGTGTGGGCACCTCCTCAAGAGATCCTTGAATCTCTCCCATGTATCATATAGTGTTTCTAAATCTATCTGCAGAAAGGAAGAAATATCATTCCGTAATTTGGCCGTTTTGGCCGGTGGAAAATATTTCATTAAAAACTTTTCGGTCATCTGATCCCATGTAGTGATTGACCCTCGTTGTAACGAGTTTAACCACTGTTTAGCTTTATTTCTTAATGAAAAAGGAAATAATCGAAGACGTATGGCATCATCAGAAACGCCATTTATTTTGAAGGTATCACAGAACTCTAAAAAGTTAGCTATATTCGTGTTTGGATCTTCGTCCTGCAAACCATCAAATTGAACAAACTGTTGAATCATTTGTATTGTGTTAGGCTTTAATTCAAAATTGTTAGCGGCTATAGCAGGCCTAACAATACTCGATTCTGCTCCTGTCAAATGCGGTTTCGCATAATCAAACATTGTTCATGGAGCATTGTTTTCCCTCACATCGCGTGGTTGTGGATTGTTTTCGTCCATCCCTTCAGTAGGATTGGATCTATCTTCTTCCTCTCTCTCTGTGTAATCTAGGGCTCGCCTGGTTTCCCTGCGATTCCTACGAGCGGTAGCTTCGATTTCGCTGTCGAATATCAAAGGTCCTCTCAGGTTCCTTCTAGTCATACACTGGAGGTACCTGCTGGAAAAGAAAGAAAGAAAATTTCAACAACAAGAAAAACAAAAATAGAAACGAAAAGAAAAGAAAAATAAATTACGAAAAATAAAAATTAGGGCTAAAGTAATAAAAATAGAGTTTTCTTAATATTTTAGTTCCCCGGCAACAGCGCCAAAAACTTGATCGCTGCAATCAGAGCTTTAAAAATTTATAAAAGAATGATCAAACCTGGAGACTAACTCTGACAATGATTAAAGGCAAGTGTACCTATCGAACAGTAGTATAGCTTAGGGAAGACCGGATTATTGAACCCAAAGGAAATAAAAGTACTAATACTCACTTTCTTTCTATTATTTAGCCTTAAGAATAGAGTGAAGATTGTTTTAAACTATATTGTCGAAGACTTAAACTAAGGACACAAAGACAAGAAGAATGAATTGGAAAATAACTTGTAGAAAAACTCAGTTGATTGCGACGATACCCTCAGGAAGAATCAACCTAGACTTCACTTGTTATCTAACCCTTAATTATACGATTTCTTTACTTAGCTTGATCCGTAGGACTCCCTAACCAATATTAAACCCTCTCTCGAGGCGAATAACGTCTAACCCTAAGTTAATTAGTGGAACTCTCGTTCGCTTATAATAACCCTCTAGGATAGCAGTAAATTGATCAATGGACTCCCATATTAGGTTTCACCCTAATCCGGCAAAATCTCGTAACCTTATCTCTAGGCGTTCGATCAACTCCTCTTAATTATGTTAGATCTTCTCTTAGGTAGGGTCTATTCCTCCTCCACCTAAGCACATCAGATTTAGATTAAGCAACATAATTAAGAACAAGCTAAGTAATTATCATATAATTTAGAAATCAAATAACAAAATCCATCTAGGTTTCATCCCCTTCAGGTATCTGAGGGGTTTAGTTCATAATGAATAAAAAGAACATCACAAGAGAAAAGATAAAACAAAACATAAGAAAACCCTAAAACCCCTGAAGGAATTGAAGGAGAATTCCGCCGTCTTGAGTATAATTCCGGCTTCTTGGGATGGATCAACTGGCTATCCTCGTGTTATTCCCTAACTCTGACCTTCTCGGCTAGGCTCCTTAGCCTCGCTTTCTATCCCCTTCAAAGGTGGTACTTGGGGGATATATAAGCTCTTGGAATGCGATTCTTTCTCCCTAAGTATCTTTTTCCAACTGAAATTGCTCTTTCCAGCGACAGAGGCACGGCCATGGCACACGCTCGTGTGTATCGAGACCAGACCGTGTTTGAATTTCTAATTTGAGGCATGGCCATGTGAGACGGAGTTGAGTCCGTGCTTTAGGTGTTCGTTGAGGCACGACCATGCAGGCTTTGGGCCAGGCCGTGTCAATTTCATGCTAAGGCCCATTTACTCCGTTTTAGGCCTGTTTTGTGTTCTTTTCATCCTCGGGTGCTTTCCTGGGTATAAGACATGAAAAGAAAGGATTAAAAGCACCTTTTTATATAAATAAAGGAATAAATCATCAAAAAGCATCATAAATGTGGGATTAAAATATGTTACTTTTACGGTTTATCAAAGTCACTGCTCTATTCCTTTTGCCGCTACTTTAGCGGACCTCCCCGAGTGGTTCGCTCGTTTCGAGCAGTACTACATTCAGAGGTTCAACAGTCTTGATGCAACATTGCAGCAGATATGTCAGCATCTCCATATTTCCTCTTCAGCGCCGACAACTCACGACACCGGCGTGTCTGATGATGAGGACCATTGAGTCCATTTGTTTTATTCTATTTTTATTTTTATGTTTATTTTTATTTTCTTAGATTTCTTTCGCTTTTATATTTTGAATTATATTTTTATTTATTATGGTTGTTTCTAATCAGGTTAGTAACCCTTTAATATTCTTCACCAATTGTGTTTATTTTCTTATTAGTTTACTCAGAATCATGCCCTACATCTAGATTTGTCTACAATTCCACTTTTCCCTATTCTAGGTATTTCATCCGATATTTAGGGTAATTTTAGTTTTCTCCCTCTCTTATGATATTCTGATTATACTGTGATTATCTATATTTGTACATTAAGAATAATGTACATCTTAAGTGTGGGGAGGTCATTTATATAATTATTCGAAAATTTCTGAATTACGTTTTGTGATTAAATAATTTTCTCATACTACTATTAGAATGAATTTTTATCGATTTGTGATTTTTATTGATGTGTTTTAGACTAAATTCATAGATATTTGTGCATTGGTTGTTTTAAACTTTAAGACATGAGAGAATCAAGCATGATAAGTATATTTTCAGAATTAAAATTTTTTTTAATTTGTTTCCCTGAATTGAGGTATTATCTTCAAGTTCGAGATTTGCAAGATTGACATCAAAAACCATAATTTTTGTGAGATTTTGAGCCTTTAGAGCATATATTTTTTCTTGCACATTTTATTATTATTATTGGTTATGAGTGTGTCAATATTGATTTGTTATTCTAGAACTTGCTTCGATTATGCATGTCGAGACCACACCTTTGATTTGATATATTGAGATGATAGAGGCACTTAAGTTTTAACCCACAAAAAGCCTACCTACATAATTAACCCTTAGTAAACGCCTTTGAGCCTAACACACCGTTTCTTTATTTACCTATTCATGTTAACCCATAACTCTTTTGATTCATTGAAAATTTTTCCAGTTTTATTGACTCCCTTTTTATTGAGATTTGATTTGGTTAGTTGCCTTACTGTGCTTTTTTGTTTCATTTGTTAAGTTATTTCTTATTGTTCTAAAAAAATTGATGAAAAAAAATGTATATATATATACTTATATATTGATTATTATTTAGTTCTATGTTAATTGAGCTTGAACAGTTAAATTCATATTTTGAGAAGAAGCTCGTGTTATTCTTGAATAGTTTTCGATTAATGTAATTATTTAGCATTAGTTTATTTTTCTAGTTTGGTAATTTATCAATTCGATCTCGATTTTAACCAACTTTTTCAGCCTTTCTCCACACCCTTAACGACCTTTTGATTTGTGTATCATTTTATTTTATAGTGGTGGAGATTTGATTTTCATGCAAGCCTATGGTAATGACTTTTCATGTTTGACTATTGAGTACTAATTTTTGAACCTTAAACACTTTGAGTGATTTGAGTGAATCTTTAGTGAGGATGTCAATTCTTGTCGGTTTTGAATTAAAGGTAATTACTTAGATAAGGGGAAACACCTATATTTTCATGCATTAAAAAAATGCTCGACTTGGATTGTTTGAATCTTTAATGCTCTTTTAGTTGAATTATCAATGTTTGATTATTTGTGAATTATTTCGAAACATTATTGATGAGAATTATAATTTGAGAAAAATTAATTTTAATTGTGAGTTGAGGATTTTGCTTGAGGACAAGCAAACGCTTAAGTGTGGGGATATTTGATAAACCATAAAGGTAACATGTTTTTAATCTCATTCTTGATGCGTTTTTGGATGATTTATTATGTAAATTAGTGAATTTGATGCTCTTAATCCTTTAAATTCATGTTTCTATACTTAGGTGAGCATAGGGAAGTGAATGGAGTGAAAAACGGGCCAAAATCGGACAAAAGAGTTATTTTCAGGATCCACACGACCTGAGCATTTTCCACACGGGCTGGCCACACGCCCATGTGCTAGCTCGTGTCGATATCGCTCCCTGTTTCCCAAACACGTGGAAAAACCCAATTTTTAGGCTTTCTGAGCATTCTAAAGTCTATAAATACATGCTAGAAGAGGACCTAAGCGAGCATACAGAGAAGAACGAAGAAAAGACTCGAAGAACGCCATTGGATTCATCTCAGAAGCGGATCTCCTTCAAGATTGAAGATCTCCATTCAATTTCTTTAGAATTTTATTGGGTTTCTTTATGTCTTGTTGTTTTCCTAACTTTGAGATGATGTTATTCCAGATTATGAACCAAATTCCCTAGATACCTAAGGAAGATGAAACATATATGAATCTAATTATTTGATTTTTGAATTACGTGATAAATACTTGATTCTTGTTCTCAACTATGTATGCTTATTTTGTGTTTTAATGTTTTCAGGATATTAATTCATGCTTAATGTGCTTACTTCAGTGGAGCAAAAGTCCTTGTTTAAGAGTAGATCTAACATAATTGAGTGGAGTTGCATGCAATCCTAGAAATAAGACAACATAAATCTACCGGATTAGAGTTAAATCTAATAGGGAATCCATAGATCGAGTTAATGCGACAATAAGGGTTTTAGTTAGAAAGAGATTTCAATTAATCAACCTAGAGTCAGTTGTTTTTACTCGAGAGAGAGATATTAACATAATTTAGTGATTTCTATGGATCAAGGCATAAGTGAATAAATCGTTTAATTTAGACACAGAATAATAAGTGAAGTCTATGTGGATTCTTTCCTGAGTATTGTCTATCTCATTGGTTTTATTCGATTATTTTTCCTAATTCACTCTCTGTTGTGTTCTTTGTAATTAGTTTAGTTAATTTTAGATTAAAAACAATTCCTTCAATTTATCGGCTAAATAATAGAAAAACAATAATTACTAGTACTTTTAGTCCTCGTGGATACGATATTCTCGACTCACCATAGCTGTACTATTATTCGATAGGTGCGCTTAACTTTGTCGTAATTCTAGTTAGTTTAGTAACCATCACTCTTCCCATTCAGTTTGATTTAGGTTATTAGGCTTTTTCCCGGTAACAACCTTTTCCAAACTAGTTTAAACTAGAATCACCGTCATCCAAACTTGCCACAGATTGAAATTTGTGACACCATCGAACTTCTCAATTTCAAACCTTGTTGTTGTCATCTCTGAACGAGCTGATCTACAAAAATTGAACTAGCTCTGATACCACTTGTTGTGATCAACTCGATTAAGTAACGAACAAGTATAAATAGTGGAAGAAATTGAAAAATTGAACACACAAATTTAATGTGAAAAAACCTCTCTAAAGAGGATAAAAAACCACAGGCAAAGATAATTTTACTATAATGGCTAAAGAATGAAAAGTACAAAAGATGCAGATAAAAACTAAACCCCGAAAACCCGAAAATAAAGAACCCCCATAACGTAAACATAAAATTCTTTAAATGTGTTATGAGTTCTAATCTCTAATGGGTATATTTTCTAAGGTTGTAAAAAAGCGAATTTATAAGCTAAATTCGTTGGTCAAATAATAATAAACTAATCTAGACTAGTCAGAGTTTGATTGAAACAAATAAACAGAGTTTAACTAGAAGATTATTTCTCAAATTTGAATAAAATAGGAGTCATACTTAACACTTTCCAATAAGGTTCTAGTGACATTTTTGGTACCCAATGAAAGTTCTTTTCAAGACCTTTTGTAACATACTAAAAATTGAGTATCGATATGTTGCACAATTTTGGTGCTTAGCTTGTGAATGATTTAATTTGTGTGTTTAATATAGTCTTGAGAAGGCTCGGGATTTATTCGGAATTAGAATAAATTTTAGTAATGAGTACTTTATTGAAGTGGAACAAGTAACCATGATGTTTAAGGAAATTTAGTGACAAAAGTTAGCATAAGATGAGCTAGTAGTAAAGTGGTGTTGACGCAATGAGTGTCGTTTGAGGGAAGAGGTTCGAATCCCATGGTATGCATTTTGTAACTTTAATTTTTTGCACTCTTCTAGCATGTGCCGGCCAAGCTCTATTTTTGGTAGGTTGGACTTTATTTTTATGGCAAGGTGGCTAAGGGTTTAAGGCAAGATTTGAACATAGGGAAAGGAATCATGAGTTTATGGTATGCAGGGGGAACACAAGGCACTTTTTAAGGGAAGTGTTTTGGAAAGTTTGGAATGGCCAAACTTTGTCCATGAACTTGGACGGTTTTAGGGGATAGGGGGGTGGCCAAATGTTGTTGGAGGTATTGGTAAGAATGTGTAGCAAGTTTGGTCACTTTCATTTTGGTCATTTTGTGCTTTTCACAAAAACTTTTCTTTTCATCTTTCTCTCCCCAGCCGAATGCATTTTGTGCATTAGTAAACATCTTGTTTTCTTCTTTTGGTCATTTCTTTTTGACCATTTGGTCATGTTTTGCCAAACCTCTCATCCCCTATTTCTTTCTTTCTTTCTCAATTTTACTCTTTTTTACAAATATATTTTCTCCCTTCTCTTTTCCTCCATGGCCGAATGTTGCTAGTATCATTTTCTTCCATTTTTCTTCTTAGCCGAATCTTCCTCTTCACATATATCTTCTTATCAATCATTTTCTTTGCATTCGTTTTGATTAATCGGTAAGAACCCTCTTCGATTCTTTATTTTTTTATCTTTTCTTTTGCCGAATCTACTTTTTTTTGGGAGGGTCTTTTGATCGAAAGTATCCTCTATCTCTTTCTCTTAGAAAATCTTTTTCGTCTTTATAGTGATATAGAGAAGGCCGAAACTCGGAGTATTCATAATCATCGTGAATCGCTAGGATTCGGTTCAAAGTGTTAAGGTAAGGGTTTCTATCAAGGACTTCCATATTACTCGTTATTTCGTTAAAGATGGGTTATTAATCGATTCTATCTTAGGAACGTTATTGCTCGATTTACATCCCGTGAACGTAAGATTTCGTGGCAAACAAGATAGGGTCGAAAAGGGTGGTGATTAGTGTTCAGAAGAGGGGCGAATTCGCTATTCCCTCTAGTTTTAAGCGAAGGGCTGTTTCGGCAATCTGAGATTTTCCACCGGGTTGTGGACCCTTATCCGAGGAGAATCAATTATTCGAAGTTGTTCATAGTTTAGAGCCATTAGCTATTCGGGATTTTCCACCGGGTGGTGAATCGTAAACCGGGGAGAACCGCCAAATAGTAGTTGTTCGAGATTCCGAGGGTAAAGATCTAGATCGCTTATCTTTAGCATAGAATTATATTAAGTATTAGTGTTCTAATCAAGCGTGATACGTATTTAGGTATCGATCGGGAAAGTATAGTCCTCACCGTAATCAGGTGTGTAATCTCACTCTTACCTCATGGATTAGATGACTATACCGTAATTAAGCATTAGACTAAAAATCGCAAAGTTGGTGAAATCAGAGAATATGGTATATTAACACTTTAGTGTTAAGAGCATGAAATTGGTATTAAAATCGTGAAAATTACAGAATCGCCCTTAATGGGATAAAATGATAAAAAGTGATATATTGGGCCCCATGTGATAAATGGGCTATATGAGTTATTTGATAAAATTGGCCAAGTGTAATATGAGATGAAATGGGCCAAATTGTGAAATGGCCAAGTTGTAATATGGTCTAGTTTGTAATAATTCTTTTATGGGCCTTATGTTGGAATTATTATATGTATGAATTATTGTGCATGTTGTTTACATGATTGCATGGGTTGGGATATTTGACGAAGAGAAGATGGCTTCGTGCCCAGTTAATGGCTTCGTGCCCAGTTAATGGCTTTGTGCCCAGTTAATCGCTTCGTGCCCAGTTAATGGCTTTGTGCCCAGATTAATATATGGCTTAATGCCCAGTTGGTGTGTTGGCGGGGTGGGTGACTAAAGCTCCCCACAGGTGTGCTGGTTGGTACGGGTGGTGTGTAGCGGATAGGAATTTAGGCTTGGTTGGGAATTGCATATCACATGCATTTTATACTTGTTATATTGTTACATTTGTAAATGGGCTCAAGCCCAATTAATGCTTAAATGGTTTTGGCCCAGTGGACTATGGTAAGTGGGTTACACACTGAGTTCTAAGTAACTCACCCTGTTTTCTTTACTCTTCTCAGGTAATGATCAGTAATGGAGGCTTGGACCGGGGATGACTTTGTGGAGGACATACTACGAACAATGGTTTATATGAACTTTGAACTTCTTTTAAGTATTTTTATTAAATTACTATTTCAATTATGATGTAATAAGGCCTCTGGTATTATTTTTATGGATTTTTACTTGTGGATGGATTTTAATTATGTTTAAATACTGAATTGGGACTATTCTATTTTTATGAATGTTTTCTTAAATTCTCGTGCAAAAAGGGGTTTTTCTTAAATATTTTATTCTCGTAAATTTTTCTGTAAAATTCTTTTAAGAAACTTATTTTCAAATTTCTTTTGAACTCTTTTAAACTTAATTTTAACCAATTAAATTCTAAGTTTTTAATTTATAAACTCTTATGTCTTAAATCATAGATTTTAAATTAACCTCGGTTTTTAATAAACTTTAATTCCAAAATAGTTTTGAGGATCTGTTTTCTTTAAATCATTAGATGACTAGATGTATGTTCGTTTTTTTTAACATACCAAATCTGGTCTTAACGCATAGACCGGGTTTGGGGTGTTTCATTTTATGGTGTCAGAGCTAGTTTCAAAACTCGGCTGTGGTTTGGGCTCAACAACAATTTTTGTTTAAAGCTGTTTTGAATTTATAGAATTTATGTTTTAAAGGTAGTATGGCACCACGAGCATCCGACACCAAGTCAAGTAAGTATTCGTATACTGAATAATTATTATTGTGATATGATCATAGGAACACTCTAGAACTTCTAGTTTTAGGTGTTGGAACTATAGAGATTGAGACTATAGGATGTGATTGCGAAAACAATTCTATCTCTTATATCTTATAAAATATCGTTAATAAACACTGAAATAGTATTCTGATTCATAAAACTTGTAATCAGATTAAACCGAATTAGTCAATATGAGTGCTAGAGGACGTGGACGTGGTAGACGTGGCCGTGGTAGAGGCCGAGGTGCTAGAGCCGTGTCTGAGGCATCGGGATATATGCCAAAAATGGATGCACCGGCATCACCTGTGTCGGGAAATGGATCCCATGACCATATGAGAGAGGACATTGCTTTGACACAAGCAATGTTGCGAGTCCTAGAAAGGGTTACTGGGGCTAGAACTGGGCCAGTAGCTCGTGGATCAATATCAGAATGACTTAAATCAAGTGGTGCCGAGGTTTATAGGGGTGTCTCAGGTGTAGCTCTAAATGTAGCGGAGTATTGGCTCGAGGCAGTGGAGTGAATCATGGATGATTTGGAGTGCACCACCGAGCAAAAACTGAGAGGAGCGGTGTCCTTATTAAGGAACGAGGCGTATCAATGGTGCCTTACTGTTCGAGAAGGCACTGAGGCTGTATTTGTTACTTGGGATTTCTTCAAAGCTGCTTTCCAAGGGAAGTATGTCGGGACAAGTTATGTGGATGCCCGGAGGAAGGAATTCCTGAATCTGGTTCAAGGAAATAAGACGGTGGCTGCTTACGAGGCAGAATTTCTATGCTTGAGTCGTTATGCTCGGACGATAGTGCCAACTGATCATGAGCGCTGTGTACGTTTTGAGGATGGACTGAATGATGAGTTGCGGGTACTAATAGCCCCACAACAAGTAAGGACTTTTGCCACGCTTGTGGAGAAAGCCAAGATCGCTGAAGAGGCTAAGAACTCAGAACGTCAGAACCGGGAAAGAGTCAGAGGCAAGAGGGATTTTAAGTACACGGGTTCTGCTAGAAGGTTCCAAAAGAGGCCTCAGAATGATGAGCCAGCTCAAGCTAGAGCACCTGCGGCTACCAATCAGATTCAAGAATGTGCTGACTGTGGGAGACGACACCCCGGGGAATGCTAGAAGAGAACCGGTGGTTGTTTTAAATGTGGTTCTAAGGACCACCAGTTTAGGAATTGCCCTCGACGGACTACAACTCAGGAAGCTCGTAACCCTGGCCGTGGACCAGGTTGTGGTGGTAATGGTGCTAGACGTGGTCAAGGTGCACCGGGTCGAGGTAATGGCTTTAGAGGTAACGCGGAGGCAAGACAGCCGGGGTTGGTCTATGCGGTCAGGCGTCGGGAGGATGGCGATGCACCTGATGTGATAACTGGTACGTTCTTCATCTTTGATGTACCTGTTACTGCTTTGATAGATATTGGGTCTACCCACTCGTATGTTGCTAGTGCCATATCTGGAAACTTGAATATTAGATCTGAGATTACCGATAGAGAGATGACGGTAATTAGTCCTTTAGGACAGTCTGTAATCGTGAATAAATTGTATAGAGACGTGCCTTTTGAAATTCAAAGAGAAATATTTTTGACGGATTTGATGGAACTGCCTTTCGGCGAATTCGATCTTATTTTGGGCATGGATTGGTTGGTAAAGCACCAGGCGCAATTGGATTGTGCTGAAAAGCGGATGTCAATAAGGACTTTGGATGATAAGGAGGTAGTAATGATAGGCGAGCGAAGGAATTACTTGGCAAATGTGGTATCTGCTTTAAAGGCAGAAAAGCTGGTGCGGAAAGGGTATGGAGTGTTCCTAGCCTTCATTAGTGCTTTGGATGCCAAGGAATTATCAGTGGAAGGTGTGAGAACAGTGAAAGAATTTCCAGATGTCTTTCCCGAAGAACTTCCGGGTCTACCTCCAGACCAGGAAGTAGAGTTTGGCATTGAGCTTTTGCCCGGAACGACTCCGATGTCCATTGCTCCTTATAGAATGGCGCCGAAGGAGTTAGCGGAGCTTAAAGCTCAAATTCAAGAATTGTTGGATCGGGGATTTATTTGACCGAGTGTGTCTCCGTGGGGAGCACCAGTTTTGTTCGTCAAAAAGAAGGATGGGTCGATGCGTATGTGCATTGATTATAGGCAGTTGAATAAATTGACAATGAAGAATAGGTACCCACTGCCGAGAATCGATGACCTGTTTGATCAGTTGAGAGGAGCTTCAGTATTCTCCAAGATAGATTTGAGACCGTGTTATCATCAACTCAAGGTTAAGGAGGCAGATATTCATAAAACGACATTCAAAACTCGTTATGGACATTATGAGTTTTTGGTGATGCCGTTTGGTTTGACCAATGCACCAGCTGTATTTATGGACATGATGAACTGAGTTTTTCAACCCTATCTAGACCGGTTCGTGGTGGTGTTCATAGATGACATCTTGGTATTAGGGGTGAGCAAAACTTGATTCGACTCGAAAAAATCAAAAAAAATTCAAATTTCAAGTTAAACGAATCGAGTTATTCGAGTTAATCGAGTTATTCGAGTCAACTCGATTTTTTTCGAATTTAGAGTTCGAATCGAGTTGAGTTTTTGAATTCGAATAACTCGAATAATTCGAATAATTTGAATATTAAACTATAATATTTTACAGTTTTACCCCTAACTCCCAAACCTTTTTCCTTTTCCCTCAAAACTTTTACTCCTTCCCACTTTTCCCCCAAAACTTTTACTCCCCTCCCATCCCAACCCCCAATCTACCCAAAATCTATTTCCCACCAAAATTTACTCTCCCATTCACTTTTTCTCAAAATTTTACTCCTAAAAACCCTCAAAACCTTTTATTTTCCCCCAAAATTTTTACTCCCTCCCACGTTTCCCCTAAAACTTTTACTCCCTTCCCATTTCACCTCCCATCTACCCCAAACCCATCCTACCTCCAATTTGTTTTTAATATTTTCCCTTCAAAATTTTGCTCCCCCTATTTATTTTCTCTCAAACTTTTATTCTCGAAAACTTTTTATTTTCCCCCTAAACTTTTACTTCTCACCCTTTACTCTCAAATAAAAAATCAAAATTATCAAAAAAAATCTCTAAACATAAATAGTAATAATTTTATTTATATCTACTATTTATATTATTAAATTAAATTTCACATTTTATATTATTTATATTATTGAATTGTTTAGTCATATTGAATATTTATATTAAAATTGAATTATTAATTATGCCATAAAATATTCATGTTAAAATTTTATATTGGTATCAATTTCACATTTTATCTTTAAAATAACTTTTATTAAAAAATCACATTTTTACATTTAATATACTTTTTAATTCCAAAATACGTAGTGACAATAATCTAAAGATAATTGAAAGAACTAAGCAAGCAAAGAAGCTAACTCGTATATAAAAGATTAATAAATAAATTATTTGGTGATGAAAGCTAATAAAAAAATTTGGTTAAGGTGGAAAAATTTTATTACGATGGGTGATAATGGTTACAAGGACCCAAAATTATTTTTTAAAATTAAACTCGAACAAATATATTCGATTCGATTCGATTCGAATTCCATCTCACTCGACTCGATTCGAGAAAATTTCAAATCAAATTAGGATGATAAAATATGATTCGTCAACTCGATTAACTCGAAATTTTTTCATTTGATTCGATTCGATTCGATCGAACGCTCACCCCTACTTGGTATATTCGAGGAATGAAGAAGAGCATGACTCACATTTGCGCACAGTATTGTAAATACTGCGAGAAAAACAACTTTATGCCAAATTCAGTAAGTGCGAATTTTGGTTGAAGGAAGTGACTTTCTTGGGTCTTGTGGTGTCAGCCGAAGGAATCAGAGTTGATCCTCGGAAGGTAGAGGCTGTGTTGGATTGGAAACCACCAAAGTCAGTGGCTGAAATTTGGAGTTTCTTGGGTTTGGCTCGTTATTATAGACGGTTTGTTGAGGGGTTTTCGTTGATTGCTGCACCCCTAACTAAGCTGTTGCGAAAGGGAGTACTGTATGTGTGGACCGATAAACAACAAAAGAGTTTCGAGAAACTGAAGAAGATTTTGACGGAAGCGCTAGTACTGATTCAACCTGAGGCTGAAAAAGAGTTTACCGTTTACTGTGATGCGTCACACACGGGTTTAGGATGTGTTTGATGCAAGGTGGAAAGGTGGTAGCTTATGCACGAAGTCAACTATCCTACCCATGATTTGGAGTAGGTTGCGGTGGTTTTTGATTTAAAAATTTAGAGGTATTATCTCTATGGTGAGAAGTCGATCATTTTTACGGACCATAAGAGTCTTAAGTTCCTCCTTACCCAAAAGGAGTTGAACTTAAGACAACAAATGTGGGTGGAGCTGTTAAAGGACTATGACTTCTCAATCGAGTATCATCTTGGAAAGGCTAACGTGGTGGCAGACGCGTTGAGTCGTAAGGTAGTATCGGAGTTAAGAGCAATGTTTGCTCATATCAGTTTGTATGAGGATGGCAATCTGCTAGCGGAACTTCAAGTGAAGCCTTTATGGATAGAACAGATAAAAGAAAAGCAGTTATCAGATGAAAGGTTGGGTCCTTTATTACAACAAGTTGAAAGTGGTGTAATAGGGGACTTTGGAATGAACAAGGATGGAGTGCTGTGTTTTCGTGGAAGAGTTTGTATGCCCATGGATTCGGATTTGAGACAAATGATCTTGCGAGAGGCGCATAGTAGCCCTTATGCTATGCACCCCAGAGGAAATAAGATGTATCGAGACCTCCGTGAACAATATTGGTGGCCAAGGTTAAAACGGGAGGTTACTGATTTCGTGGGTAAGTGTTTGACTTGTCAGCAAGTGAATGCGGAACATCAATTGTCGTCAGGATTGCTACAACCGGTGAAGATTCCATTATGGAAGTGGGAACGGATAACGATGGATTTTGTTAGTGGGTTACCCTTATCACCTACTAAGAAAGATTCCGTCTGGGTAATAGTGGATCGGTTGACGAAGACTGCTCATTTTCTACCAGTTCGTACGGATTTCTCGCTGCAGAAGTTGGCTAAGTTGTATGTATCGGAGATCGTGAGGTTGCATGGGGTACTAGTGCTTATTATATCAGGCAGGGATCCTAGGATTACATCACAGTTTTGGAAAGCTTTGCATGAGGCTTTGGGAACAAAGTTAAACTTCAGTACGGCTTTTCATCCTCAGTCAGATGGACAGTCGGAAAGAGTAATCCAAATTTTGGAAGATATGTTAAGGGGTTGTGTGATTGACTTCAGAGGTAGTTGGGAGGATTTTCTACCTTTGGTAGAGTTTGTGTATAACAATAGCTATAAGTCCAGCATTCAGATGGCACCCTACGAGGCATTGTATGGTCGTAGGTGTCGTACTCCTACTTGTTGGACTGACTTGGGCGAACGACAATTATTGGGTCCTAAACTGATATTAGAAATAGAAGAAAAGGTAAAGGTAATTCGAGCTCGATTAAAGGAAGCTTCAGATAGACAGAAATCGTATGCGGATTTGAAGCGTAAGGATATTGAGTTCGCAGTGAGAGATCAGATCTTTCTGAAAGTCTCACCTTGGAAGAAGATTTTTAGATTTGGAAGGAAGGGCAAGTTGAGCCCTAGGTTCATTGGACCGTACCGTGTGTTGAAGCGTGTAGGACCAGTGGTCTATCAGCTTGAATTACCTCCGGAATTGAGTTAGATTCATAGTGTTTTCCATGTCTCTATGTTAAGGCATTATCGATTGGATCCGTCTCACATAGTACCGGTAGAAGAAGTGGAGATAAGGCCGGACTTGTCTTTCGAGAAGGAACCGGTGAAAATTTTAGATCGTGATGTTAAAGTGCTAAGAAAGAAGTCAGTGCCGTTGGTTAAGGTTCTATGGCATAATCACGGAGCGGAGGAAGCTACGTGGGAGCCTGAGGATGCAATTCGGCAACAATACCCTCACCTCTTTTAACCAGGTAAATTTCGAGGACGAAATTTTCTTTAAGGGGGTAGACTTGTAACATCCTAAAAATTGAGTATCTATATGTTACACAATTTTGGTGCTTAGCTTGTGAATGATTCAATTTGTGTGTTTAATATAGTCTTGAGAAGGCTCGGGATTTATTCGGAATTAGAATAAATTTTAGTAATGAGTACTTTATTGAAGTGGAACAAGTAACCTTGATGTTTAAGGAAATTAAGTGACAAAAGTTAGCATAAGATGAGCTAGTAGTAAAGTGGTGTTGACGCCATGAGTGTTGTTTGAGGGAAGAGGTTCGAATCCCATGGTATGCATTTTGTGACTTTAATTTTTTGCACTCTTCTAGCATGTGTCGGCCAAGCTCTATTTTTGGTAGGTTGGACTTTATTTTTATGGCAAGGTGGCTAAGGGTTTAAGGCAAGATTTGAACATAGGGAAAGGAATCATGAGTTTATGGTATGTAGGGGGAACACAAGGCACTTTTTAAGGGGAGTGTTTTGGAAAGTTTGGAATGGTCAAACTTTGTCCATGAACTTGGACGGTTTTAGGGGATAGGGGGTGGCCGAATGTTGTTGGAGGTATTGGTCACTTTCATTTTGGTCATTTTGTGCTTTTCACAAAAACTTTTCTTTTCATCTTTCTTTCCCTAGCCGAATGCATTTTGTGCATTAGTGAACATCTTGTTTTCTTCTTTTGGTCATTTCTTTTTGACCATTTGGTCATATTTTGCCAAACCTCTCATCCCCTATTTCTTTCTTTCTCCATTTTGCTCTTTCTTACAAATATATTTTCTCCCTTCTCTTTTCCTCCATGGCCGAATGTTGCTAGTATCATTTTCTTCCATTTTTCTTCTTAGCCGAATCTTCCTCTTCACATATATTTTCTTATCAATCATTTTCTTTGCATTCGTTTTGATTAATCAGTAAGAACCCTCTTCGATTCTTTATTTTTTTATCTTTTCTTTTGCCGAATCTACTTTTGTTTGGGAGGGTCTTTTGATCGAAAGTATCCTCTATCTCTTTCTCTTAGAAAATCTTTTTCGTCTTTATAGTGATATAGAGAAGGCCGAAACTCGGAGTATTCGTAATCATCGTGAATCGCTAGGATTCGGTTCAAAGTGTTAAGGTAAGGGTTTCTATCAAAGACTTCCATATTACTCGTTATTTCGTTAAAGATGGGTTATTAATCGATTCTATCTTAGGGGTGTTATCGCTTGATTTACATCTCGTGAACGTAATATTTCGTGGCAAACAAGATAGGGTCGAAAAGGGTGGTAAATAGTGTTCAGAAGAGGGGCGGCTTCACTATTCCCTCTAGTTTCAAGCGAAGGGCTGTTTCGGCAATCCGAGATTTTCCACCGGGTTGTGGACCCTCATCCGGGGAGAATTAATTATTTAAAGTTGTTCATAGTTCGGAGCCATTAGCTATTCGGGATTTTCCACCGGGTGGTGAACCGTCAACCGGGGAGAACCGCCAAATAGTAATTGTTCGAGATTTCGAGGGTAAAGATCTAGATCGCTTATCTTTAGCATAGAATTATATTAAGTATTAGTGTTCTAATCAAGCGTGATACGTATTTAGGTATCGACAATCGGGAAAGTATAGTCCTCACCGTAATCAGGTGTGTACTTACCTCATGGGTTAGATGACTATACCGTAATTAAGCATTAGACTAAAAATCGCAAAGTTGGTGAAATCGAAGAATATGGTATATTAACACTTTAGTGTTAAGAGCATGAAATTGGCATTAAAATCGTGAAAATTACGGAATCACCCTTAATGGGCTAAAATGATAAAAAGTGATATATTGGGCCCCATGTGATAAATAGGCCATATGAGTTATTTGATAAAATTGGCCAGGTGTGATATGAGATGAAATGGGCCAAATTGTGAAATGGGCCAAGTTGTAATATGGTCCAGTTTGTAATAATTCTTTTATGGGCCTTATGTTGGAATTATTATATGTATGAATTATTGTGCATGTTGTTTACATGATTGCATGAGTTGGGATATTTGACGAAGAGAAGATGGCTTCGTGCCCAGTTAATGGCTTCGTGCCCAGTTAATGGCTTCGTGCCCAGTTAATGGCTTCATGCCCAGATTAATATATGGCTTAATGCCCAGTTGGTGTGTTGGCGGGGTGGGTGACTAAAGCTCCCCGCAAGTGTGCTGGTTGGTACGGGTGGTGTGCAGCGGATGGGAATTTAGGCTTGGTTGGGAATTGCATATCACATGCATTTTATACTTGTTATATTGTTAGATTTGTAAATGGGCTCAAGCCCAATTAATGTTTAAATGGTTTTGGCCCAGTGGACCATGGTAAGTGGGTTACACACTGAGTTCTAAGTAACTCACCCCGTTTTCTTTACTCTTCTCAGGTAATGATCAGTAATTGAGGCTTGGACCGGGGATGACTTTGTGGAGGCCATACTACGAATGATGGTTTATATGAACTTTGAACTTCTTTTAAGTATTTTTATTAAATTACTATTTCAGTTATGATGTAATAAGGCCTCTGGTATTATTTTTATGGATTTTTACTTGTGGATGGATTTTAATTATGTTTAAATACTTAATTGGGACTATTCTATTTTTTATGAATGTTTTCTTAAATTCTCGTGCAAAAAGGGGGTTTTCTTAAATATTTTATTCTCGTAAATTTTTCTGTAAAATTCTTTTAAGAAACTTGTTTTCAAATTTCTTTTGAACTCTTTTAAACTTCTCGCAAAATTTTAACCAATTAGATTCTAAGTTTTTAATTTATAAACTCTTATGTCTTAAATCATAGATTTTAAATTAACCTCGGTTTTTAATAAACTTTAATTCCAAAATAGTTTTGAGGATCTGTTTTCTTTAAATCATTAGATGACTAGATGTATGTTCGTTTTGTGTAACATACCAAATCTGGTCTTAACGTATAGACCAGGTTTGGGGTGTTACGTTGAATGGCGTGTGTGACATCTTTTTCGATGGGGTAATTTAGGAGAAAATAACTGTGAAGTTTGTCGTATGAATTTTAACGGTTTTGAGTAGCTAACTTTGAGACACTAGAAATCTATTTATAGGTGTTCTTTTGTTTCGAAATTAGATATTTTTCATAGTATAAAGTGTATACTTTCATTTAGTATTTCTATCCTCATCATACGATTTCGATGTTGAAAGATACAAGACCCTAATTGTTAACCCAGAAAATCTAGGTAGTTTGTGATAAATTCCTATGTTTTGGTTTTTCAAAATAAGGCTTTTGGTAATCAATTTTGATGAAACAAGTTTATCAATTTTAGTACTACATTTAATCTTTAAATTCATGTTTTTACACTACCAAAATACCCAATAAACTATGAGTTAGAGCCGCTTCAGGTAAGCCAAATGATCATGAAGTTCATAATTCCAACTACCCATAGCCCCTTCCCAACCTATAAATAGGAAGATAATGCGTTTCAGCGCACTCAAACCCATGTCCTCCTGTATTGGCAACAATATCCATGCCAATCGAGCTAAGGCTCATGTCTTTTTTTAATATTTTTTGCCCGAGTATATGTTATTTGGTTGGGACCTTACTAAATTTAGTTTGATTAATTTATTGAATTTTCTTATATATATGTATGTATTTTATTAAATTTGATTTACATGCTTTCGAGGTAAAAAGATGGCTTTATTAAATTGTATAATTGTGTCTCAGTTTATTAGTGGAGTGCCACACAACCGAAATATTTTAGGATTATCACGGAAATCATATTTTTTAATCTTTTAATTTATTGATCAAATTTTGATTTAAAAGTTCCATTCTTAAATTTTAAGCTACTAGGAGAATTTTTAAAATCGTTGCTGACGTGTTGATTCAGTAGACCAAGTAAGTGACTTAGTATTCCTTTGGTGTTTAATTCCCGAAAAATTAACTTCAAATGTTCTATGTTATTATGTAGCATTTGTTTTCTTTTTCCATGTTTTATGAAAATCAGGTTAAGCATGCTAGTACAAAACTTTTTAGAAATATGTGATCAAATTGTGCTTTTGGTATACTTATATCATTCAAATTACGTTTTGGAATATATATAATATGTTTTGTGATAGTATAATATCAAATTATGTATTTGTATATGAAGTATGTTTTGTATGTATATATTCGAGATATTATGGGTAACCCAATTTTCTAATTTTGAACTTGCTCCTGAAATGTTATGTTCCAACCCTGCCAATGGCGGTTAAATGTTGGTCATGTCGATATGTATTTTATGTTTAGAAATCAGTTTCAATCGTGTCACCGATTTAGAATAGTGGTTTTTGACTCATTGTTATTGAGGTGAATTGTGGTTTTTGTTTTGACACATTACAATTGGGGTTAATCGTGTTTTTTGACCTTTTCCACTAAGGTTAAATGTGACTGTAACAGCCCGATTTTGGGGCTAGTCGAAACAGTGGTTTCAGAACCACTAATCCGAGGCCGGAGAAATTATTTTTAATATTATTTTATGTGTTATAGCCTGATTATATGAGTTGATGAAAATTTTATTGAATTAATTTTAGTAATTGCATGCTTAATTTTGAAAAAGGACTAAATCGTATAAAGTGCAAAAGTTTTGTTCTACAAGCTAAAGGTGTTTAATATCTAGGGAACACTAAAGTAGAGGTCCTTATTGAGTAAAAAGACCAATAAAATTAGTGATGGCTGAACATAGAATTTAAAAATCATGAATAGTCAAAGTTAGTGGCATTAGGTGACTTAATTGATATAATAATCATAAAATAAAGGAAAAAAAGCTTCATCTTCTTCATACTACCACTGAAATTTTCAGCAAAGAGGAGCTTAGGAAAGCTTGACATTTTCAACTACTTAAACCCTTGCAAGTAAGTGATTTTAATGGTCATTCTTGATAATTTTTGTACTTTTGGGACCCTTGTAGCATAATCTAGCTAATGAGGGGACTACTTTGCAAAATGGTTGAGAGTCTAGGGTTTTTCCAAGAGAGCACTAATGTTTTTTTTCTGAATTTTTATGGAAGAAAATGAATCTTGGTTGTTTAATAAACAACTTTTGTGAAAGGATTTTTCATGAAAACACCTAAAAGGACCATTTTGTAAAAGTTATAGAATGGGTAGTAAATGTATGAAATAATTGGAATTGTGAGTTGCTATAAGCTTAAAATAGATTCGTCTAGGCTTGGTTAATGAGGAAATTTGATGAAAATAGTTTTACGAGCCTTAGGGCAAAATCATAATTATGTGAAAGTTTAGGGGCAAAAGGGTAATTTTGCCAAAGTAGGAATTTTGGAATGTCTTGATTTATGTGGTGATTAAATGAGTGAATTTTATCATTATAGATCAAGAAAATTGGGATCCAGACTTAGACCGGGGGAAAACCAAGCTATTGGACTAAATTGAACTAGTCGCTCATATTTTGTATACCGAGGTAAGTTGTACGTAAATAATACAACTCTATTGTTATTATGCATTAAATAATTGATATTGTATAAAATGTTTGATTATTGTTATGAATATGCATGACGAAATTTGATATGGTATACTCCCGGTTGAACCATAGGAATAGATTGGATATCCAAGCCATAACATTTGGTTGATATGTGTGCTAGTGTAAGACCATGTCTCGGACATGGCATCGACCACATTATAAAAGCCAGTGTAAGACCATGTCTGGGACATGGCATCGACGATGATATGTGTGCTAGTGTAAGACCATGTTTGGGACATGGCATCGCCATTTAGGCGTGAGCTAGTGTAAGACCTTTCTAGGACATGGAATCTGCCTCGATATGTGAGCTAGTGTAATACCATGTCTGGGACATGGCATCGATATTGTACCCTCTTATGTGAGGTTTGTTGGGTATCCTTTGGTATTCCAACTAGTTCAACGGGTAATTTAAAGCTTGTGTTAAAAGTGAGAAAAGTTATGACTATGTTGTAAGTGATACAAGTACCTACACGAAATTCATGAGAAATGAGTTCAATTATGTTGTATGATTAGTAAGGATGAAAATGAGTAAGTTATGCCTTTAATGATTTGAGAATTTTGTGCAAGTTTATAATATACTATGAGTATGATAATGCATGGAAATTGTTGTTAATTATTTACATGCGACTTACTAAGCTTTATGCTTACTTCCATTTTTTTCCATTTTCTTATAGTATCGCCAAGCTAGCTCGGGGACCAAAAGACGTCGGAGGCTCAGTCACACTATCAATCTGAACATTTGGTATAGTTAGATTTATCATTTTGGGTATGGCATGTATAGGGTCTTGGTCGTTTGTTAAGTGTAATAATGTTTTGGCCAAATGTGTTGGCTTGTTTTGAAGATGAATTCATTTTGTATAAGGCCATAGTTGATGGCTAATACTTGTTATTGATATATGAAAATGAGGATGTTATTCATGAATGTGCAAATTGCATGGTTGACTATTTGGTATATTCATGCATGAATAAGTAGGTTATTTGATGTGACTTATGTTGGTGTAAGTAAGGGTGGCAGAAAGGGCTTGGTAAATAGTATTGTTTTTGTCCACGCGGGTAGACACACGGGCGTGTGTCTAGGCCGTGTGTGACACACGGTCTGCCCCATGGGCTTGTAGTCCAGCCGTGTGTCCCCTTGCACCCTAAGTTGGCAAAACAGAATGCCTAGTAGTAACCACACGGATTGAGACACGGCTGTGTGGAAGACACGACCATAGGACATGGGCATGTGCCCAAGCCATGTGAAGTCTGCACTTAAATTTAGAAATTTAATTTGCCACACGACCTAAGGACACGGGCGTGTGCCTTGGTCGTGTAACCCTAAGATGTTGCTGACGTCAGAAACAGAATGTCAAGGTTTTTGCATGTGGCTCGAGACGCGGGCGTGTCATGGCCGTGTGAGGGACACGGGCCATGGACACGGGCGTGTGCCAGGCCGTGTGAAAACCCCTGTAGGTTAGAATTGAAAAATAAATCCACACGGCAAAGGACGTGGGCGTGTGTGATCACAAGGTCGGCCCACATGGGCGTGTCCCTTGCCACACAGGCGTGTGCCCCTATTGTTAATGACATTTTCCAAAGTTTTCTAAAGAACTCGATTTGATCCCGAAATGTTTTTAAAAAGTGTTTGGGCCTCGTAGGCCCATATTAAGGACGTTAAGAGGAAGTTTGAAAAGTTTTAAATTTGAACAAATTTTTACAACTCAGATTTGTTTGTTTGTATGAGTTTAAGTAAGGTAACACCTCGTACCGTGTACCGACGTCGGATACGGGTAAGGGGTGTTACAGTGACCATAGCGATAAAAAGGGAATTGATTTTTGTCTATTGATATATTTAGAAATTATTAATTTGTCTTAATTATTTTTTTTCACATGAAATAATTTTTTTTGAATTTATGTTATCACATATTACCATAAATTTTGCAATTATGTATTTTTTACTAAATATTTGTCCTAAATGCTTTTGTGCTCGTATAACCCAACTAAGGGAAATGCCAATTAGTAGAACTCACTCCATCTTTTTATATTTTTACAGGTTCTAACTTAGCTTGTGAACGTGAAAAGTTTGGGGAGTGACACTTTTAGATATTATTGCATTTCTTTATATTTCTAAGATGTTTTGAAGTTTTACAATTTTGATACTACTAAACAAGTTATTATTTTGAACTTTCTTTGTTTAGTACACATTTTGATAGATAATTTCAAAGCAAATGTATAAAAGTTTTAAGATATTATGACCTTATGATTTTTATACTAAATCTTTTAGTTTACTTGAATTTTAGTTAATTAGTGATAGCCTTACATATTCATGAGATTCTATCTCACGTGTGTGCGGTGTCTGTCATGCCTCGATTCAAGGCGTTTTTCCTTAGGAGATCTTATAAAGAGCATTGTCAGTTTTAACTTATGTGCTACATGTCTTTTTACTTATTAGCCTTTGTATTCCTTAGAGCTCAGTCGACCTATTTATGCTCCTTCCCTTTTAGGTATGGGTTGACATAGCAGGACAACAGGTAAATGCATGGAATATTGGATCTGGTGCCCTAAGTGTAGTATTTTCGTATAAGTACACTTGTAATTTTTCAAACAAATTGGTTAATAAAATTATTCATGAATTACGTTAATACTTTATAAATTGTCCTCATATGGTTTTTGAACGCAAAGCAAAATGGAAGCAAATGTTGCTCACTCGTTGTCAAATGTTTAACTAACATTAAGCGGTATTATGTGGTCGGATTGTAATATAGAAAGACAACTTGTATTAGTATACGAACCTAAACATGTCATTAGTCTAATCGAAAATGAGCAAACTGATTGAAAGACAAATATGCCATCCATTGACCTACTCTGGACGTACCAACGTCCAGAGTAGAAATCCTGCACAAAAGATTTCAAAAGTAGTATCCGCATGTATACGGGTCAGGTTGTAATATAATTACAATGAAGTAGGTAAGCACTTCGAAGATCGTACCTAAGTGAGACGAACGCTAAATTAATTCTAATCTAAACATAATTAGATCTAGTTAGTACTTTAATTGGATTATAGTACAAATAATTAAAAGAGAGGTTTTGATAAACTATACTAAAAATAATAAGAAAGGAAATAAAAGAAAGTAAATAAATAAAACACGAGAAATCAAATAATCAAATATGTATCAAATCTGGGCATGGGTGCTTAGCTCGATTTGGCAGTCATTATCAACTATCGTCTCGAGTTTTCTTGTTTAATAAACTAGTCAATACCCCAGCATGATCTTTCGATCTTCTACTGACATATTGAGTTGGAAAAAAAAAAATACTTATCTCTTGACCTCACAGTTTAGACCGATTCAGAGTTAAGGTATTCTTGAATCGACCACACCAAATTTGGGTTAGTTCCAACATTAATGACTTCTTAGGATTATCAGGCCTAGGGTTTAGGTTCCTCCTCTCCTGAACAGTTGATCCACTAAGAAATCCCTACAAAACAATTAATTAATCATACTTCCACTCTCTAATTCCCTCAAGGAGAATTAGTTCCTCATGGATCTAGTAAATGATATAAACTTGATAGAAAGAATGAACATAAAGAATAGTTCAAAAGAATAGAGCTTAGAAGAAGCCTGATTTATATTAAGATTAAGCGTAGAACCCTCACAGAGTTTGACAATATTTCTCAAATCTGATTTCACCACGAAAAGTAATTAACAAGAACGGAAATAAAATCTAAAACCTAAGAAAAGAGAAAAACTAAAGACTAAATCTAAGAGAAAATTATACAATATGAAAAAGTGTCCATAACATGTGTTAAATGAGCATATTTATAGACTTTAGGGTGGCTGTCATCCTCAACCCTAAGTCAACTGTCGTCTTCGTGCTTAACATTTGATTGTGCAAACCAAAATGCCCCTGGCTCGTAATTATTTCCCGTACAAAGGTGAAGTCGTGACACACTAGGTCCCATGTTGCGACATCGAGGGTAGTATGGTCAACTTCAAGGTGTCTTCACGGATATGTCGCGACATCCTCAGCTGTCGCAATATTGAAAGCAGTCTTGGAATTCTTCTATTCTACTCCCTATGTTGCGACATCCAATGCTCCATGTTGCAATAGCTACTATTATTGAGTTAGCACGCCTTCTAATGGTTTCCTACACGCTCACAATGTATATTAGCTCACCCTTTAAGCCTCATTCAACCTCTAAGGTTAATAAAATACTCAAATTACACATTTTATTGTACTTAATTAAACTTACGGAAATGCAATTAAAACATAACTAAAAAGCTTATGTTTAAGCTCCTAAAGTACAAAAACTAGTTTAATCTGCTACACCAAACTACGACAGAACAAACTTTCCCAAATTTAAGCCATTGCTTGTCCTCAAGCAACACAACTGTAATAGCCCGATTTAGGGGCTAGTTGGAACAGTCATCTCGAGATCACTAATCCGAGGTTAGAGAAAATTATTTCATGTTATTTTATGAGTCAGAGCATGATTACATTAGTGCATGAAAATTTTGGTGCTTTAATTTTAGCAATTTCTTGCTTAATCGCAAAAAATGACTAAACCGCATAAAGTAGACATAGAATGTTAATTGGAGGTCTTTAAAAGGCAATTTAGCCCTTTTTATATGGTTGGCCGGCCATAGGGTAGCATAGGAGACAAAGATGGACAAAATTGGTCAAAGTTCGTAATAGTTGGTGACTAATTTGACTTGTATTAATAAAATAAAGAAAGAAAAGATATCATCTTTTCTCTCCATCTTTCTCCACTGAAAATAGAAAGCAAGTTTTGAAAGCTCAAATTTTCAGCAAGCTCTCCTCCATTCTAGTAAGTGATTTTGATGATTTTTCTTGAAGATAGCTGTACTTTTAGAACACCTAGAGCTTAAGCTTTCAAATGAGGGGACTAATTTACAACATGGTGAAAAGTCTAGAGTTTTCCCATGAGAGCTTTCATTGTTATTAGCTGCATTTTGTTATGGAAGAAATTGAGTCTTAGTTGTTAGATGAACAACTTTGTGAAAGGTGTTGTCATGAAAACACCAAAAAGGGCCTTGCTGAAAAGGTTATAAACTTTGTAGTAAATGTGTGAAATGTTGATTTATGATGATAGCCATAAGAGTATTAAATGTTCACCTAGGCTTGTGGAAGGTAGAAATATGATTAGAATTAATTTTCGAGCCTAAGGGTAAATGGTCATTTTGCCAAAATCTAGGGGCAAAATAGTAATTTTACCAAAGCATGATTATTAAAATACTTTTATTAATGTGATGATTAAAATGAGCTAATTTTCTATTATAGAGCAAGAAGAACCAAGAATTTACCTTGATCAGCGAAAGAACAAGGTTTCAAACTAGACTGACGATCTAGCTCATTTTGAAATCGAGGTAAGTTTGTATGTGATAGATTCAATATTTATGTTAGCATGTTTGAGAATGCTTGGTATTTTATTGATGCATGATACTCTGCTAAATTGAGTAATCGATGTTGAATAAGATGTTGAAGTCCTAGTGGACTATAATGAATATGAAAATGCTATCATCGAGATATGAAATGGATAAGGTCCTATATAAGACCATGCCCGGGACATGGCCTCGGTATCGAGTTGAGACCCCATATAAGACCATATCCAGGATATGGCTTCGGTAACGTATATAAAAATCGTATAAGAACATTTCTGGGATATGGCATCGATACTTAATGTGAAATTCCATATAAGACCATATCTGGGATATGGCATCGACATTTAGAGGTGACTCCATGTAAGACCACTTCTGGGATGTGGCATTGGCTTCATACCTATATTAATGACGATGAATATGCATCTTTGAGTATCCCTAGTGATTAATGGGACAAGTAGATGAGTTTGGAAATAGAAATGAGATTGGTACTAAGTTATGTGAATGAGAAATTACAGGTAATCGTGAATGAGTCACGAAGAGACGATTGCGATATGTGCCACGGTAAGTGCTAAATAAGGGCAAGTTTGAGTAAGTATGGCAAGAAGCCTATGACTTGTGTATGGTTAGTTAATGCCATGGATGGATTATATGACTTGTGTATGGTTAGTTAATGCCATGGATGGATTATATTATGCGCTTATTGTTGCTATTTATTTCCATGCAAACTTACTAAGCTTTATGCTTACCCCTTTTCATTGCCCTTTTCCTTGTAGTATTACCAAGTTAGCTCGAGGGTTCGTGGACGTCGAATTTGGAGGTCACACTATCGACCACTTCTTTTGGTATAGCCAAAATTAGTTTTATTTTGAATATGGCATGTATAGGACTTGGGTATTTTGTTTTGTCACATTGGTAAGCCAAATGTGTTGGCTATAAATGTTGTTCTAATTCATTTTGTAAATGGTCTTATAAGTTAGGCCAATACTTGGAAAATTCTTATGCCTAATGAAGATAAATTTCATGAAGTGTATGCCCTTGTGTATGTCTTGATTCTTTTGAGTTTTTAGAGATACCATTTGGTCATCTTATATATTAGAATGTTTTGGTATGAGTGTAATTTCTTGATAGGGTGGAAAATGGCTTGGTAGATAGCCATCTAATTGTCCATATGGGTAGACACACGGGCATGTGTCTAGGCCGTGTGAAATAAGTCAGTGTCGACTATGGGTGGAAGACACGGGCATGTCTTAGGGGCACACGGGTGTGTCCCTAGATCAACACGGGCATGTGGCCCCTGTTTTGATGAAAAGTTTTCCAAGTTCGTAAAAGTTTTCGATTAAATTCTGAAACCTCTTGGAGGTATGTTTAGGGCCTCGTAGGCCGAGAATGTGTAAGAGTTGGGTTTAAATGAAATTTTATAGCCCATTATTACATGTTCAAGCAAGGTTTAGTATGGTAATGCCTCGTATCCGGTCTCGATGTTGGACACGAGTAAGGGGTGTTACACAAATAAAAGCTATAAATGAAAAGACAACCCTTGAAAAAGCATGTTATAAGTGTTAGCTTTGAGCACGTGAATAGGTATTTCATATTCACACATAATATTGGCATGAGATATAACTCATTTACCACTTTTGATATCAAACATCTAAGTTTAGTATATTACAAAGTATACAAGCATTAATGGTCTCAAATGTAAAAATCCATAAATAAATTATACAAGTAATTTGATTATCCTAGTAGAATACAAACAGTCAAATGTGCCATTACTCAGTATGATGTCAAATTGTGACTAAGCCTACCTAGATCACATAGGGCTTTTCGGCTTGTAACGTTATGAGGCTTAGGACATGTATGGATTTCAAGAATAGTAAGCATCAAATAGTTTCAAGCATCAAAGAGTTTCAAGCATAAAAATAGTTTGATGATCTATGATGAATTACACTATTATTTACATCATTTTTACACAACTTTAGCTTATTTAATAGTTAAATTAAAGCATCTTAGTATTTATGTTTTCATGCTTAAAGTAGTAATTTATGCTTTTTAGTAGTTTGTATTACATCCTATATATCTAAATAAGATTACATGGTCTTGTAGGAAAAAGTTGGAGCTAAAGATGCATATTCAGGTCGAAACTTATGCCTATGTCGCGATACCACGACACTGATGTCTCAACATCGAAGACAAAATCCAAAAATGAGTCCTAGAGTGAAACTGCCTTCGATGGCACGACATTTCTCTATTGTGTTGCGACATACCCTCTGTGCTTGGTTGCAACATCGCAGGCCTGTGTTGCAACCAAGCCCTACGCAACCTAAAAAAATCCTGCATGTGATAATTATCTTTTGAAGGGAAATTAGGTGTATTTGTCCTAGTTGAACTCTAAGGACTTCAAGGAAAATTTAGATATTTTAAGATTTCAAGTTTAGCCTATATAAAGACCATTGTAATCAGTTTAAACACACAATTTCGAGGGAGATAGAAAACATGCTTAGGGTTTTTATTTCATTCTTAGTTTTTACTTAAGGTATTTTTATATTCTTTTAATTGGAAGATCTTATTCCAAAATGAGATTCTCGCAAGTAGAGATTATTTCAAAGCCACATTTTCATTGATAAATCCATGAACATCTTTTTTCCTTTATTCTATTCTTTATATATCTTTTTTTAATAATGTTTAATTGAATGTTTGTGTAAAGATTAGAATCAATTTATGCTTCATACATATCTTGCATGGTTTCAACTGTCCTAATCTTATTAATTGATTGAAGGATAAAGTTTCTTAGCAAATCAACTGTTTGGGAGAGGAAGAACTTAAACCCTAAGCTTGACAACCCTATGAAGTCATTTAAGTAGGAATTAACCCAAAATTAGTATGGCCTATCCGTGAACACCTTAACCTCGAACCGGTCTGGATTTTGAGGTCGGAAGATAAGTAGTTATCATCGACTTGTTATTATAGTGGACGTATCGAAAGATCCTGCTAGGGTATCGACTAGTTGATTGACTAGAACCCTACATCAAGAATTAATTAGGTAAAACAATTGGATCTATGCTAAAGGAACTCGCATAGTCGAAACAAGGGATATGAGAAGCTGATACATGAACTTAGGAGTGAATTTAGGTTTAATTTAATTTATTTAGTTTATTAATATTATTATCATCTTACTTCCATGTTAACACTACTAATTCGTGACTTAAGTAGATTAGTAATTATTTCTCGTCATTGATTTGATAGCAGTTTTCTCCAAACTGAAATCTCATGGGTATGATCCTCGGAGTACTTACCTACTTCGTTGTAACTATATTACAACCTGACCCGTATACTTGCAGACACCACATCAAATCTATATCTTTAGTTGCCTCAAATCTAATGTCCAGAGTGTGAATACTACAATTAAAGATCAAAATATATAGCGATTAAATTTTATAGTTTTTACGATTTAGTCCTTATACTATAATTAACTACTAAAACATCAATATTTACCAGACCAAACTTTAATATGAAACTCTAATAACCTCGTAAATACTAAATAAGTACTGTTTACAAACTCACTCATCAAAATTGTAGTCCCAAAACCACAATTTTTGACACAACTAAAAATGAGATGTTATAGCTTCAAACATGTAGAAATCCTATACAAACTTAAAACAAAAAGAAATTGAGTTTGTAGTGGGAGATAAAGTATTTCTAGAAGTCTCTCCATGGAAAAAGCTACTCTAATTTGGTCGAAAGTGCAAGTTGAGCCTAAGATACATCAAACCATATAAAATTCTCGAACATGTTAGATTCATAGCTTACAGATTGGCTCTCCCTCCTGAATTAGGCAATCCACAAGGTATTCCATGTTTCTGTGCTTCGATGGTACCAATTAGACCCATTACATATAATTTCAGTAGAATCGGTTAAGGTTCAACCAGATATATCATATGAAAAGAAACATGTTGAAATCTTGGCTCGAGAAACTAAAAAGTTGAGAAATAAACGGACCCATTGGTAAAAGTGATATGGCATAGTTACAATGTAGAAGAGGCTACTTGGGAACCTAAGGAATTTTTAGGTAAATTTCGTGAACAAAATTTCTTAAAGAAGGGGAGAAATGTAACGACCTGATTCTTTTAGTGTTGGAAAAGTTAGCTTTCGACCAAAAATTTGAAGTTGAGATGTTCAATAAGTTGAAACAACGAGGTTATAAGTTAAACGTGGCAATAGGAAGTAGAATGACCTAATAATTATATTGATTTATTTAGTATAAATAGTATGAGGATTAAATTACAAAGTGATTAAAAATATAGAAAAGTGATTAGAAAATTTTAGAAATCCTTATTGAGTTATGAATCAAATCCTTAGAATTAATTATTCCATATTAAAAATATGAAAGTGGGAATCGATGACTTTTTTCATCATTATTTATAAATAATCATAAAATAATAATGTTAATACATATATGGTTGATGATGGATTAAAGGCATGGTTAACTTAATTATCTGACTAATTATATATATGCATTCCTTAGTAGGAAAGAGAATATGAAAATATCAACATCTCCATCTTTCCCAAGGTAAGCGATGTAACAGCCCGATTTAGGGGCTAGTCAGAATAGTGGTTTTGGAATCACTAATCCGAGGTCGAAGAAATTTTTTTTTTGTGTTATTTTATGAATTAGAGCATGATTATATAGGTGCATGAAAATTTTGGTGCTTTAATTTTAGCGATTTCATGCTTAATCGAGAAAAATGACTAAATCGCATAAAGTACGAAAGTTTAATTTTACAAGCTAAAGATGCCTAATAGCCATAGAATATTAACTGGAGGTCCCAAATGTGCAATTAGGCCTTGTTTTAAGAGGTGGTCGGCCATAAGGGGACAAAGAAGTCAAAATTAGTCAAAGTTGGTGTAGTAGGTGGATTAAATTGATGAAATAGAATGAAATAAAGAAAGAAAAGATATCATCTTTTCTCCTTCACTCATCCACCAAAAATTGGCAGTAAATAGGGGTTTTGAAAGCTCAAAAAATTCAACAAACTCTTCTCCTTACAAGTAAGTGTTTTAGTGATCATTTCTTGATAATATTTGTACTTTTGGAACCCATAAAGCTTAAGCTATCTAAAGAGAGGACTATTTTGCAAAATGGTGAAAATTTTAGAGTTTTGTAATGTGAGCTTTTAAGTTGTTTGCTTCATTTCTATGGAGGAAAATCAGTCTTAGTTGTTAGATGAACAACTTTTGTGAAAGGTGTTACCATGAAAACACCAAAAATGACCTTTTTGTGAAGGTTGCAAAATAGGTGGTAAATGTGTAAAATAATGAGTATTGAGGGCTTGCATAAGAGTAATAAATGTTCACTTAGTCTTTTTAAAGAAAGAAATTTGATTATAATTGATTTCTGAGCCTAGGGATAAAATGGTCTTTTTGAGAAAGTTTAAAGGCAAAATGGTAATTTTGTCAAAATATGATTATTGAAATGTGTTTAATAATGTGGCAACTAAATGAGCTAAATTGTTATTATAGATCAAGAAGAGCGAAGAATTAACCTCGACCGAGGAAAGAGCAAAGTATCAGACTAGATCGACAATCTAGCCTATTTTGATTATCGAGGTAAGTTTGTGTGTAATAAATACAACATCATGTTATTAAGTTTCTAAATGTTTGATATTAGTGATGTTGAGTAGTATTTCTATAAATTTGAGTTATGATGTTGAATGAGAAAAATGATGAAAATTGTGATGTTGAAGTCCCGGTGAGACTATAGTGAATGTGAGAACATTATTAACGAGATAGGAGATGGATAAGGTCCCGTGTAAAACCATGTCTAGGACATGGCCTCAGCACTGAATTGAGATCCCGTATAAAACCATATCTGGGATACGGCATCAGCATTGAATAAGAAAAATCGTATAAGACCATATCTGGGATGTGGCATCGATAATTGATATGAGATCCCGTATAATACCATATTTGGGATATGGCATCGGCACTCAGAGGTGACCCCATGTAAGGCCACTTCGGGATGTGGCATTGGCGTCGTATTATGTGAATATCAATGAATAGGTATCATCAAATATCCCAAGTGATTCAGTGGGATAAATAGTTAACCTTGGAATAGAAATGAGATTTATGCTAAAGTGATGTGATTGAGTGATCACAGATACCTGTGAATAATTCACGAAAAATGTTTACGATATGTGACATGGTATGTAGTCGATAAGAATAAGCATGAGTAAGTGTTCGCAAAGTGCTTAAGACTTTATGTTTTATCCAATGCCATTGTTGGATGACATTGTAAACTTATGTTATTATTTATTTTCATGCAAACTTACTAAGCTTTATGCTTACCCCTCTCATTTCCCTTTTCCTTGTAACATAGCCAAGTTAGCTTAAAAATTCATGGAACATCGAAGTTCGGAAATCACACTATCGACTACTCTTGGGTATAGCAAAGTTAGATTCATTTTGAGTATGGCATGTATAGGACTTAGTCTCTTTTGTTATGTCATAATTGTTAGCCAAAGTGTTGGCTATTAAAGTTGTCAAATTCATTTTGTAAGTGGTCATTGGAATTGGGCCAATACTTGAAAAAGTTATATATGTTCAATGATGATGAAATTCATTAAGTGTATACTTGATTTTGTGTGGAAGTGCTTTATAGTCTTGATATATGTTGGATTGAATTGGTGTAAGTATGATTGCTGTATAGGGTGGCATTTGGCTTGGTAGATAGCCTTTCAAATGCCCACACGAGTAGACACATGGGCGTGTGTCTGGGCCGTGTGTGACACACGGTCAGCCTCATAAGCGTGTTGGTTGGCCGTGTGACCCCATGCATGCTAGGGTTACAAGTTAGTATGCTCAGTAGTAAACACACGGGCTGAGACACGGTCGTATGTCTCAGCCGTGTGGGAGGCACGACCATGGACATGGGCTTGTGCCAAGGCCGTGTAAAGTCTACACCTAAAATTAGGAATTTAATTCGACACATAGTCTAAGGATACGGACGTGTGCCTTTGCCGTGTGACCATAGTGAGGTGATGATGTCATAAACAGAATGTCATGGTTTTTAGCACACGGGCTAAGACATGAGTGTGTCGAGGCCGTGTGAGGGACACGGGCCAGGGACACGAGCGTGTGTCTGGCTGTGTGAAAAACCCTGTAGGTTTGAAATGTAAAATAAATTCCACACGGGCTAGGAACATGGGCATGTGAGGTCACAAGACCTGCCCACACGGGCGTGTGGCCCTGTTTAAGCAAAATTTTTCTAAGTGCGTGAAAGTTTTCAGTTTGACCCCGAATCACTCCAAATGTATGTTTACGGTCTCGTAAACCCTTGACAGGGAAGTTATGATTATAAATGAAAAGTTTGAAGTTAGAATGAAACTTTACGGCCTGATGTTGTGGGTTTAAGCAAGTTAAGTTCGGTAATGCCTCGTATTCGATTCAGGCATTGGATACGGGTAAGGGGTGTTACATTTAGTGGTATTAGAGCTACGGTTTAGTCGACTCTCGGGCTAAAGTGGCATAAGTATGTGTCAAGCTATACATGCCATACGTAAGGGTAGTTATGTAATGATAGTGTGATGACTCCTGACAATTTGAATTGTGTTTTTATATAGTAAATGGATCCTGATCTCGACGAAGCTACAGTCGATGATGCTACAAGTAATGCGCCGGCTCCCGCGTAAGGGACCGCGCCAGTAGAGAGTAGACCCAAGACTATGGGTCAGGGAGAAAAGGCTTGAAAAGCCTTTCTCCATATGATGAGCAATTGGTATACCGAGTATATTCGAGAAAACCCTAATGCTCAACCCCCTCCACCCCCACCTATTCCTCAGCCCGCTCCTGTACCTCCTCAAGTGGTAGAGGTAGTAAGAAGAGAAAAGCCTCCAGTCGGTAAGATCCGGAAACAAGGAGCAGAAGAATTTTGAGCTAGTAAAGCAATGACCCGGAGAGGGCAGAATTCTGGCTCGAGAATACCATTAGGGTATTCGATGAGTTGTCATGTACGCCTGAAGAGTGCATGAAGTGTGTAGTATCTATCTTGAGAGATTTGGACTATCAGTGGTGGAACACCCTTATGTCATTGCTATCAAGGGAGAGAGTTAATTGGGAATTCTTCCAAAAGAAATTCCAGAAGAAGTACATTAGTCAAAGGTTCATCGACCAGAAAAGAAAGGAATTCTTGGAGTTTAAGCAAGGCGGAATGACAGTGACTGAATATGAGCGTGAGTTCGTAAGGCTCAGCAAATACGCTCGAGAGTGTGTATCAACAGAATCCATCATGTGCAAAAGATTCGAGGATGGGTTAAATGAGGATGTTCATTTGTTTGTTGGTGTCCTCGAACTAAAAGAGTTTATGGTGCTGGTAGATCGAGTTTGTAAGGCTGAGGAATTAGTCAAAGAGAAAAAGAAAGCTGAAGTTGAGTCTCTCGACTCAAAGAAGAGGCAGTTAGGTAATTCATTCCAATCCTCATCCAAGAAGTCAAGAGAGTTTACTGTTCGATCAGCTATTTCAAATGGGTTTTCAAACAGAAGTAAAGGTAGATAGTATCCGGGGTCTAAGGCTCAGACTACTTCGGTTGCTAGTGTTGGCAACGTTCGACCGAGTAGATCGAAATGCTCGCGGTGTGGCAGACATCACCCCGGTGAGTGTCGAGAAAATGAGAAGGCTTGTTTTAAGTGTGGATCTCTAGATCATTTTATCAGAGATTGCCCTGAGACAGGTGAGAAAGAAAAGCCTCAGAATGCAAGACCGAGAAGTACTGTTAGAGGAAGACCATAGATAAACCCGAAAAATGAAATGAGTAGCAAGAATTCATCTAGAGAGCAGACTGCAAGAGTTGAGGGTAAAATACCAGCGAGAACACATGCCATTCGTGCTCGCGAAGAGGCGTCTTCCCCCGACGTGATCACGGGTACATTTTCTCTCTATGATACTCATGTTATAGCTTTAATTGATCCAGGATCTACCCACTCATATATTTGCATAAAATTAGTCTCTAGCATGAGCATGCCTATAGAGTTTACTAAATTTGTGATAAGAGTTTCAGATCCCCTAGGCAAATGTGTATTGGTCGATAGAGTATGCAAAGGTTGCCCATTGATGATTAGGGGTCATTGTTTTCCTGCTAATCTCATGTTATTATCGTTTGATGAGTTCGATGTCATCCTTGGGATGGATTGGTTAACTACTCATGATGTGATAGTGAATTGTGGAAGGAAATTTATTGAGTTAAAATGTTAAAGTAGGGATCTTATTCGTGTTGAATCAGATAAGCAAGACAAATTGCCAGTAGTGATATCTTCCTTGTTGCCTCAAAAGTATTTAAGAAAGGGGTACGAAGCTTACCTTAGCTTTGTGATGAATGTTAAAGAGACTAAGTTGAGAATGGAGTCGGTACCCATAGTACGTGATTATCCAGACGTTTTCCCAGAGGAATTGCCAGGGCTACCTCCAGTTAGAGAAGTCAAATTTGGGATTGAGTTAGCTCCTGATACTGCCCCCATTTCTATTGCTCCGTACAGAATGGCTCCAACCGAGCTAAAAGAATTGAAGGCACAGTTGCAAGAGTTAACAGATAAAGGCTTCGCAAGACTGAGTTTTTCTCCATGGGGTGCTCCCGTATTATTTGTGAAGAAGAAAGACGGTTCTATGAGGTTATGTATAGATTATCGGCAACTCAATAAGGTAACAGTGAAGAACAAGTACCCGTTGCCAAGAATCGATGATTTATTTGATCAATTGAAGGGAGCCATGGTATTTTCCAAGATAGACTTGAGGTCTGGATATTATCAGTTGAGAGTCAAGGACTCGAATGTGCCGAAAACCGCATTTAGGACAAGGTATGGCCACTATGAATTTTTGGTCACGCCTTTTGGTTTAACAAATGCCCCTGCCATTTTCATGGATTTGATGAATCTTATTTTTCGACCGTATTTGGATAAATTTGTGGTGGTCTTTATCGATGATATATTAATTTACTCTCGGGATGAGAACGAGCATGCCGAGCATTTGAGAATGGTTTTGCAAATTTTGAGAGATAAACAATTATATGCCAAGTTTAGTAAAAGTGAATTTCGACTGAAGGAAGTTGGATTTTGGGGGCACATCATCTCGGGAGATGGAATCAGAGTCGACCCGAGTAAGATTTCAGCAATTGTAGATTGGAAGCCACCAAGGAACGTAACCAACATTAGGAGTTTTCCAGGCCTAGCTGGCTACTATAGATGATTTATCAAGGGGTTTTCCATGATAGCTACTCCGATGACGAGGCTATTGCAAAAAGATGTGAAGTTTGATTGGACAGAAAAGTGCCAACAGAGTTTTGAGAGGCTAAAGGAGTTGTTGACTGAGGCTGTTGTCTTGGTGCAACCTGAGCCGGGAAGAGAATTTGTGGTTTACAATGATGCATCCATGAATGGATTGGGTTTTGTATTTATGCAAGAGGGCAAGGTGATTGCATATACTTCTAGACAATTAAAGCCGCACGAAAAGAATTACCCGACCCATGATCTAGAGTTGGCTACCATTGTGTTTGCATTAAAGATATGGATACACCATTTATATGGTGAAAGATGTCAGATATTCACCGACCATAAAAGCCTAAAATACTTGATGGCACAAAAGGAATTGAATTTGAGGCAACGAAGATGGTTAGAGCTGATAAAGGATTATGAAATAGTGATTGACTATCATCCAGGAAAGGCGAACGTGGTTGCCGATGTTTTGAGCAGAAAATCCTTGTTTGCACTGAGAGCCATGAATACAAGGATGGCTTTGTCAGATGATGGTTCTATTCTAGCCGAGTTGAGGGCTAGACCATTGTTTCTCCAAGAGATTTGTGAAGCTCAAAAAGGTGACAGTGACTTACAAGCCAAAAGAGTTCTATGTGAGTCAAATATTGAGTCGGACTTTCGGATAAGTCTTGATGGATGTTTGATGTTTCGAGATAGATTTTGTGTACCCAGAAATGATGAGCTTATTCGAAAGATTTTGCATGAAGCACATAGTGGATGTTTGTCTGTGCATCTAGGCAGCACGAAGATGTATAACAACTTGAGAAAATGGTACTGGTGGCCGAGTATGAAGAAAGACATTTTCGAGTTCATTTCTAGATGCTTAATTTGTCAACAAATGAAGGCTGAAAACCAAGTACCTTCGGGTCCACTTCAGCTTATTATGGTTCCCGAGTGGAACTGGAACCGTATTACTATAGACTTCGTGACGGGTTTATCGTTGACGCCGAAAAAGAAAGATGCTGTATGGGTAGTAGTTGATAGACTCACGAAGTCAGCCCATTTCATACCAGTGCGGGTCGACTACTCACTTGATAAGTTGGGGGATTTGTACGTGACTGAAATAGTAAGACTTTATGGAATACCATTATCGATTATTTCGGATAGAGATCCGAGATTTACGTCACGGTTTTGGAAAAAGTTGCAAAAGGCTTTAGGCACAAAATTGAGCTTTAGTACAGCTTTCCATCTGCAAATTCATAAACTGTAATATATACATATTTTAATCCCATATTTTGCATACTTTTGGATGATTTATCCCCTAAATTGTGGAATTTGGTGCTCCTAATCCTTTAATTTCATGTTTTATACTTAAGGAAGCACCGGAGGATGAAAACAACGAGAAATGGGCCAAAAACGAAGAAAATAGGCCCAAGTATGAAATCGACACGGCCTAGGCCCAAGCCACACAGTCGTGCCTCCTTAGCACACCCGAACACGGCCTGGCCTCGATTTACACGGGCGTGTGCCACGGGTGTGTCTCTGTTGTGACCTGTTTTAATTTCACTCGGATTAGGATATTTAGGGGCGAAGAAAGACATTCTAACAGCCTATATAAACATCCTAAGTGTAACCTAAAAGGGGGCGGTTCAGGTAGGCCAATGAGCCAAGCCAGAGAGGCCAAAATTATGGGATTTACTCGAAGAAAGCCAGTTGATTCATCTCAAGAAGCCGGAGTTATACTCAAGATGGAGGATCTTTCCTTCAAATTTCCTTCAAAGGGTTTTAGGGATTTTCTTATGTTTTGTTTTGTATTTTCTTCTGAGATGTATTCTTTTATCATTATGAACTAAACCCCTCAAACACCTGAGGGGGATGAAACCTAAGACGGATCTTGTTATTGTTTTCTGAACTACATGATAAATATTTGATTTATTCTTAATTATGTGTTCTTAATTCTTGTTTTGATATTTCAGGATATTGATTCAAGTATTGATGTGCTTAAGCAGTGGATCAAAAGTCCCTGTTTAAGAGTAGATTTAGCATAGTAAGCGGAGTTGATCGCAACCCTAGAAATAGGATGACGAAAATCTGCCAGATTAGGGTCAAACCTAATATAGGAGTCCATAGATCGAGTTAATGCAGTTCTAGGGGTTTTAATTAGAAAGAGATTTCAATTAATCAACCTAGGGTTAGACGTTAGTAGCATCGAAAGAGGTATTAATATAAAATAGGGAATCCTACGGATTAAGTCAAGTGAATAAATCGTCTGGTTCAGAGTTAAATAACAAGTGAAATCTAGGTCGATTCTTCCTCGGGTATTGTCTTAATCAATTGGTTTTTCCCACAAGTATTTTCCCCAATTCATTCTCTATGTCTTAGCATCTTTAGCTTAGTAGTTAGTCAATTTTAGATTAAACAACAATTCACTTTTATTTTAGGCTAAATAATAAAAAGAAAGTTAGTATTAGTACTTTTGGTTCCTTTGGGTTCGACAATCCGGTCTTGCCACTAAACTATACTACTGTTTGATAGGTGCACTTGCCTCAAGTCGTTGTCATAGTTAGTTTCTAGGCTTGATCGTTCTTTATATAAATTTTAAGACTCTAACATACGATCAAGTTTTTGGCGCCGTTGCCGGGAAACTAAAATATTTAGAACGCTCAATTTTTATTACTTTAGCCATATTTCATTTATTTTTGCAATTAAATTTTATTTTTACTTTTCTAAATTTTCTTGTTTGCTTCTGGTAGGTATGCTAGTTTATGAGTAGAAGAAACCCGTCAGAACTGCTGCTTTACAATAGTGAAATTGAAAGCACGGTTCACAGAAACTGAAGAGAAATAAGGAGAAGCCTACAGTAGATACAAGAAGAGCAAGAAAACGCTACCGAAGAGATGGCTGAGAATAATCCGCTACCTCTAGAGGTGGTCGAAAATCATGCTCCTCAAACTATGTATGATTATGCTAAACCTAATTTAGTAAGAATTGAGTCAAGTATTGTTAGACCTGCTATTGCTGTAAATAATTTTGAACTGAAACCTAACACAATTCAGAATATACAGCAATTTGTTCAGTTTGATGGTTTGCAGGATGAAGATCCAAACAATCACTTGGCGAATTTCTTAGAATTTTGTGACCCCTTCAAAATAAATGGCGTTTCTGATGATGCCATTCGTCTTCAGTTGTTTCCCTTTTCTTTGAGGAATAAAGCTAAACAGTGGTTGAATTCTCTTCCACGAGGATCAATCACTACATGGGAACAAATGACCGAAAAATTTTTGTTGAAATATTTTTCGCCGGCTAAAATGGCTAAGTTGAGGAATGATAACTCTTCTTTTGTGCAGATGGATTTAGAGACACTTTACGATGCATGGGAGAGATACAAAGATCTATTGAGAAGGTGCCCACACCATGGATTACCTTTGTGGCTACAGGTCCAAACTTTTTACAACGGTGTGAACCCCTCAACCAGGTAGTTAATTGATTCAGCCGTCGGCGGAACCCTGAATAACAAAACACATGAGGCTGCCTATGAATTCATTGAAGAGATGTCACTGAATAACTATCAGTGGCAAGTCACGAGGACAAGGCCAACAAAAGCCGCTAGTGTTTTCAACCTCGACGCAGTAACCATGCTATCAAATCAGGTAGAGATGTTAAATAAAAAGACTGATGGTTTATGTGGTTCTCCGCAGGTGCAACCGATTATGCAGTGCTATATGAATGGAGGAGGGATGAGCAATACAGAATATCCACCTTACAACCCAAACGTTGAGAACGAGCAAGTTCACTATATGGGTAATAATTTCCGATCTAAAAATAACCCTTATAGTAATACTTATAATCCAGGTTGGAGGAACCACCCCAATTTTTCATGGGGTGGTCAAGGAAATCAGAGACAACAACCCCCTCCAAACTTCCAACAACAGCCCTACCTATAGGAAAAGAAGCCAAACCTTGAGGATATTCTAGCAAAATTCATTTCAGCATCAGAAACTCATTTTCAGAATACCGAAACGACATTGAATAATCAGCAAACATTAATTCAAGAGATTAAAAATCAACGAGGACAGCTGACCAAGTTAGTTTCTGAAAGGCAACCAGGTCATTTACCTAATAATACCGAACCTAAACCACAAGAGCAAGTAAAGGCAGTAACATTTAAGAGTGGGAAAGAATTGGTTGAATCAGAAAAGAAGATGTCACAAGAAACTAATAAGGAGAAAAGTGAGGAAATCAAGAATGTAACACCGGTACATAAAGAACTTAAGCCACCGATCCCATATCCGGTAAAGTTGAAGAAAGATCACTTAGACGCACAATATAGTAAATTTCTTGAACTTTTTAAATAGTTACATATTAACTTACCTTTTGTTGAAGCTATTTCGCAGATGCCGATGTACGCAAAATTCCTAAAAGAGCTTTTAACAAATAAAAAGAAGTTTGAAGAGATATCAACAGTGGAACTCAATGAAGAATGTTCAGCCATCCTCCAAAATAAGCTACCAACCAAATTGAAAGATCCAGGAAGTTTCACTATTCCTTGTTTAATTGGTAGTTTAAACATTGAGAAAGCACTAGCTGATCTAGGCGCCAGTATTAATTTAATGCCTTATAAAATGTTTAAGCAACTTGGTCTTGGGGAACCAAAACCCACTAGGATGAGTATTCAGTTAGCTGACAGATCTATTAAATATCCTAGGGGAGTTATTGAAGATATTTTGGTAAAAGTTGATAAATTTATATTCCCTGTTGATTTTGTTGTGCTTGACATGGATGAGGACGTTGAGGTACCTTTAATTTTAGGGAGCCCCTTTTTAGCTACTATTAGGGCTGTTATTGATGTAGGTGATGGTAAACTTGCGCTAAGGGTAGGCGACGAGGAAATTATTTTTCAAATTTACGATGCTATGCGATATTCTAGGGAACAAGATGATTCGTGTTATTTTATTGATTCCATTGATCATTTTATTCAAGATTCTTTGCAGAAAATCATAAATGACAACACGATGGAACTGTGTCTTACCCAAGGTGAGGGGGTAGATGATGATAACAATGAATTGAATTCTAATACATCTTCTTCTAGACAAAAGAAAGAAGAGAGCATTGAAATAAACGACGAACTAAAACAAAAACTCTCTATTGATGAGCCACCGAAATTGGAATTAAAACAGTTGCCAAATTGTAATCATCTCTTTAGAACTGGAACCCGAAGAGAAAGACGAGTTGCTACAGGTATTAAGGGAACATAAAAGAGCCATAGCTTGGAAAATTTCTGACATCAAAGGAATAATCCCATCGTTTTGCACCCACAAAATTTTAATGGAAGATGAGTTTAAACCATGTGTGCAACCTCAAAGACGATTGAATCCCAATGTGAAAGAAGTTGTTAAAGCTGAGGTAATTAAACTTCTAGATGCTGGAACAATTTATCCTATTTTTGACAGTACTTGAGTAAGTCCTGTACAGGTCGTTCCAAAGAAAGGAGGCATGACTGTTGTCGCCAATGAAAAGAATGAATTGATTCCTACAAGAACAGTCACGGGTTGGAAAGTCTGTATTAACTATAGAAAGTTAAACGATGCCACCAGAAAAGATCACTTCCCTTTGCCCTTTATTGATCAGATGTTAGAAAGATTATCTGGGCATATGTACTACTGCTTCCTGGACGGACTCTCCGGCTACTTCCAAATCCCAATAGCCCCTAAGAATTAAGAAAAGATAACATTTACATGTCCATATGGTATGTTTGCTTATCGTAGAATGCCTTTTAGATTATGTAATGCTCTTGCTACTTTTCAACGCTGCATGCTGGCCATCTTTGATGAACTTGTGGAAGACATTATGGAGGTATTTATGGATGATTTTTCGGTATTTGGTAATTCTTTCCATCTTTGCCTCAAAAATCTAAAACAAGTTCTAATGAGATGTGAGGAAATGAACCTTGTTTTAAATTGGGAAAAGTGTCACTTTATGGTTCAAGAGGGGATTGTGTTAGGACATAAAATTTCTAGTAAAGGGATTGAGGTTGATAAAGCAAAGGTTGAAACCATAGAGAAACTATCTCCTCCTAGTTCAGTTAAGGCTATTTGAAGCTTTTTAGGACATGCTGGATTTTATCGAAGATTTATTAAGGATTTTTCTAAAATAGCTAAGCCTTTAACAAAACTACTAGAAAAGGATGTGCCTTTCAATTTTGATCAGGAATGTTTAGATGCATTTAACACCCTTACAAATAAATTAATAAATGCCCCAATTATAATTGCACCTGATTGGAACTTACCCTTTGAACTAATGTGTGATGCGAGTGATTTTGTAGTAGGTGTAGTTTTGGGACAGCGAAGAGACAAACATTTTCAGCCAATTTATTATGCTAGCAAAACATTGACGGCCGTACAAGAAAACTACACCACCTCAGAAAAAGAATTGCTAGCTGTGGTTTTTGCATTAGTATTTGATATTATCTAAAGTTGTCATTTACACTGACCATTAGGCTCTTCGTTATCTTTTAACTAAATCTGATGCAAAACCTTGACTCATAAGATGGATTTTACTCTTACAGGAATTTGATTTAGAAATTCAGGATAAGAAAGGAGCTGAAAACCTTGCAGCAGATCATCTTTCTAGGCTTGAAAATCCACATATCAAAGAACTAGATAAGAGTGAGATAAATGACTCGTTTCTTGAAGAACAACTATTCACTATATCCAACTCCGAGGTACCCTGGTTCACAAACATTACAAATTACTTAGCTGCTAACATCCTACCAAAAAGGTTAACACATCATCAAAAGAAGCGATTCTTTGCTGATGCGAAAAACTATTTTTGGGAGGATCCTTTTCTTTCCGTATATGTGCAGATCAAGTAATTCAGAGATGTGTTACAAAAGCAGAAGCAAGCAAAACCTTAGAACATTGTCATTCAGGACCTTCAGGAGGACATTACAGCGGGATCAGAACAGCATTCAAAACGCTCGAATCAGGTTTTTATTGGCCTACCTTGTTCAAAGACGCTAACAGATATGTTGCTTCATGTGATAGATGTCAGAGAACAGGTAATATCTCTAAACGTGATGAAATGCCTTAAACGTACATGCTATCATGCGAAATTTTTGGTGTATAGGGTATTGATTTTATGGGCCCATTCCCTAGCTCATTTGGGAATAAATACATCTTAGTAGTAGTGGACTATATGTCAAAATGGATGGAAGCTCAAGCTTTACCTACTAATGATGCTAGAATGGTAGTGAAATTTCTTAAAAAACTCTTCTCTCGATTTGGAACACCCAGAGCAATTATTAGTGATAGGGGTGCTCATTTCTGTAATACTCAATTTGACAAGGTCTTAAAGAAATATGGAGTACACCACAGAACAGCTACCCCTTATCACCCTCAAACCAGTGGACAAGTAGAAGTAGTAAATCGAGAGCTCAAGCGTATTCTAGAGAAAATAGTTGAATCAAATAGGAAAGATTGGGCATTAAAAGTAGACGATGCTTTATGGGCTTATAGAACAGCATTTAAAACCCCCATAGGAACATCCCCATACAGACTTGTTTACGGGAAAAGTTGTCACCTACCATTTGAATTAGAACATAAAGCTTTTCGGGCTATAAAATTTTTGAATTACGATCTTAAACTTGCAGGTGAGAAAAGAATGACGCAACTAAACGAGCTAGATGAATGGCGAGCTAATGCCTACGAAAACTCACGTTTATATAAGGAAGCAACAAAACGACGCCATGATGCTCGCTTAAAGCATCTAAAGCAATTCAAAGTAGGAGATCTAGTTCTATTATACAATTCAAGGCTCAAATTGTTCCCTGGAAAGATGAAATCAATATGGTCAGGCCCTTTCGTAATCAAAACTATCTTTCCCTATGGCACAGTCGAGGTAACTCATCCGAATTATGGCACATTCAAGGTAAACGGGCAACGATTGCAAATTTATAATGGAGAGGATTTTAGGGATGGAAGAGAGGAGCTTCAGCTTCGAGAACCTTCATTTAAAAACAAAAACAGGGAAAGTCTAGCTTAAGACTTTAAACGAGCGCTTCTCGGGAGGCAACCCGAGCACTAACCTCATTTACATTCATATTTTTTAGAATTGACTATTCATAAGCACAGAATTTCTATTCCACACGGCCTAGAACACGAGCGTGTCTGTGGCCGTGTGGATGCCATGGGAAGAGACACAGGCGTGGTGGTCGCCGTGCGAGACAAGGATGAAAAATTTCCCCAACACGGGCCAAGATAAAAAGGCCACGGCCGTGCGATGCAACCTTGGTCGACACTGTGTAAATAACACGAGCTACGACAAAAACACCACAGCCGTGCGATGCGGCTGTGGTTGAACCTGTCAAAGTCACACGGGTATGAAACACGCCCGTGCCTTGAACCTGTGGTCGAGTCTGTGAAAATTAACATGGGCGTGGGAGAAGCGAACGAAGCCCGACACGGACGTGCGACATGGCCGTACGGAACAACACGCCCATAAAACACGAGCGTGGGCTGCAAAGCAGACGTGCCAAAACCCCAACTTTCGAAAAACACGGGCTCCAAATGATTAACACGGATGTGTACCCTTATTTCTATATAAACCCCTCACTATTCATCATCTTTTCCTCCAATTTCCTCCTTCCAAACCCTAGCCATTTTCCCTCTTTCCCTTTTCCCCCTTAAATCTGGCCACCGTTTCTCTCCTCCCTTTTTCATTTTTCTTCTCCTCCACACGTACACCAGACCACGCCCGTGTAAATGAAATACACGCCCGTACAAAGAAGACACAGCTGTGCTCCAACACATACCCGCAGCACACGCCCGTGTAGTACCCCTCCACCCCCCGTTCCCGACCTCCGCCTCAACAGCCCCACCGGTCACCCTTCTTTTTCCTCATTTTGCTCCAATTATCTTTACTTTTTATTTAGTTAATAGTTATTTTATATTTATCTCTTTTTCTTAATATTAGTTACCCTTAGTATTAGGTTGTTAGTTACCATCCCATTCTTGTTTAAGTAATAGTGAACAATATGCTTACTGATTAATTTCATGATATTAGAATAAGATTATATATGACTTGGCTGGTAATAATATTCGAACTGTTGAAAATCTTTTATTTTCAGGCAAGAAATGACCCCACTACGAGGGTGAAAAATCGCCGTCCCCACTTCTAAAAACAGAAGGGACACGGTGCTACCTCCTCGAGGGCTTCCGTCGAAATCTGACACCCATTCCTACAGTTTCTCCGGGAACCCAAGAGGACCTCTATCAGATGCTACGCGCACGACCTCTCGGCATGGAAAGGTGTATCGATTGGAATGCCCTAGAACAGGTTCAGCTAGCTGACAAGGTTCGGGCATTATTATTCACGGATCTATGGGGGCAATTTTTCGAAATCATCGAGCCCACATACCTAGAGTTCACTCTGGAGCTTTGTTCTACTTTCCACCTTCAGACGGTAATGACCAACTTTGACAACTCTGGCACCACCCAATTCCGCCTCGGAGGTCTTGTTCGTGAGCTAAGTGTCCCACAGTTTGGAGCCGCTTTGGAACTCTACACTGACGAATTCATGGAAGATGATGATTTCGAGAATCTTAACCGCCACAACCATCACTCTCCAGTTGCTTGTTGGAGAGACCTAGTCCCTGGCTCGCCCACATACGACTCAGTCGCTCCAAGGCGACAGCTCTCACCCCACCCCTGAGATACCTACACACTATCTTAGCCCATACACTGACAGGTAGGCAGGAGAGCACCGGCGTCGTAAACACTCACGACTTCTACTTTCTATGGTTCATGGTGAATGGACACGTCTTCGACCTTGCCTATTTCATAGCTCGCGCCATCCAACATCAGACGGAGCAACATAGGAGAGGGGTCATCTCTATGGGACCATACATCACACGCCTCACTCGTCACTTCAGACTCCTTAACACAGCTGCTCAGACTTCCTCACTGACATTGATAGGACAATGCCCCCGCAGGGCATCCAGACGATGTTACACATGAGGATGATCCAACATCGACGTGGGACCGACCCTCTCCAATATCGTCTAGCCCATACCACTAAAGAGGAGGATCCTGAGAACATTACTAACGATGTCCCTTCACCACACGAGGCACCACCACCGAGACATTACCCAGTTCACATGGCGGCTTCTCTATCAGACATATCTAAGCGCCTAACACGATTTGAGCAGCAATGTTTTCAATGTTTTGACCACATCGACACCACCCTCCACCAGATATGTCAACACCTTCACATTTCATCTCCGCCCCCACCTCGCGACCCTGCCAATGATGAGGACCTTTGAGTCCTTTTATTTTCTTTATTTTCATTTTTTGTTTTTGTTCTTCTTTATCTTTATTTTTATTTTTATTTTACTTTCTTTAATAGTTAAAACTTTTTACCTTTATTGTTTAAAACTTTTAGTATAATTGATTTTCTTTATCGCTGGCTGTCTAACTCTAAGTATCTATAACAAAATCCATTCCCTAAAATTTAACTGATGACTTCGCAGTGTAAATAGGGTCAATGTGCCATTCAAGGAACCAAAACTTCACCTATGCCCGGTCATCATTTCATCATTGATCGTCCTCCAAGAACTTCATCCAAAAATATTCAGGAAGTTTCACCTCTCCCGTTCTCACTTAATTTCATGCTATTATTCTTTAAATATTTATCTTTGTACATTGAGGGCAATGTACATCTTAAGTGTGGGGGGTGAATTTTATTTTGAAAAGTTCCTAACTTTCTGCATTATTCTCAAATCTCTGATTTATGTTTTGATTTTAAGTAATTTTCTCATATTACTATTAGAACGAAATTTCCTTTGATTCATGATTTTTATTGATATGTTTTGGATTAAGTCATTGATAATTATGCAGTGATGATTTAAACTTTAGGAGGCTAGAGAATCAAGCATGATGAGTCTATTTTCAAAAATTAAAATTTTGTTAGGTTGTGTATCTGAATCTAATTATTATCTTGAAGTTTGAAATTTACAAAGTTGATATCAAAAACCCATAATTTTTTGAGATCTTGAACCTTTTAGAGCATACATTCTTTCGTGCTCACTTTTTGATTATGAGTGTGTCAACGTTGATTTGTTATTCTAGAACTTGCTTTAATTATACATGTCAAGACCACATTATTGATTTGATATACAGAGATGATAAAGGCACTTAGGATTTAACCCACTCACTCCACTAAAAAGCCTACCCTCACAATTAACCTCTAGTGAACCCCTTTGATCTTAACAACCCTTTTAATTAACTCACCCACTAATATTAACCCAAAACCCATCTTGTATTTATTATCACCATTTCTTGACTCCCTTTTTGTCGAGATTTGACTTTGAGCAATTGCCTAACTATGTTCTATATTTCAGTTGTTAAACTTCTTTCTTCTTAATTGTAAATATTGTTTTCTGGAAAAAAAACGAAGTTATTCATTGTTATTTCTATGTTTGAGCTCAAGCAATTAATTCCACATTCTGAGAAGAAGCTCGTGTTATTAGTGTTTCAATTTTTCAATGGATGATTAGTTCATTTTTCTAGTTAGGTAAATTGTCAACTCTTGTCAATTTTGAATTAAAGGTAATCATTTAGATAAGGGGAAACACCTAATGTTTTCGGACTATAAACGTATGACTTTGATTGTTTGAATCTTTAGAACCCTTTTTGGTTAAATTATCAATGTATAAATTATCTATGAATTATGTTGAAACACTGTTGATGAATATTATGAATTGAGGAAGTTCATTTTAATTGTGAGTTGAGAACTTTGCTTGAGGATAAGCAAATGCTTAAGTGTGGGGGTATTTGATAAACCATAATATATACATATTTTAATCCCACATTTAGCATACTTTTGGATGATTTATCCCCTGAATTGTGGAATTTGGTGTTCCTAATCCTTTATTTTCACGTTTTATACTTAGGGAAGCACCGGAGGATGAAAAGAACGAGAAACGGACCAAAAACGGAGAAAATGGGCCAAAGTACGAAATTGACACGGCCTGGCCTCGATTTACACGGGCGTGTCCCTGCCGTGACCTGTTTTAATTTCACTCGGATTAGGATACTTAGGGGCGAAGAAAGACATTCTGAAAGCCTATATAAACACCTTAAGTCTAACCTAAAAGGGGGCGGTTCAGGTAGGCCAATGAGCCAAGCCAGAGAGGCCAAAATTGTGGGATTTACTCAAAGAAAGCCAGTTGATTCATCTCAAGAAGCCGGAGTTATACTCAAGACGGAGGATCTTCCCTTCAAATTTCCTTCAGGGGGTTTTAGGGATTTTCTTATATTTTGTTTTATATTTTCTTCTGAGATGTATTCTTTTATCATTATGAACTAAACCCCTCAAATACCTGAGGGGGATACAACCTAAGACGGATCTTGTTATTATTTTCTAAACTATATGATAAAAACTTGATTTGTTCTTAATTATGTATTCTTAATTCTTGTTTTGATATTTCAGGATATTGATTCAAGAATTGATGTGCTTAAGCAGTGGAGCAAAAGTCCATGTTTAAGAGTAGATCTAGCATAGTTAAGCGGAGTTGATCGCAACCCTAGAAATAGGATGACGAAAATCTGCCGGATTAGGGTCAAACCTAATATGGAAGTCCATAGATCGAGTTAATGCATTTCTAAGGGTTTTAATTAGAAAGAGATTTCAATTAATCAACCTAGGGTTAGACGTTAGTAGCCTCGAAAGAGGTATTAATATAAAATAGGGAATCCTACGGATCAAGTCAAGTGAATAAATCATCTGGTTTAGAGTTAAATAACAAGTGCAGTCTAGGTGGATTCTTCCTCGGGTATTGTCTTAATCAATTGGTTTTTACCACAAGTATTTTCCCCAATTCATTCTCTTTGTCTTAGCATCTTTAGCTTAGTAGTTAGTCAATTTTAGATTAAACAACAATTCACTTTTATTTTAGGTTAAATAATAAAAAGAAAGTTAGTATTAGTACTTTTGATTCCTTTGGGTTCGACAATCCGGTCTTGCCACTAAACTATACTGCTGCTCGATAGGTGCACTTGCCTCAAGTCGTTGTCATAGTTAGTTTCTTGGCTCGATCGTTCTTTATATAAATTTTAAGACTCTAACATACGATCACAAATACTTGAAGACATGCTTCGATGTTGTGTTCTAGAATTCCAAGGTAATTGGGAAAAATACTTACCGTTGGTGGAATTCGCCTACAACAACAGTTTTCAGTCAAGTTTGAAAATGGCGCCTTATGAAGCGTAAGTGCCGAACGCCCTTGTATTGGACAGAACTTAGAGAGAATCAGATTCACGGGGTCGATTTGGTCAAGGAAACTGAAGAGAAAGTAAAGGTAATACGTGAATGTTTGAAAGCGGCCTCAAATAGTCCTATTTAGATTTGAAAAGGAAAGAGATTGAGTTCCACGTAGATGATAAAGTGTTTCTGAAAGTATCACCATGGCGTAAAGTCCTCAGATTTGGCCGAAAAGGCAAATTGAGTCTGCGTTTTATCGGGCCATATGAGATTACCGAGAGGATAGGGCCGGTAACTTATCGTTTAGCCTTGCCACCTGAGTTGGAAAAGATTCATGATGTCTTTCATGTGTCTATGTTACACCGATACCAGTCAGACCCTTCACATGTGATTGTATAAACAAAGGTAGAAATTCAACCAGACATGACTTATGGTGAAGAGCCGGTTAAGGTTTTGGCTCGGGAAGTCAGACAGTTGAGAAACAAAAGTATAGCCCTTGTTAAAGTATTATGGCAAATACATGGAATAGAAGAGGCTACATGGGAGCCCGAGGAGACTATGAGAAACCAATATCCCAACCTTTTTATGGGTAAGATTTTCAAGGACGAAAATCCTTAAGGGGGAGAATTGTAACAGCCCGATTTAGGGGCAAGTCGGAATTATGGTTTCGGAATCACTAATCCGAGGTCGGAGAATTTTTTTTTTTGTGTGTTACCTTATGAATTAAAGCATGATTATACAGGTGCATGAAAATTTTGGTGTTTTAATTTTAGCGATTTCATTCTTAATCGCAAAAAAGGACTAAATCGTATAAAGTGTGAAAGTTTAATTTTACAAGCTAAAGGTGCCTAATAGCCATAGAATATTAATTGGAAGTCCCAAATGTGCAATTAGGCCTTGTTTTAGGAGGTGGCTGGCCATAGGGGGACAAAGAAGTCAAAATTAGTCAAAATTGGTGTAGTAGGTGGATTAAATTGATGAAATCGAATAAAATAAAGAAAGAAAAGATATCTTCTTTTCTCCTTCACTCATCCACCAAAAATTGGTAGCAAATAGGGGTTTTGAAAGCTAAAAAATTTTAGCAAACTTTTCTCCTTACAAGTAAGTGTTTTAATGATCTTTTCTTGATAATATTTGTACTTTTGGAACCCCTGAAGCTTAAGCTACCTAAAGAGAGGACTATTTTGCAAAATGGTGAAAAGTTTAGAGCTTTTCCATGTGAGCTTTTAAGTTGTTTGCTGTATTTTTATGGAAGAAAATGAGTTTTAATTGTTAGATGAGCAACTTTTGTGAAAGGTGCTACCATAAAAACACCAAAAAGGACCTTTTTGTGAAGGTTGCAAAATAGGTGGTAAATGTATAAAAAAATGAGTATTGAGGGCAGCCATAAGATTAATAAATGTTCACCTAGGCTCGTTAAAGAAAGAAATTTGGTTAGAATTGATTTCTGAGCCTAGGGGTAAAATGGTCTTTTTGAGAAAGTTTAAGGGCAAAATGGTAATTTTGCCAAAATATGATTATTGAAATATGTTTAATAATGTGGAAACTAAATGAGCTAAATTGTTATTATAGATCAAGAAGAGTAAATAATTAACCTCGACCGAGGAAAGAGCAAAGTATCAGACTAGATCGACAATCTAGCCTATTTTGATTATCGAGGTAAGTTTGTGTGTAATAAATACAACATCATGTTATTAAGTTTCTAAATGTTTGATATTAGTGATGTTGTGTAGTATTTCTATAAATTTGAGTTATGAAGTTGAATGAGAAAAATGATGAAAATTGTGATGTTGAAGTCCCAGTGGGACTATAGTGAATGTGAGAACATTATTAACGAGATAGGAGATGGATAAGGTCCCGTATAAGACCATGTCTGGGACATGGCCTCGGCACCGAATTGAGATCCCGTATAAGACCATATATGGGATATGGCATCAGCATTGAATAAGAAAAATCGTATAAGACCATATTCGGGATGTGACATCGATAATTGATATGAGATCCCGTATAAGACCATATTTGGGATATGGCATCAGCACTCAAAGGTGACCCCATGTAAGACCACATTTGGGATGTGGCATTGGCGTCATATTATGTGAATAACGATGAACAGGTATCATCAAATATCCCAAGTGATTTAGAGGGATAAATAGTTAACCTTGGAATGGAAATGAGATTTGTGTTAAAGTGATGTGATTGAGTGATCACAGGTACCCGTAAGTAATTCACGAAAAATGTTTACGATATTTGACATGGTATGTATTTGATAAGAATAAGCATGAGTACGTGTTCGCAAAGTGCTTAAGGCTTTATGTTTTATCCAATGCCATTGTTGGATGACATTATGAACTTATGTTGTTATTTATTTTCATGCAAACTTACTAAGCTTTATGCTTACCCCTCTCATTTCCCTTTTCCTTGTAACATTGCCAAGTTAGCTCAAAAATTCGTGGAACATCGGAGTTCGAAAATCACACTATCGACTACTCTTGGGTATAGCAAAGTTAGATTCATTTTGAGTATGGCATGTATAGGACTTAGTCTCTTTTGTTATGTCATATTTGTTAGCCAAAGTGCTGGCTATTAAGGTTGTCAAATTCATTTTGTAAGTGGTCATTGGAATTGGGCCAATACTTGAAAAGTTTATATATGTTCAATGATGATGAAATTCATTAAGTGTATGCTTGTGTGGATGTTTTGATTTTGAGTCTTTAGAAGTGCTTTATAATCCTGATATATGTTGGATTGAATTGGTGTAAGTATGATTGTTGTATAGGGTGGCATTTGGCTTGGTAGATAGCCTTTCAAATGCCCACACGGGTAGATAGACGGGCGTGTGTCTAGGCCGTGTATGACACACGGTCAGCCCCATGAGCATGTTGGTTGGCCGTGTGACCCCATGCATGGTAGGGTTACAAGTCAGTATGCTCAGTAGTAAACACACGGACTGAGACACGGCCGTGTGTCTCAGTCGTGTGGGAGGTACGACAATGGACATGGGCGTGTGCCCAGGCCGTGTGAAGTCTACACCTAAAATTAGAAATTTAATTCGACACACGGTCTAAGGACACGGGCGTGTGTCCGAACATGTGAAAACCCCTGTAGGTTCAAAACGCAAAATAAATTCCACACGGGTTAGGAACATGGGCGTGTGAGATCACACAGCCTGCCCACACGAGCGTGTGGCCCTGTTTAAGCAAAATTTTTCTAAGTGCACGAAAGTTTCTGATTTGGCCCCGAATTACTCCAAATGTATGTTTAGGGTCTCGTAGACCCTTGATACGGACGTTATGAATATAAATGAAAAGTTTTAAGTTAGAATGAAACTTTATGGCCTGATGTTGTGGGTTTAAGCAAGTTAAGTTCGGTAATGCCTCGTATCCGATTCAGGCGTTGAATACGGGTAAGGGGTGTTACAAGTGACTTTTTCTTGTAAAGTTTTGGTAAATAATTAGTATATGTTAGAGATAATGACAACAAACCATGGAATCAGAAATTGATTAGTTTATTTAAGTGAAACAATGATAGAAAGTTTGGGTTTAAAGGTTAAGTTCATACAAACCAGTATGAATTAAGATTATGGTGAAATAGGTTGTAATTACATTAAAAATTGTTAAATTAAGCTTGAATCAAGCTTAAATATATATAGTTAATTTTATGGTATTATGGACCAAGTTGAATAAATTAATTGTAACAGTCCGATTTAGGGCCTAGTCGGAATAGTGGTGCGAGACCATGAATTCGAGGTGAATTTATGAGTTTACAAAGTTTATGCCATGTTTGCATGCTAGTATGAATGTTTCATGAAGCAATTTTATTAAATTGTAGTGGATTGGTCCAAAAGGACTAAATTGTAAAAAGTTGCAAAATATGAGTTTCTAGAAGCTTTTTGTATGAAATAGCTTTAGAATAGTAATTAGAAGTCCTTAAATAGCAATTTTTCCAAAAATATTATTTTGGACAAAATTGGCCTTGAGATGGTGTTATAGAAATTTTTAAGAGGAAGGGCATTTTGGTCATTTGTCTAATAAGTGTTTAAAATAGGAAAAAGATGATAAAAATCTCATCATCTTCTTCCCCCATTGCCGAAAATTGAAAGAAGCCATAGCTAGGGTTCTTCAATTTTTGAAGCTTGCTAGTAAGTGCTCCTAAGCCCGGTTTTTGATATTCTTCGTATTTTTGAAGTCCCGGTAGCATGAGTAAGCTATTTTTAGCTATTTGATGAGCTAAGATGCATGTTTAAAAATTTAGCCATGAATGACATGCATGCTAAATGATGTTTTATGGAAGTTTATGAGAGTTTGATGTCAGATAAACATCTTTTCCTTAAGGAATTTCATGAAAAATGATAGTATGGACCTTTTTGTAATGATTATAAAATTTGGTCATACATGCTAGAACTAGAGAGAATTGATGATTGCTATAGTAGAGAAAATGATTCAGCTAAGCATGATGTTTAAGAAAGTTGCATGAAAATCATTTTACGAGCCTAGGGGCAAAAGTGCAAATATGAGAAAGTATAGGGGTAAATTAGTAATTTTTCCAAAGTATGAGTTATGAGTCAATTTAGTCAATATGATTATTAAATGATCTATTTATGATTATAGATCAAGAAAAATGAAGCCCGGGTCGAAACCGAGGCAAGAACAATGTCGAGGACTAAATTGCTTAACTACATACATTTTGTATTTTGAGGTAAGTTTGTATGAGTTCTAAGCTTTATGCTTTTATCATTTAATTGCTTAGTATAATATACATTGTTATCATGAATGGTTTAATGTTATGTTAAACAAAGAAGTCAATAAGATTAAACAAGAGAAAGTCCCGATTGAAGATGAATTACCCTGGATATACGGTCCAGTACATGAGATAAGAAAGTTCGTATAAGACCAAGCCAAGGCATGGCATCAGCAATTGAACAAGTTATCATGTAAGTCCAAGGACCCAAGCTTGGCATTGAATAAGTTATCATGTAAGTCCAAAGACCCAAGCTTGGCATTAAGCAAGTTATCATGTAAGTCCAAGGACCCAAGCTTGGCATTGAATAAGTTATCATGTAAGTCCAATGACTTAAGCTTGGCATTAAATAAGTTAACATGTAAGACCAAGGCAAGCTTGGCATTGATTCAAGAAGAGATCTTCCACATAAGTCCATATTTAGAGTATGGCATTGGCATCAAGTACATGACTAGAGATCTAGTATTCCCGGTAATTCATAGAAATTCATCGGGCAAATGAGCAAAGCTAAAATGTGAAAACAAGAATGTTAAGAAAGCAAAGCCATTATCAAATTGAAATTGAATATTATTCATGTTATGAATGATGAATTAGAAGACATGATTATTATGTTTAAGTATGCTGATCAATGTGATCAAGAGATACAGGTACCTTGTTACCCTACAAGTATGAGATTAGTAAGTACCATGGGACAAGTAAGACTCATGTATGAGTAAGTAAGCTTTATAGGTGAGATAATGATACCATTCTTATGTCAAATTATTTATATGAAGCAAGTTTATTTTTTTATGTGTTATACATGCAAACTTACTAAGCTAAATGCTTACGTCTTTGATTGTTTCTTTCTATGTAGTCCCGCCAAGCTAAATTGTGGATCATTGGAGTTGGAGCTCATAGCACACTATCGACCCTTATTTTGGTATAGCCAAATTATATTACTAAGTATGGCATGTATAGGAATCATTCATTTTGAGAACATGTTTTTTTGTAAGGCCATTATATAGGCTATCAAGTTATTATTCTTTTGTATATGGCTAAGTGGTTGGCCAAACCTGTTTAAGCTGTTTGTATATAGATGTCAATGAAATATGTAGTAATGTTCATAAAAGTTATATTATTAATGATTTGTATTGGTTGAAGTTGAGTTGATCTTAATTTAAGGGAGGCAAATGGCTTGGTAAATAGCCTCTAATTGCCTACACGGTTAGACACACGGGCGTGTGTCTAGACCGTGTTAACCCTGCACCTTAATGTTTTAATTCAAGTTAGACCACGGTCATTTTACACGGCCGTGTGTATGAGCCGTGTAAGACACGCGTTCAAAGCATGGGCGTGTGCTTAGGCCATGTGGTTGAAGTCAGTAGCTTCACACAATTGGTAGACACGGGCGTGTTAAAGCCGTGTGAATAAAGTCAGTAACCTTCCACGGTTGTAGGCATGGGCGTGTAAATGAGTACACGGGCGTGTCCTCAAGCAACATGGGCGTGTGAACCCTGCTTCTAAGATGAGAGTTAGATGAAGTGTCCGGAGGCGTTCGGATAAACGTTTAAGGCCTCGTAGGCCCATAATATGCATGCTATGATCAAGAAAGAAAAGTTTTAAATTGGTTCAAAATTTTACAGCCCGTAAGTACATGTTTAAGTGAGTTTAAGCATGATAATGCCTCGTATCCAGTCCTAGCATCGGTCTCGGGTATAGGGTGTTACATTAATAACTATTAGAAAAAAAATTTCATGAATTGAAAACTGGGAGTTTCTAGTAAAAAATGTGAAATCGATTTTCAATTTGATATGGAAAACTGAAAGTTACGAGTATTTCAGATATTAAACTAAATGAATAAAATGTGTTCATATTTATATTGTACAGAATTATGTTTGAATTGTGTGATTCATTTGTTTCTGTACTCGAGTTAATTTTTATAGTTAAAAACGATGTAGGATCACCTTGGGACAAAGGAAAAGTTAAAGCCGCTAACAAATAGTCGCTTCTGATTTGCGTTTCTATAATTCAATTTCAATTTGCTTTTGTATATTAATTGGTCATTATAATCTAATATGAATATACATCAAGGTAATGGTATTGTAACATCCTATTTTTAGGGGGGTTATTTGCAATTTTTCTATTTTCGTGTGTTTGCCTGTTAAATTGCTCGTCTGATGTGTTCTGGGGCCTAGTTATGAACCCCAGGTTAATTACCGATTTAAGGTTAAAATTCCTTTTAGTGCCTAAGTGGAAAGGGCTAGGTGGTGGAAGGTTTAAATAATAAATTTAGCAGGCTTGTGGCATATTGAATGCCCTGGCCGAGTGGCGTGGGGGCGTGATGTCCAATAGCTACCTCAAGGACCCGTGTTCGAGTCCTGACAATAACGCAAGGAGAGTTTAATTTTGGTTTTGGCGTCGACGCGAAGGAAGGCTCAAAAGGAATTTGGTGACAAATTGTGTCACAAATAAACGCCTGGGCCGAGCGGCTAGAGGCGCTAAGGTGCTCTTGGAGGGAAGGGGGTTCAAGCTGCGTGAGTCGCTTTGGGGAGTTATAATTTTTGGCATCAAGGAACCCAGGTGAAAGAGGTTTTAAATAAAAACTTTAGCGAAGTTATGACGCGAAAGTTGGCCTGGCCAAGTGGTTTGGGAGCACCATTTAGGGGCCTTGGTGTAAAGGGCTCGGGTTCGAGTTACGCCGGGGGTAGGTTTTTATTTTTGATTGTTGGGTTGAAGCGTGGGAAGGTTTAAAGAAAAATGTTGGCAAATGGTGTCACACAAAAAACCCCTTGGCCGAGTGGCAAAAAGGGCATGACAGGAAGATGCGGCACGAGGGTACGCGATCGAGTCCTGATGGGAGCACCAGGAGAAATTTTATTTTACCTTTGGCAATTAATGCGGGAAGGAGCCAAGGTGTAAGTGTTCAAATAAATTAGTGATGCGCTTATATCATAAGATGCGCACTGGCCGAGTGGCCAGGGTGTGGAGAGTGTATCCCCAGGTCTCGGGTTCGAGACCTGGGGGCAGCAACATGGGCCCTTTGTTTCTCTTTTTACTTGCTGGCGTATTGGAGTCTGCGCATGGGGGCACTCAACGGCTGGAAACAGCATTAATTGTTGTTCTGCATGAGGGATGGGTTAAACTTTTATTTATGTTTTATTTATTAAAGAAAGGAAGCAATTGATGGGGTAGTGATGAGTTTTTGTCTTATTATTTTCCTTGTTTATTATTTTCAAGACCGCGTGATGTAAGTTATTCTATGATGTTTTTTTTTTTTTATTTTATTATTATTATGCATGGGAGATGGGTTTTATGCATGGGGAGTGAAGCAAACTTAGGGATTCCCTTGGTCGGCATTATGGTTGAATAAGCATGGCCGAATGGGGCATTATTTTGGGGGAGTTGCTCGGTCAGTTTGAGAGCTTGAAGGTGCCGAAATTTCTTGGGTTGGTTCTACTTTCCCTTCAAGTATTTCTTGGCCAAAATCTATGGAAATGTTCTCTCTTTTTCTTTTTACACTGTGATGGCCGAATACCTTGCTTAATAGCCCTCTCCTTGCGTTTTCTTTTGGTCATAATATGTGTCGAAATCAAGTGTGCTTGGGAGCCATAGCCGAACCCCTTGGCCATTCTAGGTATTCCTTTTTGAGGTAGCCGACACTTAGGGGCTTTGAAGGAGTATTTCGGGTTTCGTTTCTTCGAGGTAAGGTGGCATGTAGATTCGGCCTAGGGCCATAACTATGAATATAGTTTGCATGCCGTTCTAACTAATATATTTTATTTTTTGGTAGAGAGCTCGGCTAGTTGGGATTTCGGTAAGTATGGAAAAAGGGTTGAGCATATTCGGCCAAAGGCCGCGTTGGTATGCATGTGGTAACTGCATGTGTGTTTTGATTTTAGGGGCAAATCGACTAGGGATGGAGGTTTCTGAGATTTCGGTTCGTTTTGACAAGCAATAGTAAGTTTCGGTCCAAGTTTTTCGAGAACGACATATCCTTCAGGATCTATTAATGTAACCGATTAGCCTATGTATTAACTGTGGTGTTGGCCGAATATAGGGTCAAGGATATAGCACCATAGTTCGGGATTCACTTAGACTTGCGTTTGATCAGGTGTGTAAGCTCTTACACACTGTATTAGTATAAACTGTTATTTGATAATATTATAACCTCTTATGTGGTGAGTTTGCCTAGTGGGCATGAGCTTGGTATTCGGGTAAGTCCCCTATTACTCGATTCACGATATGTGTTGTATATATCATCATATGCGGAAAATGCTATGCTATATACGATTGCATGATATATGGAATCATGATACTTGTGATATGACCATGATGATGGTGGGATTGATGAGAGGGAGTAATATTCGTGTCGACGGACACCAGTGTTTTGGCAACACATTGTGACTACGGTCACCAGAGGTTTGGTACCTCCAGAGGTTTGGCACCTCATAGCGTCTCGTCCCTGTGGCTTAGTACCACCGTGGGTTGGCCCCACATTTGAGATACGGGATCGACGCCAGTGATTTGGTATCACACGATGGGTTGGCCCCATCATTTGATTGTGACTTTGGGTCACCAGTGGTTTGGCACCACACGTAATGATGGATATCGTGACTTTAAGTCACCAGTGGTTTGGCACCACCAGTGGTTTGGTACCACACGGGGTAGAAAAGGAGCATGGATGGCTAGGTTGGGTTGCATAATTGCATGTCATACTAATATCTTGGGTATGAGTGTTATTTTCGGGTCGGGGATTTATACACTGAGTCTTGGTGACTCACCCCTTCCCATATCATCTTGCAGGTGAGTAGAGCACGGATGCGGAGCCGAGGAGAGCTCGAGGCGGCCATGTTGGTTTTATGGACTTGAAATTTTATTTTGCCCCGTTTTAAGTTTAATCATTCACTACAATTCGATTGGGTTGTAATATGGCAGCTTATTATTATTTTGGATGGTTAGGTAGTTGTTTTTACTTTACTTTATAACTGATGAACTTACGAATGGTTATGCAAATCGGTTAAAAGTAACGTTTTCAAAAAAAAAAAATAAGTACTTGTACGCGGTTTCAAAAATGCTACCATCGGGTAACGAAATTTTCTAAGCTATTGATCACCCTATTGTTCTAACATTAAGGGGTCAAATGGTTTTAAAGGAAGAAAGGATTTTCAACTCAATCGGATCTACCAAGTCAACCCACTTGAGTTTTAACGAACACCGTTTTATACCCTTAACAATTTTTTTTTAATTTCTACTATTAATCCAAACCTTTCAAACTTCTTTTACTCCGTGACATACCAGATCCGGTCATGGCTTGTGGGCCGGGTTTGGGGCGTTACAAGTTGGTATCAGAGCCAGGTTCAAAACTCGGCTGTGAGGGCCTAACGCCTAAAAATATTTTTCTAGATAAGCTTCTTGAAAACCTCTATGAAAGTGGTTTTGGTTAAACAACATGGCGTCGAGTCTCCGGCACCGATCCGCTCTTGTAAGTATCTTTAACCTATGTATGAATGGGTATCTGTAAATGGGTAGAAAATGGGACGTAGATAGTACGAAAGGTATATGAACCCTAGGACTAGTTTACCCCAAACAATCACATAAGATTTATAATTGCCTAATTAAACAAACCCATGACTAAGTCGCCGAGTTAAGGTGTGGTAACCCTTGTACGCATGTCTAGGATTGGATCCGGAAGAGCTTGGTATTTGAGTGGTCTTAGCGACTCACCTCCTCTTCGCGGGAATCCTACCTGGTGCGTAGCTTCGGTTCACCCTAACCGTGAGAACTTGTTCATGGGCTAAACCCTTTTATTAAAACCCGAAAGGGAATTAGCCGCATTTTTTTATAAAGACTCTAGTTTTAAAGACTTCCCTCAAAATTATGAGATTTATACTACAAAATTCTTTTGATTTATGGACATTTTAAAATACCCTTAGTAGTAAATTACAAAAGTACCCCTAGTTTTAAGATCTAAGCTACCCCAAAATTTCAACAAAATTTTCTTATACCCAAGGTCCCTAAATTGCAAAATATCAAAAATGTCGTGATTTTGGAAAATTACGAGATTGCCCTTAATTTGCAAATTACCAAAATGACCCTGATTTTCGAAAAGTTTTTGCAACACTACCAATTTGGGAAGACAATTTCTCAAAAAGGACCCCAAGTTTTGCAAATTTATGAATTTCCCCTTGATTTGTTAAACTTACTTTGTTTTATTACCAAAATACCCCTGTAGGGTAAATGACGAAAATACCCCCGGGTTAGGAAATAGACAAAAAGGGTGATAGAATTAGTAAATGTGTATCTTCGAATTACAATAGAAGACTTGAACCTTGTTTGATCGAAAGAACAACTTCTTGACTTTGCCCATAAAATTCCTTGTTAATGATTAATGAAACATCGGCTAACTCATAAAACTTTTTAAGACAGATTGTGCTATAAGAGATGAGTTCTAGAGGTCGCGGCCGTCGGGGACGCGGTAGAGGCCGGATGGCCGTGACAGAACCAGTTAGGTCGGGCCAAGGATCGGATAATGAGATACCACCTCCACCACCACCCCCAACTTTTGGTGATGGACATCAGGATCAGACGGGGGGTGAGTCAGTATCGCAGGCCATGCTACGTGTGCTAGAAATGATGGTTGAGACCAGTAGAGGTACAGGAGCTCGGAAGTCTGTATCTGAGCGGCTCCGATCCAACGGAGCTGAAGTATTTCGGGGTGTGTCAGGTGTCGCACCCAGTACAGCCGAATATTGGTTAGAATCGACCGAAAGGATCATGGATGATCTCGACTTGACAAATGAGGAAAAGCTGAAAGGAGCGGTGTCACTTCTAAAAGACGAGTCATACCAGTGGTGGCTCACGGTTCGAGACGGCGCTACAGCAGACGACCTTACTTGGGAATACTTCAAAGCTACTTATCAGAAGAAGTACATGGGCACCAGTTACACTGATACTCAGAGGAAAACCTTTCTGGGACTGGTACAAGGAAACAAGTCGGTATCTGAGTATGAGGCAGAATTCCTGAGACTGAGCCGCTATGCTCGGGGAGTTGTGTCTACTGAGCATGATCGTTGCGTCCGTTTTGAAGACGGACTTAGGGATGACTTAAGGCTGTTGATTGCTCCACAACAGGTGCGTGAGTTCGCTGTTCTGGTGGAAAAGGCCAAGATGGCCGAGAGGGTCCGGGAGTCTGTGAGGCAGAGCTATAATAGCAGCAAGCAGAAAAGAGGCATTGGATCATCTGGATCGGGATTTAATGCACAAAAGAGGGCTAGACAGAGTGGGCCGAATCAGACTGGAAGGACCATGACTACTAATCAGAGACCGACTCAGTGTAATCGCTGTGGAAAGTCACATTGGGGAGGTTGTTACACCGGTGAGAGGGGTTGCTTTGAATGTGGATCTCCGGATCACCGTGTAAGGGATTGTCCTCGGAAGATGGCAAGGAATCAGCCAGAGGGTCAGAACTGTACTCCAGCAAGGAATGTGGGGCCACCGCAGAGGGGTCGTGGTAATGGTAGAGGAGGCAATGGTCCTAATCGAGGTCGCGGAGTTCAGGGCAGAGGAGCAGGCAACACCGAAGCCAGGCAGCCTGGCTTAGTCTACGCGGCGAGACGTCGCGAGGAGGGTGACGCACCGGATGTCATCACCGGTACGTTCCTAATTTTTGGTCTTCCATATGTTGCTTTAATTGATGTGGGTTCGACGCATTCATACATTGCCAGTAGTGTGGTAGAGGCTATGAATTTGGATTTTGAGACTGCTTCTAGCGAGATGACTGTAATTAGCCCTCTAGGACACTCTGTGAAGGTGAACAAGCTATATAGAGATATACCCCTAGAACTCCAAGGGGTAGTGTTTGTGGCTGATCTGATGGAACTGCCGTTTGGGGAGTTCGACCTAATTCTTGGAATGGACTGGCTGGTTAAGTATCAGGCAAGGTTGAATTGCGCTGCTAAGCGCATGATTCTAAAGACGGCCGAAGGTGATGAAGTGGTCATGATAGGTAACAGAAGAGACTATCTATCCAATGTAGTGTCTGCCTTGAAGGCCGAGAAAATGATCGGAAAAGGGTGTGAAGCATTGTTGGTTCAAATTTATGCCTTGGAGGCTAAGGAGTCAACAGTTGAGAAGGTCCGAACTGTAGGGGAATTCGCTGATGTGTTTCCTGAAGAACTTCCAGGTCTGCCTCCAGATCGGGAAGTTGAGTTCGGTATAGACTTGTTGCCCGGAACGGCACCTGTGTCCATAGCACCCTACCGAATGGCACCAAAAGAGTTGGTGGAACTGAAGGCTCAAATTCAGGAACTCTTGGATAGAGGGTTCATCCGACCTAGTATATCTCCGTGGGGAGCACCTGTGTTGTTTGTCAAGAAGAAAGACGGGTCAATGCGGATGTGTATCGACTACCGTCAACTTAACAAGTTAACGATCAAAAACAGGTATCCGTTGCCTCGGATTGATGACCTGTTTGATCAACTGAAGGGTGCCTCAGTGTTCTCAAAGATAGATCTTAGGTCGGGCTATCATCAACTTAAGGTGAAGGAGGCTGATGTGCACAAGACGGCATTTCGTACCCGGTATGGGCATTACGAGTTCTTAGTGATGCCGTTTGGGTTGACCAACGCGCCGGCAGCATTCATGGACTTGATGAATAGGGTATTTCAGCAGTACTTGGATCAATTTGTCGTGGTGTTTATAGACGACATATTGGTTTACTCAAGAACGGAGGAGGAGCATGACAGGCATTTGCGCATAGTTCTACAAGTGCTGAGGGAGGAGCAGTTGTATGCCAAATTCAGTAAATGCGAATTCTGGCTTAGAGAGGTGACCTTCTTAGGTCACGTGGTGTCAGTTGAAGGGATTAGAGTGGACCCTCGCAAAGTTGAAGCGGTGTTGGACTGGAAACCACCTAGGACAGTGGCAGAAATTCAAAGTTTTCTGGGTCTGGCCGGGTATTATCGAAGATTTGTGGAAGGATTCTCCTTAATCGCAGCACCGTTGACTAAGCTATTAAGGAAAGGAGTCCCTTTTGTTTGGTCAGAGAAGCAGCAAGAAAGCTTTGATAAGCTAAGAAAGATTCTGACGGAAGCTCCCGTTTTGGTGCAGCCTGAGGCGGGGAAATTGTTCACAGTTTATTGTGATGCGTCCCATAATGGTTTGGGATGTGTGTTGATGCAGGAAGGGAAGGTAGTGGCCTATGCATCCCGTCAGCTAAGACCGCATGAGGTTAACTATCCGACCCACGACTTGGAGTTAGCGGCAGTGGTCTTCGCTTTGAAAATATGGAGGCATTACTTGTATGGGGAAAAGTCGATAGTCTACACGGATCACAAAAGTCTGAGGTATCTCTTGACTCAGAAGGACTTAAATCTGAGACAACGCCGATGGATTGAACTGTTGAAGGACTACGACTGTTCAATTGAGTACCACCCAGGCAAGGCTAACGTGGTAGCTGATGCGTTGAGCCGAAAGGTCGTGACAGACTTAAGGGCGATGTTTGCTCATCTTAGTCTATACGACGACGGGAGTCTTTTGGCAGAATTACAAGTTAAGCCAACTTGGATCGAGGAGATTAAGGAAAAGCAATTAGGGGATGACAGTTTAAACGCACGGAGGCTGCAAGTTCAAGATGGCGGTTTGGAAGGGTATAGTTTGACTGGTGATGGGGTGCTGAGTTTTCAAGGACGGCCTTGTATGCAGAATGATGTGGGTTTGAGACAAAGAATTCTTCAGGATGCGCATAGCAGCCCATACGCTATGCATCCTGGAGGTAGCAAGATGTATGGAGATTTACGAAAGCAGTTCTGGTGGCCAGGGTTGAAGCGCGAGGTAACTGATTTCGTAGGAAGGTGTCTCACGTGTCAGCAAGTAAAAGCGGAACATCAGTTGCCATCTGGGTTACTTCAACCGGTGAAGATTCCTCAGTGGAAATGGGAGAGGATCACTATGGACTTCGTCGGTGGGCTACCCCTCACGCCCAGCAAGAAAGACGCAGTTTGGGTGATTGTGGACCGTCTGACCAAATCGGCTCACTTCATACCGGTGAGGGTGGATTACTCGCTCCAGAAGTTAGCTAAGTTGTATGTGGCGGAGATAGTGAGGTTGCACGGTGTACCAGTGTCAATCATCTCGGACAGAGACCCCAGATTTACGTCGAGGTTTTGGAGAGCTCTACATCAGGCTTTGGGTACACGGTTGGATTTCAGTACAGCATTCCATCCACAGTCTGACGGGCAATCGGAGAGGGTCATCCAGATTTTGGAGGACATGTTAAGAGGCTGCATTTTGGACTTCAGAGGTAGCTGGGAGGAATTTTTGCCATTAGCGGAGTTCGCATACAACAACAGTTATCAGGCAAGCATTAAGATGGCACCATATGAAGCACTGTATGGTAGGAGGTGTCGCACACCTACTTGTTGGACGGAGTTGGGTGAGCGACGGATGTTAGGACCGGAATTGGTTGCAGAAACTGAGGATAAGGTGAAGAAGATCCAAGCTCGGTTGAAAGAGGCCTCGGATAGGCAAAAGTCATATGCCGATCTCAAGCGAAGGGACATGGAGTTTGCCGTGGGGGACGAAGTTTTTCTGAAGGTCTCACCATGGAAGAAAGTGTTAAGATTTGGGAAGAAGGGCAAGTTAAGTCCAAGGTTCATTGGACCATTTAAGGTGTTGAGACGGGTGGGACCAGTAGCTTACCAACTCGAGTTACCTACAGAACTGAGTCAGATTCACGATGTGTTCCATGTCTCCATGCTTAGACGCTATCGTTCTGATCCATCACACATCTTGGCAGTTGAGGAAGTTGAGGTGAGTCCAGATTTGACGATGGAAGAGGAACCTGTGCAGATCCTAGATCGGGATGTGAAAGTTTTGCGTAGGAAGTCAGTTCCTTTAGTGAAGGTCCTATGGCGGAATCATGGCGTAGAGGAAGCCACGTGGGAGCCCGAGGATGCGATGCGGCAGCAACACCCCCAACTCTTCTGACTTAGGTAATTTCGGGGACGAAATTATTTTAAGGGGGGTAGAACTGTAACATCCTATTTTTAGGGGGGGTTATTTGCAATTTTTCTATTTTCGTGTGTTTGCCTGTTAAATTGCTCGTCTGATGTGTTCTGGGGCCTAGTTATGAACCCCAGGTTAATTACCGATTTAAGGTTAAAATTCCTTTTAGTGCCTAAGTGGAAAGGGCTAGGTGGTGGAAGGTTTAAATAATAAATTTAGCAGGCTTGTGGCATATTGAATGCCCTGGCCGAGTGGCGTGGGGGCGTGATGTCCAATAGCTACCTCAAGGACCCGTGTTCGAGTCCTGACAATAGCGCAAGGAGAGTTTAATTTTGGTTTTGGCGTCGACGCGAAGGAAGGCTCAAAAGGAATTTGGTGACAAATTGTGTCACAAATAAACGCCTGGGCCGAGCGGCTAGAGGCGCTAAGGTGCTCTTGGAGGGAAGGGGGTTCGAGTGCGTGAGTCGCTTTGGGGAGTTATAATTTTTGGCATCAAGGAACCCAGGTGAAAGAGGTTTTAAATAAAAACTTTAGCGAAGTTATGACGCGAAAGTTGGCCTGGCCAAGTGGTTTGGGAGCACCATTTAGGGGCCTTGGTGTAAAGGGCTCGGGTTCGAGTTACGCCGGGGGTAGGTTTTTATTTTTGATTGTTGGGTTGAAGCGTGGGAAGGTTTAAAGAAAAATGTTGGCAAATGGTGTCACACAAAAAACCCCTTGGCCGAGTGGCAAAAAGGGCATGACAGGAAGATGCGGCACGAGGGTACGCGATCGAGTCCTGATGGGAGCACCAGGAGAAATTTTATTTTACCTTTGGCAATTAATGCGGGAAGGAGCCAAGGTGTAAGTGTTCAAATAAATTAGTGATGCGCTTATATCATAAGATGCGCACTGGCCGAGTGGCCAGGGTGTGGAGAGTGTATCCCCAGGTCTCGGGTTCGAGACCTGGGGGCAGCAACATGGGCCCTTTGTTTCTCTTTTTACTTGCTGGCGTATTGGAGTCTGCGCATGGGGGCACTCAACGGCTGGAAACAGCATTAATTGTTGTTCTGCATGAGGGATGGGTTAAACTTTTATTTATGTTTTATTTATTAAAGAAAGGAAGCAATTGATGGGGTAGTGATGAGTTTTTGTCTTATTATTTTCCTTGTTTATTATTTTCAAGACCGCGTGATGTAAGTTATTCTATGATGTTTTATTTTTTTTTATTTTATTATTATTATGCATGGGAGATGGGTTTTATGCATGGGGAGTGAAGCAAACTTAGGGATTCCCTTGGTCGGCATTATGGTTGAATAAGCATGGCCGAATGGGGCATTATTTTGGGGGAGTTGCTCGGTCAGTTTGAGAGCTTGAAGGTGCCGAAATTTCTTGGGTTGGTTCTACTTTCCCTTCAAGTATTTCTTGGCCAAAATCTATGGAAATGTTCTCTCTTTTTCTTTTTACACTGTGATGGCCGAATACCTTGCTTAATAGCCCTCTCCTTGCGTTTTCTTTTGGTCATAATATGTGTCGAAATCAAGTGTGCTTGGGAGCCATAGCCGAACCCCTTGGCCATTCTAGGTATTCCTTTTTGAGGTAGCCGACACTTAGGGGCTTTGAAGGAGTATTTCGGGTTTCGTTTCTTCGAGGTAAGGTGGCATGTAGATTCGGCCTAGGGCCATAACTATGAATATAGTTTGCATGCCGTTCTAACTAATATATTTTATTTTTTGGTAGAGAGCTCGGCTAGTTGGGATTTCGGTAAGTATGGAAAAAGGGTTGAGCATATTCGGCCAAAGGCCGTGTTGGTATGCATGTGGTAACCGCATGTGTGTTTTGATTTTAGGGGCAAATCGACTAGGGATGGAGGTTTCTGAGATTTCGGTTCGTTTTGACAAGCAATAGTAAGTTTCGGTCCAAGTTTTTCGAGAACGACATATCCTTCGGGATCTATTAATGTAACCGATTAGCCTATGTATTAACTGTGGTGTTGGCCGAATATAGGGTCAAGGATATAGCACCATAGTTCGGGATTCACTTAGACTTGCGTTTGATCAGGTGTGTAAGCTCTTACACACTGTATTAGTATAAACTGTTATTTGATAATATTATAACCTCTTATGTGGTGAGTTTGCCTAGTGGGCATGAGCTTGGTATTCGGGTAAGTCCCCTATTACTCGATTCACGATATGTGTTGTATATATCATCATATGCGGAAAATGCTATGCTATATACGATTGCATGATATATGGAATCATGATACTTGTGATATGACCATGATGATGGTGGGATTGATGAGAGGGAGTAATATTCGTGTCGACGGACACCAGTGTTTTGGCAACACATTGTGACTACGGTCACCAGAGGTTTGGTACCTCCAGAGGTTTGGCACCTCATAGCGTCTCGTCCCTGTGGCTTAGTACCACCGTGGGTTGGCCCCACATTTGAGATACGGGATCGACGCCAGTGATTTGGTATCACACGATGGGTTGGCCCCATCATTTGATTGTGACTTTGGGTCACCAGTGGTTTGGCACCACACGTAATGACGGATATCGTGACTTTAAGTCACCAGTGGTTTGGCACCACCAGTGGTTTGGTACCACACGGGGTAGAAAAGGAGCATGGATGGCTAGGTTGGGTTGCATAATTGCATGTCATACTAATATCTTGGGTATGAGTGTTATTTTCGGGTCGGGGATTTATACACTGAGTCTTGGTGACTCACCCCTTCCCATATCATCTTGCAGGTGAGTAGAGCACGGATGCGGAGCCGAGGAGAGCTCGAGGCGGCCATGTTGGTTTTATGGACTTGAAATTTTATTTTGCCCCGTTTTAAGTTTAATCATTCACTACAATTCGATTGGGTTGTAATATGGCCGCTTATTATTATTTTGGATGGTTAGGTAGTTGTTTTTACTTTACTTTATAACTGATGAACTTACGAATGGTTATGCAAATCGGTTAAAAGTAACGTTTTCAAAAAAAAAAAAATAAGTACTTGTACGCGGTTTCAAAAATACTACCATCGGGTAACGAAATTTTCTAAGCTATTGATCACCCTATTGTTCTAACATTAAGGGGTCAAATGGTTTTAAAGGAAGAAAGGATTTTCAACTCAATCGGATCTACCAAGTCAACCCACTTGAGTTTTAACGAACACCGTTTTATACCCTTAACAATTTTTTTTTAATTTCTACTATTAATCCAAACCTTTCAAACTTCTTTTATTCCGTGACATACCAGATCCGGTCATGGCTTGTGGGCCGGGTTTGGGGCGTTACAGGTATCTTTCCCCTATAAACTTTTAATGATGGATTCGATGTGATGATAGTTGAAATATGTAATAAATATTTGAAATTGTGTTTGATATGTATATAAATATTGAGACGTTGATATTATGATGACATGTGTTACAATGGTGATTGTGATGTTAATGCCTCGTTAAATAATGTTAGACGTAGTCTGGATATAATTGGCATGTCATAAGGTCACTGATACAGTGATTTACTAGCTTAATTTCCTGAGTTTTGTGGGAAAATACTAAAAGTTATCGTTGTTGGGCAACCCGGGATGGCAGAATGAAACAATCTCAATTCTCAGAGGGTCGTGGACTTACTTGTTATATAGATCCAAGTACCCATTCTAATGTCTATTGCCAGATAATATGCGCTAGAGTTATCCATAGGTCGGGTGGGCCCTAACAAAATTTTAGGCTCGATTAATAAACCTGGGCCCGACCCGAAAAATGGGCCTAAATTTTTGCCCAAGTTCGACCCGACCTGCCTATATTAAATCTTTTTATTTTATTTTTATATAAAAAATATGAAAATATAATACATCAAAAGCACTAAAAACATTAAAATAAATATTTTCCAACAAATTAAAATAATTTAAAAAAGTCTTTATACTTAAATAACACTAAGATAGGTGCAACTTAACAAACAAATATCTCTAAAATAGCAGCAAAATTAACAATAAAATAAGAATTATACAATATCCAAGCAATAACAACATAATAGTAAAATGGAAGCAAAACAGTAGGAAAATAGTGGGAAAACAGTAGAAAAAATAGTAGTTCTTTTTTTTGCAAATTCAGGTCAAGCAAACCCGGGCCAAACATTATTTTTTTTACCCAAACCCATTTTTCGAGTATATATTTTTTCCAAACCCTCCCACTTTTCCGGCGAGCCTCCAGCCCAGCCCATGGGCAAGTCTAATAGAGGCCAAAATGAGTAAGAATTGAAGTTGATATTAAATAAGAAATAAATAAGAAAGTTGGAAAATGATGTGATAAGTTAACTTAGTATACATTAATGTAATTGATATTTTTATATGTATTTGTTTTAGTTTATTCTTAATGTATTGTGTTTAAATTATATTAGCACTATTAAGTATTCAATACTCAACACATAGTTATGTTTATTTCTGTGTGTAGGTCTAGACGAGGATATTCATAGATTGAAAGTGTTCAAGCATCCATTCTCAACTATTTAACTCGAGAATCATTTTGCTAACTCTTTTGTATGTATATACGTGTTTGTGTTGAAATGGTATATACTTAGGTTGTTTTGGGCATGATGTTTAAGTTAACATTTTGGTATATTTGATACTTGGCATATAAGCTTTATTAAGGTGAATTTGATTCCTTGATTAGTAGATAATTATGCTAGATTATATGTGTTTGAATATGTGAATTAGTTGGTTAGATAATTGTGCATCAATGGTTATGATTTGATGATGTTTGGTTATGTTTGTATGCGTCAAATTGATGACCTTATATTGAGGTAATATTTAGGTATGTTTAAGGTATATTTTGGTATCATTTGAACACTTGAAAATGCTTATTTAAGGTCCTTTTACCATTGAGTCTGAAGATAGTATGAATGTGTTTCGAGACCATAAGAACAAAATTTACCTTATTGTTTATCTATATGTTTAGACAACATGAATGTGTCTCGAGATCATAAGATCACAATTTACTTTATTGTTTATCTATATGTTTAATGCCTCAAGAAATTGTCTAAATAGTCTTGATAATTTTATTTAGGTCTCGAGACAATGTGCCCCTTGTCTTGAGACAAGGAATCATCGAAGCTAAAATGAGAAAACAAAGGAGGTTGGTCTTTAGACCTAGTCTCGAGACATAAGAGACCTTACCTCGAAAGACCACATCTAGTGTCTTGAGACATGTTGATATCAGAGAAAAAATTGCCAGAAACAAAATAAGGCCCGTATCGAAACATAAAGTTCTTTGTCTTGAGATATAAGATTAAAATGTGATAATTGAGTTTGGATTCGAGTCATAACTCTCAAATAGACTTAGCATAAACTCGTAACTTAATAAATTAGGTACTTAAATATTAAGAATGGATGTGTTTAATATGTTGGATGAATAAATGGATTGATATGATTAATGTTCATTGATTGATGTGAATAAGTAGTAAGTTAGCTTAGTTGCTTCGGCAACGTAATGTGACATAAAATATTCGGATTCGGTGACCGGGTCGAATGTGGTGTGTTACACAAGTATTTCATTTGGTCATATATTTTTAATTTTTTTACCATATGAGACACATGTTGCACTTTTAACCTACTTATAGAGTTTAAAAAACACAAAAACTTATGTATCGAATAAATTTCCTTATAATAATATTGCAATAACTATAAACAAATAAATACTAAAAAAAATATGAGATAGGGGAAGAATCCACTTACATCGATGTAAAGCCAATATAGTTTTACACCATTTCATAATTTTTTTTTCTAGAATTAATATTTAACTAATCTAACCATTGAATTTATCAATATATACTTGTCATGCTTATAAAATTTTAAATCGATCTGGTATCTATATCACATTGATGTAAAATATATATATATATATATATTAATATAGATATTATGGTTGAATTTTTTTTACAAAAAATAAATAGTTAAAAATATTTTCTTTATTTCAAACTTAACACGCATGATTTACGTGAATAATTATAAAATGTTATAAAAAATTAAACCTATAAAAAGTTATAAAATGTTGTTAAACCATGTTACTTTTACACTATTTTGAAATCATAATTTGTATTTAGTATGAATAATTATTTGATGCATTATTGATAGAGATTTTTTAATACCATTTTATTGATATTTAAAAAAATAAAAATAAATAAATAAATGAAATACATAGGAAAAGACGAAGTTGAGAATATATTGTTACCAAGCTTGAGATTGAATTATAAATTTTTTAGAGATAAATTTTTAATAAAGAAGAAAAATATAATTCGACTCTTATTACAAAAATTTTTATGATACTTTTCCTTAATCATATCCAACCTTTAATTCCACTTCACATACAAAATTTTGAAAAAGATAAATCATCAATTAACAATATATATGGATAAAAATTTTAATGGAAAGATTAATTAGTATTTTTTTTTAATGTATTAGAATTAATTTATCTATTTCTCTACTATAAAAAATAAAATGTAATTTAAATCAAATTTTCATGATACTTTTATCATTTATTCTAACAATTTTTCATATATATATATATATATATATAAGTTGAGTGATCAGTGATCAGTGATGAGATAGAAGAATATTAGAAGAATGTAAGAGCGGACAATAAAATATCGTGAAAAATGGAAAAAGGAAAATACTTGTTCCCAATTCTTTTTTAGAAAAAATGAAATGGTGGACTGCGGTTTGTTCACGGTATGACCGCAATCCGTAATTTGGTAAACAAAACACTTCCATTGAAATTCCTTACCAACTACCACCATGAAACAGATCTCTATGTAACATTTCCTCCAAATCCGTAATTCTAGTAAAACCGGGAGATGGCTTGGTTAACACGATTCTTGACGGCGGTGGCTTTCTTAGCCGTTGGAGTAATATTCTCGCTGGAGACCTTTGGATCAAAATCCGACGGCTCAATTTCACCCATTCTCTCTACTTCTATTAAACTAGCTCATCTCCTCTGCTTCGCAACCGCCTGGGGCACCGCCCTTTGGGTCACTTTCATCGGCGGTATCCTCATGTTCAAGTACGTCTTTTTCTTTTCTTATTATACCCTTCATTAATCCCAAATTATTTTTTAAAAAATAATTTGTTATTTCCTTTAATTTTTACTTAGATATCTGCCAAGGCATCAATTTGGTAATCTTCAAAGCAAGATGTTCCCGGCTTATTTCTCGATGGTGGGGGTTTGTTGTGCCGTATCGGCGGCGGCGTTTGGTTATATGCATCCGTGGAAGTTGGCGACCACTACCGAGAAGTACCAGCTTGGCTTTTTAGTCTCTGCTTTTGCTTTTAATTTCATAAATTTGTTCGTTTTCACTCCCATGACCATTGAGGTAATTTCGTTCAGTTCTATCCCTTGTTCATCATAGAAATTGGACTTGTTTATTTTCATGTTAATCAATGAAAATCTCTGAAATCTGGTTTGACTTCTAGGGTTCACTTGGCTGGGAAATAAAAAGATAAAAGAACTTTTATTTTAGGGTTAATTGCACCTGATATCCTTAAATTATGACCAGCATTCTATATTGGTCTTGGACTCCAAAATAATTTAATTGAGTCCTTAAAGTATCAATGCCGTATCAATAAGGCCATTTAGTTTAGCATGCTAGCTCAGTGAAGCATATTGAAAAATACATGTGTACTTGCTGCTTGGATAGCTTAAATTTGATGTTTAAAAAAAAAAAAAAAAAGAAAGAGTCCCCTTAAATATTTAAAACACTTGTTTATAATTTAATTGTCATATCTGAACTGACATTTAACACCTAAATTGGCAGTTAGGCTCACAAAATACAATAATGATAGTATGGAGATTCAATTAGAATATTTTGAAGTTTAGACACAATTTAGAAGCTGGGCGATAGTTTGGATAAGTTTGATGGGTTGAAACCCATAAATTTAATAGTCTAAGATATTTTAGGGTGATGAAATCTTTTGTGTTTTTATGAGAATTTAGGGTATATTTGTACTGAGAAGTGAGAATGGTTGTATTTAAGATTCAGTTGATTGGATGCATGAGATTCCAAGGTGTTAAGTATTTTCTGATTTGTTCTATGTTCCCTAAGCAACCATGAAGTATATAAGTGAGTTCATTCTTACTAATGCTGCATTTGTGAGTCTATATCTGGGCTTATGTTGTTTGTGGACTTGCAGATGATGAAGCATAGGCACAAGGTGGAGAGAGAAGAGAACATTGGTAATGAAATTGGAGGGTCAAAGAACCAGGAAGTCGCGAAGAAGAACCCAAAGCTCACAGCCATGAACAAGAAATTTGGAATGATTCACGGGTTATCCTCGCTTATTAATCTTATGTCCTTTGGTGTTCTGGCTATGCACACATGGTACTTAGCTGGTAAGCTCAGTCTGTAGTTGGTACTTCACTTTTACATGATTGTATGTGTTTTATGTTGGACAAACTGTTCCAAATGCTCATGCTACAACTCTGTTAAATCGAAATACATGTTAAGAGAACAAGTTTAAGTCTTGTAGCAGAAAAAATAAAAATACAAAGCTACTCGCCTTTTCCTATCGAGTTGGGTGAATTTTGTTTATTATGTTATCTTTAGATTGTGTTTTCATGTTAGCTGAAAACTGGTAGGATAGTTTTCATTTTTCATTGAAGAAGAGGGTCAATTTCCTTTAACAGTGGGACTTAGCTTTGATGCAGTGATTTAAATTTTCTTCGGACTTTTCCTGTTGTTCTACGGCAATGGGTCTGATATACCCCCAACATAACCCAATCCGACTAGTTGAAGAATTAGACCCGTCCCTATCCGTTTCAAAGGAAAAATAATCGAATTTGGGTTATATTTTGATCCCTATGCATAATGTGTTGTTATGAAGCAAAACAACCTAGCGTGTAGCAATTATGTTTGTTTTCATCATAAATTGTAGCAAGTTTGTTGCAAACTGGCAAAAATTAATTTTAGTTTGCATGGATACCAAATGTAGAGAGATTAAATGACTGGTTTTTACAGCATGCATATTAAGTTACAATTTTGATTACAGTAGATAGGCACCGATCATCACTAAGCCATCTTTTTGATGCTTTTGAATTTAACCTGTCTACATAAAAAGTTTAGAAAAAGCTTGTAGGTTGCGCGGTTGTATGAAAGATTTGGGTGGGTCCTGCTTCTCTTAATTCTTCCAAAACCAAGCCGACTTCTTGCCGTGTCAGTCACACTGCTTTTGGGCTCCATTTTTGTCCATAATTGGAGCCTTTTGTTTTTTGCTTGACGAAACCTTGGTGTTCATGGGTCATCGGTTTCTGAGAATCTCAAATGTGCGTCATCACTCGTTACATCATCAATGGAGACCAAAATTTGCCAGACCAACAACAAATCATAAGAATCTGACGAGGAATTGCAGATTCCAGCTGACCAAGAAACCACTTGTCAAGCTATGCAGGCTAAAGTTTGCTCGAAATCTACTTGAGCTCAATCGAACATTATTTTCTATAGAGCAACTCGAATTCAATTAAAGCTGAATTGTAATTGCATACCAGCAAGTTCAATATCGTTCTCAATAACTATAACACCTAAGCAAGATCTTTCTTTCACGTTTCAACTACTCTCAGACATTGATATCCCCCACTTAAAGACAGCCCCATAAGCGGACACATTGACTATCATTTTCCTGAACATGTTCCGGAAAAATCTCGTTAGCTTTAGGTAGCCATTATTGAAATATTAACTTCTACCAATGATCCAATGAGACGATAAACATCATTACACTAGTGTTACTCATAATACAGAGTATAAACAATTTTCATGAGTTCTATCAAATTTCCTTTCCTAAATCAATGATGAATAAAAGAATCATCGACGGTAATGTGACCACCTGTATAATCCTCCCTCCTAAGAAACAATATATGGTTCTCAACGAAAATTGATCACATGGTATGCACCCAAAAGTAACAGTTTGGCAGGCAACAAAAGGATCACCAGCAAATGCATGTGCCTAGATGCAACTAGCTTACCAAACCGCTTCAAGGACGCTCTCCCGGTTTGTAAAACAACGGTTAAGTTGAATTGTCCTCGGTGTAGACCAGTTGTCGTGATGGACCTCCCGAGAATGATACCCGCACTGACGCCGCGAGATAACACCAGGGACCACCAGTCCTTGCGTCGTTGTTCTCTCTTGGTCTTCCTGATGCGATTTTGCTATTGACGGATGACTTCTCGAACGGATTTCAAGTAAGATTTCATGTCATGATCTCTTATGATTGTTCCTTCGGAACCGTATGCAGTACGATCACTTAAGATGTCAAGTGGATGTGGCCAGTTAAAGAAAATTCTCTGTGCAGCCTGGAGCAACTTCTCTTCACTGTCTTCGTTTGAGAATGGAGAGGTTAGGAAATATAGACCGGTTCCCGAAGGAAGGAGATAATGAGGAGGAGAGAATTTCTCATCTGGTTGTAAAATCAGAAGTTGCCCCATTGGTGCATACAATAGATTCTGTAGCAAAACAAGACAAATAGTTAAATATCCATGTTCTAATTCAGTTGCATTTACAGTTTTCAAAAATGCAGATACATTACCTGATTATTGAGACAAGGATGGTGTCGAAACTTCCCATTAAGAGCCTTTAAAAGCTCTAAAACACGGCTAGGAAAAATGCAAGAGAAGGCTCGAGGAACAATGTCTCTGTGCATCGTAATTGCTTGAACATGACTTCGTGGCAACCCGAGTTGACGAAGAAGACGGTCACCCCCACATATGATGCTTGGAGATCCAAACATTATAACGGGAAGTAAGGATGAAGCCGGCACTTCACCTCGTATCAACAACATAAGATTTACCAATAGTAACAAGCTGCCACCGAGAGAATGCCCAGTGAAGCGGAAAGTTGCACGTTTTCCATGTGATTTTAAGTAGGAACGGACATCAGGCAGCATCCCCTCGTACATGCCTTTAGCAATCTCATATATACCTCTATGGACAAGAAGATCCAGTCCCTTAACCATAAAAGATTGTATGGTATTAATCGAAAACCGGAAATGGATATACTTTCCAGTCCTCTATGATATTTACTGCATACCAAAAACAGAGGCTAAAGCATTGAACGTTCGCATCTAAAAAAGTTTATATATGTAAATTGACATCTGATGCGGTTTCAATGAACATTTTATGCATTCAAGAATCCAAACAAAATCAGATAAAGATTAACAAGAAGCAAATAGACACATTTTGTCAAGAAATTACCTCAAACTTGATAGGCTCGAAAAGTAGATTCGCCTGCCAAGATGCTAATGACTCAGATCCCTACATATACACATCATAACTAGTTCAAAAATGTAAGGTAACAACATCCAAAATGCAAATTGAATCAATATAATCAACTCTAAATAAAATCTGCAACTCCTATATAAAGAGAGCATGTGCCATACCCTTGTTAGTATGGATGGTGTTATCTACCTGAATTACAAAGAATCTAGTACCACTCTGATCATCATCACATATAAACCACTCACAAGGCGATGAATGCGTAGAGTTCAAATCATCGGCAACAGCTTGCTTCACTTCTTCCTTGGCAGCAACCACGGCCGTCACGGAGTCTGTAGTTGCCATTAAAGAGGCCATGTCAGAGTTTCTCATATAGGAACCACTCTCACTTCCATTTCCATCTTTGGATGAATCCTTGATGCTTTCAGGATTCGACGATTTGAAAGGAAGCATGGTCCTTGTATGGGACTGCAAACAAGAAGCAGCAGAGGCAGCTATCTGATAAGCAGCAGAAGCACTGATTCGATACCCGATATTTTTCTTCTCATTACCGTACATATCATCCTCGTTATTCCTTTGCACCTCTTGATTTTCAGAGGATACCTCATGATTTTTCTCAACATTCATTGCTGATTCTCTCTTCTCCATTGATGAAGTCACAAAATGCAAACCGTGATGTTTTAAGAGATTCTCAGGCTGAAACGCAAAACAAAAAAAAAAAATACAGAAAAAATTACTCTTCAAAGATCCGAGCGATAGTTTCATCTATAAACAAACATCAAAGCACACATCCAACAAAGGAGAGAAACCCATCACCATCATCCAAGTACAAATAAATTACAAAACTATGAAGATATCATCAAATTTCAAAAACAAGAAATTTCACCCATCAAATCTTCAATCATTTTGCTTTTTTCAGTGAAACCCAGTTTTTCACCTCTCTTAAAGGAGACCTTAATCTAATATATAAAATGAAAACATGTTAAAACGTTTTAAAATTATGAATAATTAAAAAAAAAAGAACAAATTTCTGGGTTGGTTTACCTTAATCCTTGGAATGACATAAGCCAAGCATCCAAGGTCAGACATTTGAGCGTACAGCTTAGCATCAGCTAACGACACCCTTTTGAGCATCGTGGAGAACGAATGTTTATCGATTTCCTTTATTTCATTTTCATCATCACAGGCTCTGCAACATTCACACATTCGTTCCTCCCCGCGGACGACGTTGTTTTCATTGTTTCCTTCTTCGGCTTCTTCTTCTTCTTTACCAGCGTCTTCCTTCCACAACGACTTCACGTCCAAGATCTTCATGACCCAATTCCCGTTCCGCCCTTCCAACGTCCCGTTCATTTCTCCGCCGTTCACTTGCATCTCCTTTCCGTTACCCTTCTCCAATAAAACCGTACCGTCGACGGCCGTCCCGCTGTACCTCGCGTACTTCCTACCTCCACTTCCGGAAGGCCACAATGATTTCATTGTGCACCGACACGATAACCTGGAAAACACCTTCTTCTGCGGCGATAGAACCGCCCCGGACGACTACGACGTCGATTTATTACTGTTGTTGTTATTACTATTATTATCCGTCACCAAAGACCGCGCCACCGCACTCACTTGCGCGGCGTTGGTTCTATTTTCCAATGGCCTGGTCACCGAGATCGCAGGTGGCATGCCATGAATCCCTGTTTCGAACAAAGCCCATCCATTTTTATTTTTTTTTTTACAATTTGCTTGTGGGGGCTTAAAATTCTTTATAGTTTCTGATCAAATATTAGTATGAAAAAAATCTAATACTATAGTAAACAAAAAGTGGGTAAAAACATAGGAAATATCAAGCGGCAACAATGGCGGGAAGCAAGGCGCTTTTATCTCTTTGTTTCTTCAACCTGTTTTCCGGTTTGAAGATGGTTGATCATTTATATATAAAAGAGAGAACGGAAGGAATGGTTTTAAATTCCTCTAAACTGCAACTTACCTGAGTTATATAATTCAGGGTAAATTACAAAACTAGCCTTATTTTTGAGTAAATTTAGGGTATCGAGTTTTAAAATTAATTATTATTTTGTTTTATTTAATTGTGAAACCATTCCTAACTGTATTCAATTTCTTACCAGCATTAAGGCTCCGTTGTTTATTACTTTTCTGATGAGCTTTTGCTCAAAAAAGTGCTTTTGCTGTAGAAGCAATAAAGAACAAACAGCTTCTGTGAAATTATTTTAACTTAAGAAAAGTACTTTTGCACAGATGAAGAAGGAGAAATTTCTGGCTTTTCTCAGCCAAAAGTGCTTCTTGGCTGATATTTTACCATTTTATCCCTGCTTTTTCTGGACGTTAGAACATCTTCTCTGGTTTGCTCATTGGCTGCCACCACCGGATCAAAACTGAAGCTTCTCGCTTTTCAGCCGCAGCCATGGTGCTTCCTCTTTCTTTTGTTTGGTTTGGTTACCTTCATCTTTTGAGCTTATTTATGATCTGATTGTTTATGTTTTTTCCTGCAAAGTGCTTGTAAAATTGAAATAATCAAGTTTGTATGAGAACATTTGGGTTGGGGAGAAGAGGATCTAGGGTTTGGGATTTTTTTCCCTGAAATTTATTGGTGAAGTTATGATAGTTTTATTCTTCTTTTATATGTTTATATTCAAGAAATGATCACTAAAGTTGTAGATTTCGCCCAGAAATCTGAAATTGGCCTTGAATTAATGACCTTAGCCTTGGGTTTTCCTCAAAAATCCATATATAAAATATGTGATGAGATTGCTGAATAAGGTTTAATTCTTTTTCCTTGGCAGTACTGTGTCTTAATTGTCGTCGATGAAGTGTTTGACGAAATGACTGCTATAAATTTATTGCTTTCCTAGACTAAAGAGCCACCACCGGTGAGTTTTATCTTTTCCTTCTCATCTTCTTCTCTTTGATTTTATGAAATAATTATGAAATATAGTTTAATTTTTTCACATTTTTTTCAGCTCTGTAACGTCGGCATTAGGGAACCTGAGCAGTGAGCATTGATAGAGCAACAAAAGAACCTCAGCTCCAAGAGAAGCTTTAACTTAACCAACCCTGTTTGGTTTTGGGTTTTCCAGGGTTCATTATTTCCAAGCCTTTTACATTTGTTCTTTTTCCTGAAAATATTAACTGAAGCTAGCTGTCTCAAGGACTAACATCCATACTTCAGGTAAAAACTAAAAACCCAGCTCTGTTTTCTCCTTATCCTTTCCGTTAAACATGTATGTTTAAGGTTATATTTCATTTTTCAGCAATGTAAATTTCTAGTGGTGTTCATGTTCCTTTAGTTCCTTCATTAGAAAAGATTCTTTCTAAATGTGTTTAAGGGTGAGTAGGTTTTGCTTTATGTTAACCATTATATCTGTCTCTCTTGTTCTTCATACCCTTTTTTCCTGCTTGCCTTTTTTATATATCCTTGAAACTATGTCTTCTTCAAGTTCATCTACTCCTTCATTTTGCATTATTCATTTAATTCTTTCTTCCATGTTTTACTTTCAAAGTTATCAAGCAAAATTTGGGGAAGATAAACGAGATTTTTCATGGAGTTATAGAGCTTTTTGGTCTTAAATTTGCAGGAGAAAATGGAAATATAGGAAAAAGTAGTTTTATTGGATTGGTTGTTTGAATCAGGTAAAGATATTGTATGTAACTGTATTGAAGCTGTCGAGGGTGTGTGGATTAGCAGCTATGGGATTGTTTGGTATGATGTTTTGAAGTTGATGTATGTGATGTTTGCTGTTTATTGCTGCCTTTTAATCTTTTATGCTTGCCTATTACATTTTTCGCATAAGAAATAGATGGTGGGTGCTCACATTGCATAGTGTGAAAGATTATCAAACATCTTCTCAATGTTGTTTCTTGGCAACTCTATCGTGAGCATGATATAGAAGAAAAACCAGTGATATCTCTCAACTGTAGACATTGATGATTTTCCTTGTGACTTATATGCCTTGCTTTCTCGTAGAGCAAACTTATATAGTTTGATACGCATTTATGGCTCAACGTTCTGTTTAATTTTGTGCAATAAGGGCCTGTTTTTATCTAATGGCTAAACTATGAAAAAAGTACCTTTTTAAGAAGGCCCTTAATACATGTATTTATACCCATGCAAGTTCATACCCTTGATTTTTGCCCATATTCAAATGAGAGATTGATTTTTACCTAAAAGTTGGAAAGTTAAAGGCTAATTTAGGTGTAACAAACGTATAGGAGCTTATTTGCAACGAACTGGTTGTGATATTTTGACATCAAGCTTATTGGGTTTGCTTTTGGTCTCAGATGTTTCATTTGATGCCAACACCACAAGGAAGCTTTTATGTGTTGAATGACATATTTAGGTTAAACTACGCATGAAGAGATAGAAATCACTACGATTAATCAGGTGATGGGAATACAAATCTCAAGGATTTATAAATCAGGTTATCTTTTAGACATTTTAAATGAAAAATGGAAATATTTTTTGGTTTAATTATGTGGGTGGGTATGATGGTTTCCATTCCAGTCTCCATATTTCAGAGACATTGTGATTGGTGGAGGATAAACGAGATTTTTCATGGAGTTATAGAGCTATTGATTCAGAATACCATTGATTTTTCATGGAGGATAAACGAATATATTAACTGGGCATATGAAAAACTATTGATTCAGAAAATGCGCATGGTCGAGAAAGTGATGATGATGACGACGACGATGATGGTGGTGATGATGACGGTGAATCAAGCAATTTAAGTGGTTTTGAAATGGAATTAACAAGAGATGCTATAGCTTCTAGTTTAATGAATTCACTTTAAATTGTAAATGCTATTGTAAAACTTTTAGTATTTATATTTGGTATATAAATATTATCCTTTTTGAAACTTTAATCCAAATATATGTAATATTTTAATTTGTTACGTTTATGTTTTCTATGTTATGTTAATATCTAATATGAGTTTTACAAATGTGTTAAAAGCATTAAAAATAGAAGAATATTTTTTAAAATAATACAATTGTGTCAATATCTAATTACAAATATTTAATTATTATATTAAATATTTAAATATTGTTTATATATTTTAATTAAATTTAATAATTAATTAATATTAATTACTTCGAAATATTTAAAATTAATATTATTTATTAAAATATTAACAATAAATTATAATAAATTATTTTTTATATTTTTGCTAAAATATTATAATATTAACTAATTTAAACATTATTTAAATACATATTTGTTACTTTATAATATCATGTCTAAAATAGACATTTTATTTCTCAAAAGCACTTTTTGACAGTAATACCAAACACTTAAATTTTTCAAAAGCACTTCTCAAAAGCATTGTCAAACTGGCCCTTAAGCTTTTACTTTTCCTCAACAATATTTTCAAGTAGCTTATTTTGAGTATCAATTTCTTATTCACCACTCAACCATTTTGAGCATATGATATATCGTTGTAAAGGTCTCGTAGAGTAGAATATTAAACCATAAAATTATGATTCAACTCTCCACCTTTACCTATTAAGAATATGTCTCAAAATTCTCATAAAAAACAATTTTTTCCAACAATTTATAGAAAAATAAAAATAAAGATACACATAAAATAATATTAACCTCAAGATATTCATAAGAATATACATACAACTATCATGCTTATTATCCTAAAGAAAGAATTTAGGATCATAAACCATTGTCATATATAATGCATTACAAATATAAGAGTTGTATATCTTACATAAATTCAATACATCAAGTTTATTTTGTAAATCAACAATTATAAATAAACTATTCTTATAGTGTACATATTAATCATGGAAATCATACATCCATAAAAAGCAATATACATTATATACATATGTCAAAATAAAAAATTAGAAATAAAATTAACTTTATCAAAATACATAAAATATGAACTCTTAAAATTAACGACAATATGAAAAATAGAGTGATTTGACGGGAACTTTTGTAATTTCAAAATTTTTAGAGTTTAAAAAAGTTGATATTTTAAGACACGAGGAATAAATAAAATGTGAAGCCCACGAGAACTGGCCCAATTCCAAGAACTGTTGGAGAAGCCTGTCATATTGAAGCCTGGTTGGCCCGATAATGAAGATATAGCAACATAGGTTATTTTTAGTAAGTAGGGGAATCATATCTTGTAAATTTGATATGATATGATGTAATCTCGTAAATCCCCAAAATTAAGGGATAGACTAATCTCGTCCGTCGATGTAATTGGATCTTGACCGTCGGTTTTGGGGGAGCTCAACTATAAATAGAGGGCCTACCCCTCACTTTTAAATCATCCATTGTATGTTGAATTCTTAAGAATAATAGAATTCTTTGAGCATTTACTCAAACACTTTGTGTGCATTCTTTCTTTGTCTTTCTATTGTTCATTTATAGCTTCTTTTGGCATAATCGCTTCCATTATACAAATTGGTGCCTGAGAGGAATTTTAAAGGAATCCTCACTTTTGGGAGTAAAGGTTGACTTAGGCGAGTTTGAAGCAACAGATCACCTAAGGACGCACGGATTGCGAGACAAAAAATCTAGTCCCGTGACACAAGGGATTAGGACAACAACATAGGGATCGATCGAGGCAGGCAACAATGGTGTAGGAATGATGCAATGGCCAAACAAGGAAAAAGAAAGAAAAGAGAAAAACTAAAAAAGGAAAATTTGTGGGTTAAAGATTTTTGATTTTGAGTGGGATTTTCTTTGTTTTTTTTTTGTCCGTAAATTAACTCATTAGTAACAAAAACTTAAGAGTTCTAAATTGATCTAACTGAATGATTTAACTAATTCACAAGATAAAAATTTTAAAAAAAGTTATTTATCTAAAATTAATCTAAATTATCCTAAAAATTTAAAAAAATAATATATGTATATAAAATAATGCTAATTAATCTAACTGCTAATATCCTAATTAATTAATAATATTAATAAATTCCATAAGTATCCTAGTATAATAAATTTAAATTTATTATGATTATCACAACTTTTATTTTAATATAACTACTATGATATATTTTTTTCACTTTTTAAAATTAATTATAATTATTTTTAAATTTTAATTTAGTAATATGATGAAAAATAAAATGTATTCATATCTTGATTATATACTATAGATTATAAATTAAATCTAAATTATTTATCTAAATTAATGTCTAAACTAATGAGAGAGATTTTTGAGGTCTGAAAGTTTACAATGAATTATTAACATTTGGTTGAATTAATGCAAAATATTAGTTTGCTTGAATATAATTCATTTTCATATAAAACTATATGATCTAATTAGAAATTTTATCCCTTAACTTTAAATTCTTTACTCTAATTTGGCTAAATTAAGAGAAAATTCCTATTTTTAAATATTTATTGGATTAGACCACTTTTTTTTTTCGGAATATTTATGAGATTAGATCGATTTTTGAAAACGCTTCCACTAAACGCACTTTCCCCCAGCCCCCAACGGTAAAAAAACCTATTTAAACCCCTCAATTTCTTTTTTTTTTCAGTTCACTCTCAATTCTCTTTCAATTCTCTCTTAATTATCTTTCAATTCACTCTCAATTCTTTCAATTTTAATTAAAGTCTTAAGATTTTTTTATTTAATTGTGTATTACAAAATTTAATCGTTTTTAAATTCTTAATAACCAATTCTCTTATTCGTTTGGATGATAAACACATTTCGGCCTTCCAATTGAAAATGGTGAGAAAATATTTATATTATTTTTAATCTAATTTAATTTAATTATTAAGTTGTTATATTGAAATTTAAAATTTTGTATTTTTTTTATAATTAGGTGGAAGTTCGGATTTTGGAGACATATATTTGCAATCTATTCGCTCCTACATCGTCTTTAATCGAACCATACTTGAGAGATGCAAGATTTTTTCATGTGGCCCGTATGCTTGGGGGTGTAAATTGGAACCCACACTTGTCAGTACATTGGTGGAAAGATGGAGACCTGAGACACACACATTCCGTTTTTCACGCGGCAAGTGTACAATCACACTGGAGGACGTGCAATAATAGATTGGGTTACCAGTGGATGGACCGATAGTGACGGGCTCAGTTTCCGCTATTGATTGGAGAGTAGAATGCGGCCAACTGTTAGGGAAGGTTGCAGATAGGATTATGGTGCCCAGATAGACATGAATTGGTTGAAAAGAGATTTCGATGAGCTCGATACAGAGTTGAATCCACTTGAAATGGAACAATATGCTAGGGCAAACATTCTTAGGATAATCAGAGGTCTTCTAATGCCTGACAAATTGCACAATCTTGTACATTTAATGTGGCTACTACAATTCATGGACTTAAAAGAAGCGAGCCAACTTAATTGGGGATCAGCGGTGTTGGTAATGTTGTACCGAAAGATGTGTCAAGCAGCACAACCACAAAAAATTAAAATCGATGGTTGCATGCTCCTACTGCAATCATATGCGTGGTATCGGCTGTCATTTTTATGTCCTCGAGTTGACTACGCTTATACATTTCCACTCGTAATAAGGTAAAATTCATTAGATAATATATTTACAATAATAATGTTTTTAAAAATTTAAAATTTTTGTATTAACATATTATTTCAATAGGTGGAACCATTGGCTGAGTTATTGGGACTACCAGAGAAGCTTTAATATATACGGTTCCTGTTAGATCAATGATCAGAAGCGAAAGTTAGTATTTCTAAAATTTTAATTATATAATATTGACGCAATGATTTAAAAATTATTAGTAAATATATAATTGAAATTATTATTTTGTACTATAGTTTGAATGAACGCCATACTCCAATTCAAGAATTCAAGCATGTATCCTATTTGAATTCTTGGTGAATCCCAACATTTGGCACGTGAAGGTGCCATTGATAATTTAAGTTATGGTGCAAATGCATGAATCTGATCGAGTTATGCGACAGTTCAGGTTTAGGCAAATGATTCCGCCACCACCCCAAGACATCGGAGACCAGCACAAGATCGACTTGTGGGGGAGAATTGAGGAAGATTAGGCTAAATTCAACGAGTAATATATCAAAATTTGTGAGCATATGCATGAGCTTTTTCCTAATCATAAACACATTATCGCTCATAAATTATCTGTCAACCCATCGTACATGTCATGGTTTAAACATCATGGCAAACCATATCTACTATCGGAGGAGGCGAGGCATAGGCAACTTCATTCAAGGAAGCTACGAAAGCCGCCTAGGAATCCAAGGTCTGAAGCAGTCGTCGAGACGGGTCCATCATCAGCACCAATGCAACAAGAGGCACTGCCGTCCACACCACATTCTGGTCAGTATGGCTCGACTTATTCTGGTTTAGGTATGTTATTTACACCACCTCCATTCATATTTCTACACTTTCTACAAGTATAGGTTTTTTTGCATCATCTCCATCCCTAGCATATTACACTTCGATGACTTTGACTTATCTGCCGAAGACATATTTGCCGTCGACGATGTATCTGTAGTCGATGTTTGTGCCACTGATGATATTTCCACCATATTTTATGCTATCGGTGTTTGGGATACTATACACTTATACGTTGTTAGTGTCGCAAATACCCCAAGCATCATTGTTCTACCAAGGTGGATCATCTTCGCAAACATCTTCACAAGCATCATTGGCAACGTAGGAGTACACTGCACTTAATAACTATGAAGGTGATGAAGATGAACGCGAAGAAGAAATCCATATCGCAATTAATGAAGATGAAGAAGAGTAGGAGGAGTCAAAACCACAACTTGTACGAAGAAGAAATCTGTCTCGCAACCGACGCCCACCCGATTGTGGCACACATTCAGCTGACTAGGCCCGACCCTTTTTTTCTTCATAAAAGCCATGATTTTCCATGGACACCTACTATCTCACATTGCACATTTCACCTCAAATTTCTTTGATCGGGATTAACAACGTAGAAGTTTACCCCGTTCTTTATATTGTATCACTTTATTGCTGCGATTAAAGCATCTTTAGAGGAAAACTCCTTCCTCGCTTCTAAATCACCAACATCTAACAAAGAACTCGTATGACCTGGTCTTACGTGTGAGAGTTCTAAAAACTCCATCTCACCTTCTGCTGAGAGGTCCACATTATGCATGTGGGTCGGATGTGAGTATGCCTTGAATCGTAGATCTTCTTCGGCAGCTTTGTCTAGACCTTCACCGTCTGAACCTCTATCTTCTGGTTTAGTTGAAACCAGCTCTAGTTCAAAAAATAATGCAATTTCTGAACCATTCAACCAGGACTCCCGGATTGGATCGTCATAGGATTTAATGCCCTCTTCAATCCCAATCCTCTAGCATGTCCAGGGTTGGATGTCCCTTTACCGGTGGAGGTTGTAGGGAGTACATCATCCCTTCTTTTATAGTTGTCGGTAAAACCAAAATCACCTGCGAATTTCCCACTAATAGAACTTGATGTCATACCCCCTGTAAGTGTTCTTAGCATAGAACATCAAACTCTCGAAGTTGAAAACAAAACCACTAACAAAGTGTTTTGTCGAGGTGTCGAAGTCTCGGTTACCACCATACTCCAATTATTGAACGTTCTATCTACCATGGTTGAAATCTAAGGATGAAACTGATGAATGTCTTCCCATTGATGATTCCAGGATATGATAATGGGAGCTTTATAACAAAGCCATGAACCCACCGCACAATCGTGTCGTTGGACTCTCAGCTTTCTCTTTCGTTCTGACATCTCGAATAGGAACAAATGTTGACCTCCGACCACTTTCATTTGTGTTCACAAACTTCGCATATAACTAGAGTCTTGATGATCCTCTAACAATATGCATCCAGACCATCAATTCGATCGCCATTGGGCCTTTGACATCAAAAACCTCATATTTGATGGGGTCCATTGATGCTAAGTATTTATATTTCAAGGACAACACTCTAATTCGGGTGGATCCGATGACTTTCCACCTAATTCTTCAACAAAGTTCTAGCAATTGTATGTTCGGGTTAAAAGCCAATCGCGATGTGTAAGTTGATGAAGAAATGACCCCGACGTCCGTGTCACCAATTTCACCATCGTAGTAAACAATAGCATTAACTCGTCCGCTCATTTCAAACCAAATAACTTGTTTCACATGTTTAAAACAAAAAAAAAGTATGCAAAAAAAATATAGTAATTATCCATTAACAACAAAAATCGAAACTTACTTAATATAATTATGTGTTTGCTCGAAATTTTTCCTTATGGAACGTCTTGCGAAATTCACTTACTTGCGTTTCGGTATGCTCAAAGTTTTCTTATGGTGTCTCTAGTTGAACTACCAATCCATTTATACAACTTTTGCCTCAGAATCGTTTTCACAATATGCAAATCTTTTACCTCAAAAGTATGGCTGCAAAAATAGTATCCCGGGAATCCCAGGATTCTGAAGGATTCATGGGTGAAGAAAACTTTTCAGGGCAAGTTGACAATGTGAGAAAGAAAACACTCCCAACAAGGTGCGTTTAAGTAAAGTGGACAAAAAAGCGCCTTGTTGGGAGCATTTTCACTCTCCCATTGTTACCTTTCCTTGAAAAGTTTTCCTCACCTGGGAATCCTTCAGATAATATTTTTGTAGGCCATGCTTTTAAGGCAAAAGTTTTGCATATTGTGAAAAGTTTTCCTCAAGCGAGAATCATTCAAATGTCTCGGGATTCCCGGATGATATTTTCAGGGCACGCGAGTAGCTTTTGCATATTTACTTGTTCCCATTGTCAACCCTCCTTTCATAATGTCTACCTCAAACACGAACACAATTAAGAATTCAATCAATTAATCAATTAATTGTACAATTCAATTGAATACGATTTTAATTAGAGAATGTATATATAAAAGTAAAGTTATAATATTCATACATAGATTGATTTATTTGGTCCTATTTTTATTTTTATTATAATGTTTACTTCAAATAGTTAATATTGTTGAATACTTTGATAAGAAATTTTACACGAACTTTTAAATAAAATACCATTCTAACAAAAAAAAAAACTTTTGTATGATGTGTTGGAATAAATTTTTTTTTTAAAAATCCACATTAGCTACCAAAATTATCTAATAAATTCACGTCCATTGGAAATTTTTTTTGTTACATGGTCACCATATTAATATTTAACAGAAGAAAAAAAATTAAAATATTACTCCAAAAATTTTAATAAAAAAATTTAATTGGTGTTAAGAATTGGAGTTGAATTGGTAAATTCAAAAAACTCGAGGGTTTTAACCCTCAAACACAAACATCATTAAAATGACTTAAACCCTAAATTTTTATATCAAAAACTTTAAAAACATGTCTTTTAAAAACCCTAAAACCCTAAAAGAAAAATTGTAAACTGGTTCAGTAAAGATAATGAAAAACACATTCAGTTGGAAGCATTTTCCTGCAATGTACTTTGAAAACGCGTCCAATTTAACGCGTTTTCCTACAAAATATACTAAAAACGCATCCAACTAAACGTGTTTTCAAAAAAAAAGACCTAATCCCATAAATATTAAGAAATATCAACATTTTCACCAAATTTAACCATTTAATTTGTAATTAATAGACTTAAGTTAATTGGACGGTACAATTAAACTTTTTGTCATCAAATCACGAAAAGAGTTCATCTTTTTATTTGCCATGAATTATAAAAAAACAAAAAACAAAACTAATAATTCAACAATTTCAGAATTAAAAATTGACAAGTTAAATAGAAATATTATGGGAGTGGACGAAATTCACAATTAAAAAAGTATATAAATAAAAAATGGAAAAAAGATATGATATACCTAGAGGTGTACATGGGCCGGGCCAGGCCCAACTTAAAATTTAGGCCCGTTCATTGGGCTCGGGCCGGGCTAGGCCCAAAAAATGGGCCTAAAATTTTGCCCAAGCACGGCCCATATAAAAATGCTAAAATCCGGGCCCGGCCCTGCCCGCCCGTATTTTTTATATTATTTTATATAATTTTTAAATATATATAATAAATCAAAAATACTAAAAAAATCAAAATAAATATTTTTCAACAAATTGAAAATAAATTTTAAAAAAATATGTAGACTTAAATAACACTAAAATAAATGCAACTTAACAAACAAATGCCTCTAAAATAATAACAAAATTAACAAATGTCTTTAAAATAATAACAAAATTAACAAATGTCTTCTCAAAAGCATTGCCAAACTGACCCTAATTATGTTGAGGCAAGTAACATAAATTTGTCGTTAGCAGTTAAAGCCTTTGTTATGAGGCAGTTGTAAATCTACGAGGCCACTGATTTTCTGTACATATCATCTTCATGGAACTCTAGGGATGATAAAAGTTTTCATTAAAATTTTTCTGGATATATTTATTCACATGTTTATCTTTTGATTTTTATAATTTTTTACAAATTTATTAATATATTTTACTTATAGCTTTTTTATATATATATATATATATATATATATATTCTTTTCTTTTTAAAAATATTAATATAGTATAAAACATTACGAGAAAGATTCTAGAAGAGTTAAAAACAAATTCAAGAAAATCATTTCAAGATCAAGGGACATCATCAATAAGGGGCAAGTAGGTGTATTAGCCTCAAAATGGAATATTTTCTTTTCTTTTTATAAAATAAATTTTTTTCAAGTTGAAAAACATATTTGATAAATAAAAAATTATTTTCAATAATAAAAACGTTTGGTATTTATTTTTTATAATAGAAACGTGTGAAATAAATAAAAATATATATTTATTTATATGCATTCAAACTGGACTATATGATTTAATATTTGAAAAAGAAAATAATTTTTGTGTTTATATGGCTTTGAACCAAAAGTAATTTATTAAATTAAAAACCCTTACTCAATTTTACTATTTACAGAGCATTTTCAGTGAATAAATGAAAACACATATTTTTATTTTTTAAAAATTATTTTTAAAATTTTCAACTAAACCTATTTTCTAATGAATTCTAACTTGACCCAATTTGTTAGAGTTAGTTTTCTTTTTTGAAAAAATCGATTTCAGGTCAGATTGGTGGCATTAGCAGATAAATCTAGCCACATCAAATTATTTACAAAAATTACCTTTAATATATGGATATATTAAGTTTTAAGTCTAAAATAAATAATAATCTTACTTTCTTCAAAATAAAAAATAAAACAATTAAATTAAATTTAAATCGAATCAAGTTGAAATCAGATATTTTATTTAAATTTCACGTTAGGTTTCGGGACAAATTATTTTCTCAAGATAAAAATCCGTGCATGCCACCCTGTTGCCGAGAAGAAATAGGCAACAAAAGGGAGGGGAGAAAAAAAATTAGAAACCCCTGGATTATCCTAATTTCTATGTAGCCTCATCATGTTGTAATGGGAAAATATTAGGACTCAAACCCCAAAAGAAAAGAATAAAAGATAAAAATAAAAATAAAAACTAATATCCCCTATTCCTAGCCAAGAACTTCTTTGATTTTGGACTTCTGGTCTTCCGTCAACGATGTGGGGAATAAAACGTCATAGGTGACATAGAGATCACCTTTCTTCTTGCTGGAATGTAATGGCATTCCTTCTCCTTTGAACTTTCTCACCTCCTTGTGCTTAGTAATATCCTATGTAATTATGCAAATACAAATATTCATATTTTCCTAAAACATAATTTTGATGTTTATTTGTTTTTAAAATTTGGGTTTTAGTTGTTGTATTTGATGGACAATAACTGAGCAAACTACCATAGGATCTGTCGTCGCTTAATGCTTACCTTAGAGCTAACGTTCACTAAATGGTCATCAAGATGTTTAATGGTCTTCTCAAAACCAACAAGAGCTTGAACCTGGTACAAGGAAAAATGAAGAGAATTGGCTCATTATGAAAAGTTGAGACATATATAGATACTATAAAAAAAAAGGGACTTACAAGTGTTATGAGACATATATAGATACTATAAAAAAAAAGGGACTTACAAGTGTTATGGTGACTGTAGCGTGCAAGTCATCACCTTCCCTCCTGAATCGGTCATGGGGTGCAGTGCGAATACGAAACTGTAAAAAATGTTAGTCTCAAGCGAACATGTGAGCATTAATGAGAAAATTCCAATATAGTAAAGAAAGTCTGCACAGGATTGTCACAATAGCATCTAATCACATACTAACCTTCAAATCTCCAGGTTCTCCATCTACTATAGGTTCACCATCTTCATAAAAAACTACCTCCTGAAAATATGCAAGGAGCATTATTCCAAATCTAGCAACAAGAATGATTAGCTCAGGAGGATGAAAATCACAACATTTCATAGAAGATGTAGGATGAGAAATTCGAATGAAATTGTTCTAATTAACCAACTTGCATAAAAGCAATGTGTTCCGTTCACACATAACAGCAAAGAATACCACAGAGGTTTACTTAAGCATATTTCTGTGTTAGCTTCTTGTGGAGTAATGCTAGAACAATAAAGCATGTGAAAATAAGTCAGCACGCACTGATACATGTAAACAATTATTCTTTTTTATTGCTAGCTTATCATTGTATGCGAGGAATCATGAAAGCATCCAGATCAGGAGATTCCAAGAAAGCAGAATGGAGCATCGTAGAGTTCAGATTTGAAAAGAATTAAGAGAACAATGAAATACAAAAGTATGATGATACTATTAAAAAATCGTTCTGCGACCAATAATTGTCATAAAAAAAAAAAATTTCATCTAGATAATATTTTATCCTCTTCCACTTTCCTTAGGTCTTAAGCTTGACTGCAAATTTGAACATTATTTAGGAAAACTACAGTCAAAAAATTAAAAAGATTCTAATTCTACATGCTTACTTGCCCATCTTGCATTCCTTTCTCAATATCAATTGTGACATTAAACCCCTCTCTTCCAAATTTGACATTTTGGCACTGCTCACAAACCTGAGAAAAGAAAATTCGAGAATATAATAAAATAAAAAAAAAGCTCGATCAAAGCAACAAAATACATAACAATTATGACACTCTACAAAGCTCGACAGACAAGATAAAGGATAGAAGAACAGTATGAAACTTAAATAGTAAACAAAAAAAAAAAAGCCAAAATACCTGTTCAGTCATCTGTTGGAACATCCCTGGACCAATTTGCCTATGGTAGACCTCATTTCTGCAGTTACAAGGCCGTTTACCAGGAGCAGGCTTTAATATGTTTTTCTCCCTCCAAACCTAGATCAATGCTACTTTTCTTTAAGAATATTCAGAGAAAGATCAAGATTGGGTATAGAGAAGCAAGCACCTAGTTAATAGCTTCTTCAAATTTCCCCAAAAAAGCTAAAACGAAAGACAAGGAAAAGAATACATCATGTGCCCATCATCATTATTATTTCGTGATCATGTATAATTTACTGATCCACTAGTTTCTTGGGAAACATTAAAAAATAGTTAAAATGCAACATCATTAAGCAAATATCTGTATTTCAAATGATAGCCCAAGTGCCTAACAGCTCTTCTTTTGCACTTCAAACAGCAAATTTAACAAGGCTGACAAGGAGAATCCTAACTAAGCTATGCATCAGACTATACCCTATGATGCCTAATAACTGATGAACAATCACTCTGAGGAAGAGAATCTAGCTTTGTCATTTGCTAATACACAAAACACACAAGTTAGATGAAGTGCCTATGCAAAGCTTTGTTACTATTACATAGATACAATGCTTACACGAATATCTAGAGAAAGAATAAGTACACTGGTAAATATGGTTTAGGTTACAAACTTGCTTCCTAAGTCCCAAGTTATAAGATTATATAATATTCAAACTTTCACATTGTTGTACACCAGGTAGCCACTAACCAACTTATTTAAGACATAAATGCATTAAATAAGGTACAAGACATAATGCACAAAAATCGTGATGCCCATAGTCCACACTACTAAGATGACCAAAAGCTGATCAATTATTGGATTTGGTTTAAGGGTAACAAATCCACCAGAAGACATAGGTTCTCACCTTAAGAGTACTTCCCATGTACAAATCTTCTAGTGTTGCCTCCAATTCGACAATTACATCGTCACCCTTCACAGTTCTCTCCTCCTCTTCCACTGGGCCTCCCCCAAAAAACCTGAAGAAAAAGCTTCATCTTGTCACATGGTTGAAATTGAATCCAGTAACATAAATAATGGTGAACAGTTCCAAGAAATGATGGCTATCCACATTTAAACCTAAGTGAATATAAGATTAGGCAGACAGTTTGTATAGGCTAAATGATTATTTAATCAATGCTATCCCAAATATCAGTCAATAAAAAATATTTTATGGATATTTTCATACATTATCACCAACAAAGCATGCTCCTACGTTTGGTTTGAGTAAGTGAGAACTGAGAATAGATATCATAGCATTTCAATCACTACTATATTTCTATCAACAACATAATGCAATGCAATACAAGTAAAATAAAAAAAATAAAAAGAGCGAAATTTTCAAAAAAAACTTACGAGCTAAAAATGTCTTGCATATTGACCCCCATTCCTCCGCCTGCACGGGCAGCATGTTGTTTCAAGCCCTCCTCTCCATACCTATCATATATACTCCTTTTGTGGCTATCCGACAACACTTCATAAGCTAACCTTTCATAAAAACCAAATTATTTCATCATTCAAAGCTCTTCTTTTTTTTCTATCTTTTCTAAAGAACAAAAAACTTAAATAAAGAAGGAGAATTTTTTTTACCATTGTTAATATCTGCAAATCGCTTATTGGCTTCTTCATTACCGGGATTCTTATCGGGATGATACTTCAATGCCAGCTTCCTATATGCTCTTTTGATCTGCTCATCCGACGCTCCTTTCGGCACTTGTAATATCTCGTAATAATTCATCCTGTATCACATACGGAATCACACCACATACTTTCACGCTCACAGGAACACCACTTTTCTGGATATATATATATATATATATATATATATATATATATATATAGAGAGAGAGAGAGAGAGAGAGAGAGAGAGAGAGGCGCGTACTCTGCAATGGCGACGATCGCGTAAGAAAAAGCGCATAACAGAAAAAATCGCTTCGTTCTTGGAAGCGCCATGGATTTGAGACCGGTAGAGAAACTGGATGTCTAAGGAACTTAACAAATATTTACAAAAAAAAAAAAATCCTTATCAAATCTTCGATTCCAAATAAAGAACACTTAATTTGTGTGTGAGATAATGAGAGGTAATTGATGCATCTCTTTTTTTCTTTTTCTTTTTTATGAAAATGGATCCTTTTTTCAGTTAGGTGCTTGGAAACTGGGCTTTAGAGACTATAGTTTGGCAACGTGTTCTTGCAAAAAACTGGCTCCTTTTGCTGTTCCTTGGTATAGGGTTTTGCCACGTGGATGATTCATTTTTCACAGTTTTTAAACTTTTTGTTTCATTCTCGTTACACGACCATGAGTAAAGAGAGTCAGTTGTACAGGCCCAAATTTATTCGGAGCTTGTTAAAATAAATCAAATAAAAATAAATAAATAAATAAGTGTCCATTTACATATTAAAACCCAAAATAAGCCCAAATCATTACAAACCCAATTAATTACCAGCCCAAATAGCCCAAAAATTTAAAAATTTTCAGAACCCTAAGGTTCTTTCCTGTTGCACCGCGCCGCTTCCTACGTGAGGAGTCAGCGCATCCTCCGCCTGTCACACCCTCTCCTCTACCTGCTCCGTTGACTCCTAGCACTTGCAAACAAGACATAAGCAACGCAACACGCAATAGAAACAGAGTTAGAAAAGCAGCAGAGAAAAACACATTTGTATTTTCTTTCTTTTGGCTATAAAGCCACCAAAAAAAACATTGTAATAGGTGGGATTTTCGGAACTCAAAAGAAAAAAACGAACTATTAGCAATAAAAAAACAAAAGAAAACCTTAAAGGTTGATTCTGTGTTTTATTTTTCTGTTAATATTTACTGTTGTTTTTTTATTTATCTTATTTTACTATTTTGCAATCTCATACAAATATTAACAATAAAAACAAAAAAATAAAAAACAAAAGGGGGTTACCTAGATGTGAGATGCAGTCGCCGATGACCGTCAGAATACCTTAGAACCGCGGAGGTTTGAACGAGGCTTCGAGAGGCGCTCTAATCCTTTTTGTTTTACAGATCTCGTCATTTTTTTAAAAAACAATCAATATGGGGTTTGAAAGGTTTTTCTCTTTCAAAAAACGAAAGTCTAGCCTTCAAATGTGGTTCGAAACAGGGGCGAAGGCCCACCTCTGTGCCTCGTCGGCCACCGAGTACAGTGGTGGTGCGACGGGCAATAGAAAAGGAGGCCGAGCGTCGAAAGATAAAGGGGGGTGAAAATTTCAGTTTTTTTTTTAAGAAAGAAAGGCTGCAAATAAAAGAAAAAATGGAACCTGGGGCTTAAATTTGCCCTCTGAAACGACAGCAATTTGTGGGGTTCCCCCAGGCGTCAAAATAGCGTCGTTTTGGGGAAACCCAGGCGACCCGACCCGTATAACAAAGGGATCCGCGTGTTTTCCTTTATTTTGGGTTATTTGCGCAACGGGGCTTCCTCTTTTGCTATACGCTTCGATTAAGTCCTGCCCTTTTTTCTTTTATTTGTAATTTGGCCCCTTCATTTTATTTCACATTAAATTTAGTCCCTCTATGCAGAAGTTGAAGTGGCGCACTTAACAGGGTGTGGGATATTTTCTCAGTTAACCCCTCGCATGTTTCAGCGCGTTTCAAATCCCTCCTCCATTTTATTTTTTCATCCGAACTTTCCCCTTGAATTTTATTTTGATTTCAATTTAATCCTTTTTATATACTTACGTTTATTTTATTCGAATTTGAACCCTAAAATTTCATTTTACTTACAATCAAGCCCTTATTCATGTTTATTTATTATAAACTATTTATTTATTTTAAATTTTATATATTAAACTGTTGTAAATTGTTTTAGATATATTATTTTAAATTATTTCATATACTATATACTTTAAATTGCTTTTATATATTAGTTATTTTAAACTTGTGTTATGTATCATTCATTTTCAATTGTTTTATTGTTTACTTTAAATTTTTTCATAAATTATCAATTTCAAATTCTCATATGTATTATCTATTTTTTTTATATACCATTTATTTTTTACGGTGTTTTGTATACTACTTATTTTAAATTTCTTTTTACATAGTATTTATTTTAAACTCATTTATATATTATTTTTCTTAAATTATTCTACATATTATTTATTTTAAATTTATTTTTTTACTCGAATATTATTTATTTTAAACTTTCGCCCATATTACTTATTTTAAAATTCTTCATACATAGAATCTATTTTTAAACTGTTTTGTATATTGTTGATGTTGAATTTCTTTTTTCACATTATTTATTTCAAATTCATTTATTATCATTTTAAAGTTTGCTTTACATTTTATTTATTTTAATTTGCTTTATAATCTCTTGTAAATTGTTATATATGATGCTTAATTTATTTGTCTTTGATTATTGATGTTGATATCTAAATAGTACAAGCTATGTGATTAATGCTCTTGTATGTATTATAATTTGTTTATTCGTATTTTCATAACATTGTTATTCATTCGTATAGTATTTTATTTATGTATTTTTGTTCCATGATCGTTACTATTTTCATATTATGTCATCACATTGTGCATTAAACCCTAACATATTTATCCAACTTAGATCGTCGTATATTACTCCAAACAAAATAAATGTATGTCTCTACATGTTGCACTCGCTATTATCCAAAAACGGAAAATTTTCAAAATAAGGTAATATTTCGCGTTTTGGAATCAAGAAAATCGTGCCCTAACTTATTGGGTTTCGGCTTTTCTCGTTTAGTCTAAATGACGGAATATCCTTTTAAAACAAAATACAAGTTTAAAATAAAAACTTATTCTCGGGAATTCGAAAATGTTGCGTCCTAACTTACTGGATGTGACATTTTGTTACCTTGAGATAAGATTTTTTAGGCAATGTTCCGTGTTTGGAAATTCGAGAAATCGTGCCCTAACGTGCTGGGTTTCGGTTTTTCGTTTGGCCAAATAATCGAATATCCTTTTGATATTTTCAATGCATGAGTCTCGAAAATCATGAGAGGATTTTTTATTCGAGGATTTAAATTATCGTGTCCTAACGTGCTGAATGTGATATTTTATTCCTTTGAAGCGAGAGAATCTTAATATTCAATTCGAGAAAATTCAAATATTTCTAAAAGAGGTCGAATTTTTAAATTCTTTTTAAAATGTTCAACTTTCGACATTGAGACATTAATTAATCAACTTGGTACCAATTTTGGGCGTGACGAGGGTGCTAACCCTTCCTCGCACGTAACCGACTCTCGAACCCGTTTTCTCAAATTTCGTAGACCAAAAACACTATTTTAGTAAACCAAAACGTTTTATTAAAACAAAGGTGATCCGATCACACCAAATAAAGATCGGTGGCGACTCCCATTTTATTTTTGTTTTCAAAACCAAAGTCGATCCTTGTTTTTCAAAAAAAAAAATGGTTTCGACAGCTTGGCGACTCCACTGGGGACTTGAATAAGAGAGTCAAGCCACGAGTTGATTAATTTTTGTCTTTTTGTCGAAAATTGAAAATCTGGTTTTAATATACGATCCTTTCATTGCATTTCATCTGTTTTGTGTTACGGTCTTCATCATTTTTATTCATATTTCCTTATTTGTTTCGAGCTTTGTGTATATCTCTACACATTGCATTACATGACCACTCGGTTATACCCTTTTAAGTGGGAGTGAGAAACTATTCCTTCGTGAGGTCTTTACCTCCGTGCAGGATAATAGATCGCTTTTGGGATACATCCGTACCTATGTCTTCATGAGATTTTCATCTCCGTCCAGGCATAGGGAAATGTATCCCCCTGAACTGAACTCGGTCCATATGAGCCTATAATGGGTGAGGATCGAGGAATTTGCTAGTTCGGGTACCTCTCTTTAGAACCAAACCACATATAGTGAACCCTAAGAGCCCACCTTAGGTAGAGCCACGCCAAACCCTAGTGGTTACCCGAGTAGGTGCTTTATTTCTTACTTACTTTAAGCTGTGTGTGAAATACTGACTTGTTTTGTTTTATTTTGATTGAATGGCACTTTCATCACACTTAGTTCACTTTTACGCATCATATTGCATAATCGTCAGATATTTACCCTCTTAAGTGGGAGTAAGAAACTACGCCTTCGTGAGGTTTTCACCTCCGCATGGGCTAGTGGATCGCTTCCGGGATACATTCGTACCTATGTGCTTCATGAGATTTTCATCTCCGCATGGCCATAGGGAAATATATTCCCCTGAACCGAACTCAGTCTATATGAGCCTATAATGGGTGAGGATCGAGGAATCTGCCAGTTCAGGTACCTTTATCTTAGAACCGAACCACATATAGTGACCCTAAGAGCCTACCCTAGGTAGAATTGTACCAAACCTTAGTAGTCACCGGGATAGGTACTCTATTTTGTTTATTTCTCCTATGCTAACATGTTTCTTTTGTTTTCATTGCATTGCATCGCATCATCTTAGAAAGGAGGTGTTGATTCATATTCGATTGCTAAATAAAAGAGTTTGTCATAAGGAAATGGGTTACTTAATAAAGTGGATTATAATACGGTCATCCGAATAGGGTCCAAGTAAACACAACGAGAGAAGGCTGATAGTCCACAGAAGAATACAAGACTTTGCCCGAGGATTCAAGCCGACAAGGACTACTCAAGAGCTGTCATGTCTCAACTTTCTTAAAGAAGCTTATGAGCATCACGGGGGATAGGTGAGTGAAGAGTCGCAGCCTAGATCAAATAACAAGGAGCTAGAAGAAGCAACTATTGAGAAAGTTCAAGGGACACAACCATAACATCCGAATACGAAGAAAAGGATTGGTGTCTTCACCTGTACTATAAGGACAAAACCGTATATGTAATCCGTTTTAAGTAAAGGAATTATTTTCTAGAAAATTTCTTCTAATGGAATTGAATTCAAAACCAACACCCCTCTTTCTTTTTGCATTCATTCCATGCATTTACATCGCATTTCATGCATTTGCATTATATGCATTTAAGTCCGTAAAGAGAGCCTAATTAATTGAAATTAATATAGAGAAAGAGAGAGAGAGAGAAAAGGAAAATTCGAAAACTGAGCATCATTACGGTACATATGCCAAGACAAAGAAAATGGATCAAAGACTTGAACAGTTCCAGAAAGACATGCAAGATCAGATGCAGGAGCAATTGGCAAAGCTCCAACAAGAAATAAAAGATCAAATGTTGGAAGCTCAAAGGAACATGATGGCTTAAATGGCCCAGATGCTGAACGGGGCAATGTGCAAAGGAAAAGGTCCAATGGCTATTACAGGAGAAGATAGAGAAGGCATTCCTCCGGGTTTTACCCCACCACATGTACAAATGCAACCTGAGGAGTATCCCCAAAGGCCATCTGTCACGATTAGGCCTCAACAAGGGCAAGCTGATACTAGACCGCCCATGAACTTCCAAATTGGCTCGGGATCTAACCCAGGAGATAGTCTAGTTAACCTTGTGGTCCCCGATTTCGACGAAATGGCAGAAATAGACAATGCAAGAGTGGACCTGCCAAGACAACTCGAGGACCGTTGTAAGTGGTTAGAAGAGAAGTTCAAAGCAATGAAAACTGCTGACTACCGTTACGGGGTAGACGCTAAAGACTTAAGCCTAGTCCCTGATTTGGTACTCCCGCCAAAGTTCAAGACTTCAGAGTTCGAAATGTATAATGGGACTAATTGCCCTGAAGCTCATATTACGATGTTCTATCGGAGGATGATAGGATACGTCAACAATGACCAACTGCTAATCCACTATTTTCAAGACAGCCTAATCAGATCTACGGCCAAGTGGTACAACCAGTTGAGTCATGCCCAAATTGGTTCATGGAAGGACTTGGCTCAAGCTTTCATGAAACAATATGGCCACGTGACGGACGTGGCACCCGACAGAATCATGTTACAGAATATGGAAAAGAAATCGAGTGAAAGCTTCAGGCAGTATGCCTAGCAATGGAGGGAGGTGGCGACGAATTCCAACCGCCACTCTTAGAGAAAGAGACGACCATGCTCTTTATTAATACACTGAAAGCCCCGTTTATTACTCATATGCTAGGGAGCGCTACAAAGAGCTTCTCAAACATTGTAATGACTGGAGAAATGATTGAGAATGCCATAAAAAATGGAAGAATAGAGCCAGGAGAAAGCGACAAGAGAGTGGCCACAAGGAAGAAAGAAAATGAAGTGAATAATACAAGCATGGGGCACTCAAGGTCGGTTACCGTTAATCAGCCAAAAACAGTGACTATTGGGTATCAGCGTTCATCAAGAAAAGAATCCAGCACGAGGCAAAACACTGAAAAACTCCAATTTACGCCGATCCCAATGACGTATAAGGAGTTGTATCAAAGTTTATTTGATGCGCATGTTGTGTCCCCTCACTACCCGAAATCGATGCAACCTCCATACCTATGACCCAAATGCCCAGTGTGAGTACCACGTGGGGGTTACAAGGCATTCGATAGAAAATTACCTTGCTTTCAAGAAATTGGTGGAAAAATTCATCAACATGGGTATTGTGAAGTTAGATGACGCACCAAATGTGGAAATATGAACCTGGGAACGTTTTGGACAATAGGACTGCGGAAGAAATTCTAGTAGTATTTAAAGCTTACTTAGAGTAATGTACAAAATGCACTTATTGCTTTAAGCCCAGAAGCAATAAGATTTCTTTTATGGAATAGGTTTGTGTCCAGAATTATTATTTCAATACAATGCATCTTTTTGAGCAAATATTTTTTCGTTCTTATTCATACTATACATTCTTTTGTTCTTTGGAATATTCTTTCATTCCTCATACATAAATAATCATCCTTAAGTCATTTATTCTTTGGAATTTGCCTTCGTACCTACAATAAGTACCCAGATATCAAGACATGAGCGACGCTGTTACTGATTCCCTTTTAAGTGAGATATGGGTCTAGAAGGATCTAAAGATTTTGAAGATGACAGAGATTGTAGCTTATCTTTTGATTTGTTAAGGATAGCAGAACGAGATGAGAATAAACTCTACCTTGTAAAGGGTCAGTAGGCGTTGCGAGCTTAGAAAAGGGGCAAAGATCGAAGCCTAATTCATCACAGAAATAAGGCGAGACATCATTGAGTCGTTTTCCATAATTCAAAGATGTTTTTGCACAATATTATTAAAGCACACCAGGCTACTGAAATGTGGATATGCTATTAAGATTGGTGTTTAAAGAACCCATGTTAATGGTTCTAAAACGACCAGGCTAATCAAGAGATTCGGGCTACTGGTTTACCAAAAAAGGAAAATTGCATCAGTTATACCGCAAATGCCAAATTGAGGAAGACATGACTTACGTGCCTCTTCCATTCTTCCTATATTTAGGGCATGGATGTTATCAAGCCAGTCTTATCAAAGGCTTCTGGCCAACATCGTTTCATTTTCATGGATGTCAGTTACTTCACTAAGATGGTGAAAGTCGCTTCATATGCCAATCTTACAACGTCGACAGTTATCAAATCCCACTCTCGATGCAAAAAAAAGAAAGAAAAAAGAAGAAAAAGGAGAGGCCAAGGCGAAAACTCGTAAAGGGCACCTTGAGACCAAAGAGTATTTGAGTTGAAAACCCGAAAAGGGCGGCTCAAATTTTGATCAAAGTAAGGCATACAGTAGTCTTGCTACGCTTGAATTAACACTCAGGAAGTATGTTACGTCTTGGGGCATCGATAAAGTAGTTGGATCCCCCTAACACATAATGAGCTTACAATGGTCCTCAAGAAGTTTGAACAGAGAAGCTCAGGTTGCGATATCTAAGGCACCTAGTTTCCATCTTACCCATTCTGAATTTGCTATCTTTAATACATTACTAATAAATTTCCTTCTTGATTGCATTTGCTATCTTTGCTTAACCTATTTGTTTCGAGCTATGCTCCTAATTAATTTCATTCTTATCTATAATTATGATCTTTTTCAAGCATTTCACATTGAAATAATGATTAGTGGACTAATAACACTTTCATAAAAGGAGTTTCGCATATTATTTTGGTAGTTTCTAAATGATACGAGAACCTGACACAGGTCTATTGTTCAGAACTCACCAGAACTAAGGGTTGGAAAGGAGTCTAATTTGAGACTACCTGTTGAGATTTTTTGTCAAAAGTATCAGTTGAATAAAAAGGTAAGATACTGTGTCGGTGATATAGCCTCAACAAATAATGAGTAACCCAAGCATTAAAATGGGATTATTCTCAAAGAAATTTGACATCCATATACATCCGGTCATAACACCCAAGGAATAGAAGATGTAGCAAACCAAATTGATTACCCCTAAGCCACGGTGTGATGGATTGAAGATGACCTAGATCCTATCCCTGAATTACAGTGAGTGGGTCTGAGGATGGAATAAGCCTTAAAGTCCCATAGGTACCATAGAATGGACCTTGAAGTTACATTGGGGCAAGTCATTTGAGCAAAATATGATTGTTTCTTTGAGATTTTTGGCAAAAGTACTAGCCAAGTGAGATATGTAATATCCGAGATTTGGGGGTCATGCATTTCAATTTGTATCTGTGTGTTGGTGTGCTCTGTATGCTGTTTGGATGTGTTTGGGGGCTTCGGGAAACCTTGAGGTGTGGGTAGAGGCCTTGGAAAAATAATTGTTTTTAAGCTGATAGAGGAGAGCTAGGGAAGCTAAGCCTTAAGGGAATTTTTGTGTGGATTATGACACAAGAACCCAGTTGGTAAAGTGGCAAGGAGGCGCCACTTAGAGTGCTTGTGGATGACGCCTCAGGGAGTGAGAAGGGCCTTGGTTCGAGCAGCACTAGCAGCATTTTGGCATTTATTTTGCGTTAAGGGAGTGAAGAGTTGGACGGCAATCAGACATTGAATGGATGAGGATGAAACTTGGTCAAGGTGCTTGAATATGCGGCTAGGAGAAAAGATGAGAGTTTGACTCATTCAAACTCATTTGAATGAGAGGAGGGGAGGAAAAAGTGGAGAGAAAAGAGGGGATGAGGAGAGGGGTGAAAGTTGGCCGAATGTAGGACTTTGGAAGGGGGTGCATAATTGGTTTGGGGAAGCTTTTGTGTGCCGAAATTTAGTGTTGTCAAAGTGCCAAATTAGTCACTTTCCTCTAGCCGAAATTTAGCTCATTTCTCTTTTAGTTCTCATTCTTTTCTTTCGTACCAAAACCACATAGAATTCAACCATTTTTCTCATTTGTTGGTCCTTGGCCGAAACCTCAAAAGACCCTTTAGGTCATCCTTTGTGTTCATCTTCTTTTCTTCTCCACTCTCTTCACAAGGCCGAACCTATCTCTTCCACTCTACTTTTCTTTTCTTTTCGTTTTGGTGACAAAGCCCTTACCTTCTCTTCATTTTAGAAACCGTTCTTCCCTATACTCTACCCCTTGTGGCCGAATGCTCTACTTTCTTTTGGGGTCTTAGCCGAATCATACCACCATTTCACTCTTTTCTTTTTTCGTGTTATCAAACTTTGCGGAAGCCGAAGAATCAATTGGTGGCCGAATCTTTTTACCTCTTTTGTATTTTGAAACCGATCTTCCTTGGTCAGATCTTTCAGTCGACTGCTAGTAAGTGTGGTAAGGGCTCTTTTGTGTTCAAACTTTATCTCTTTTCTTCTTGGATTGTCGAAATCAAGAACTCTAATCCCATTTATCCTTTTGGCTGAAACCATAAAGGTGGGTTCCGGGATTCTTTGTAGCCAACTTTAAGAGGAAGGGCTTTCGGGATTTGATCAATAAGGTAAGGAGATAGTGCCATTCGGCCAAAGGCCATATCTTTTAGTGTTAGCCGATTCTAACTATGGTGTTATAGAAAGGGTTCCACAAAGGTAATGGAGGAGTCTTCGGGATTCAGATCTACTTCGGTAAGGGCATTCAGTTAAGCTATAGATTTGACTTGTTTAGATTTTACTTGTCGATTAACCGGGTATTCTGATTAAGTGATATTCTATGGATGCGAGTACCAGTGGAGGAGAGAAAGGGGTAGTCCCTACCCCTAGATTCAAGAAACGTTCGGTTTCTGCAGTGCGTGACTGGCCACCGGGTTATGGGCCAGTTTCGAAAAGGGACAAGCAGTTCGCTGTGATCCTTGCAAGTGAAGGTGTCAGTGAGATCGAGAGTGTTGTTCTTTGTGTTTACAGGTGTGTAACCCCACACTTTTTCCTGGTAAATTAATATGACTAAGTATGTGTTAATAAGATTATGAATAACAGTGGCTAAAGGTACCATTTAAGGGTACAGTTTATTCAGGTACGTTACACTAACACCTTGTTAATAGTGGTTACACTCATTTGTATGAAAGCATGTATATTTCTGAGATAGCTTGGGCTAAGCATTTAGCATGATACCTATATAATTTGTATATTGCATGGGCACGAGGGTTATAATGTAAAGGGGAAGTGTTCCGGTGGTTTTACCACATTATTCGGTGACTCATGTCACAATATTATGATTCGGTGACGTTGTCACATTATCTGGTGGCTATGCCATGTATTAAGGGCGATGAGCAGTTGACTGCAGCGACTGCCTTCGAAGGTGTGTAGCGGATGGAGGGTCGATTTAGTAATCCCTACTAGTGTGACTGGCAGGTACGGGTGGTGTATAGAGGTTGGATATCTAGGTGGGTTCGGGTTGCATCATTTCTGTTGTATGTGTGATATATTGTGCTATGACTATGGGCCACTGGCCAGATTATGATTCCGGATGGGCTTGCCCAAAATGTTCGTAACAAAGGTTGTAATCGGTTGGGAATCTGTGTTGGTAGTTACACATTGAGTCTGTTGACTCACCCTTCGTGGGCTAACATTTTGCAGGTGACGCATAGTGCAGTGGACCGGGTCGGCAGGAACTGTGCGGTGGCCATGCTCAGCAAATTTCAGGATTTCTTACGGTTGAACTCTTTTCGTTTTTCTTTAGTATATTTTTCGGGATTTGTTTCGAGTTTTTTTTTACATGTAATAAGGCCATTCCTTAACTGTTTTAACTTTGCGTTTTAAACTTTATTTTCATGTGATAATGATCAAACGGGTAGTTAAATATTTTTCTCAAAGCAACATCAACGTTTTATCACTTAACCAAACTAAGGGTTTTCATCTTAATGAACTTTAAAATCCGACAAATCTCTTAATCTATGGAGTATAATGAGAACAATTTAACAAAACACAAACATGAATGGCAACTTGTTTTCAAACTCGACACAACGACAACCTCGTTTTAAAATTGATGAGTTTTATAAAAAGGGACGAAATGGAATTTGAGCTAAGTTTTTCATAAGGAACATGCCAGACCCGGTCAGGGCTTGTGGGCCGGGTTTGGGATGTTTTAATTTGGTATCAGAGCCTGGTTTAAAAACTCGGCCTTGGGTTTTGAGGCCCACAACGTTTTCAACATTTGTACTAAAAATGGGTTTTGAAAATTTTCATGAAATGGTCTTATGGAAGCATGGCACCCGAGTTCTCGGCCCAAGTCGCCAGGTAAGTTCTTTGAATGATAAATTGGTCTGTATGTGTGAATTGATGCATGTTACTATAGATGGTAGGACTAGGAAACCATACTATAGAGACGTAAACCCCTAGGTATATGTGTGCTCTTGCGGAAAACAACTATTAAATTTCTTTTTGCATAAAACTCCTCTTCAAACAAGAAGTGAAAAGAAAGCTAATGCATAAAATTTGTAAAAAAAGATAAAACGCGACAGTAGATATGAGTACTAGAGGACGGGGTCGCAATACGCGCGGACGTGGCAGAGGCAGAATTACTGTGTCCGGACCAGCAGGGTCTGGACACGGGTCTGGGAATGAAATACCGTTACCACCAGTTGGAGAAGTAGAATTTCAGGACTAAACCGGAGGAGATGACGCGATATCCCAGGCGATGTTGCGAGTGTTGGAAAGAGTTGCTGGGGCAGGTCTAGGTGGAGGGGCTCGGAAGTCAGTGCCTGAGCGACTGCGAGCAAACGGAGCTGAGGTGTTCAGGGGGGTCTCTGGGGTGGCTCCAAATGTTGCTGAATATTGGTTAGAAGCAGTCGAAAGGATTATGGACGACCTGGACTGCACGGCTGAGGAAAAACTGAAAGGGGTGGTATCACTACTCCGGGATGAGGCGTACCAGTGGTGGCTCACTGTTATAGAGGGTACCCAGGTGGACCGGATTGATTGGGATTATTTCAAGACAAAGTTCCAAGGGAAGTACATAGGAGCGAGTTATGTGGATGCTTAGAGGAAGGCATTCTTGAACTTGGTACAAGGGGGCAAATCTGTAGCCGAGTATGAAGTGGAATTCCTTTGTTTGAGCCGATATGCCCGGGGAATCGTGGCAACTGACTATGAGGGCTGCGTATGGTTCGAAGATGGGCTTCAAGATGAGTTGAGGGTGTTAATAGCCCCACAGTGGGGAAAGGGACTTCGCGGTATTGGTTGAGAAAGCGAAAATAGCTGAGGAGGTGAAAGGGACCAAGAGACAGAACCGGGACAGAGGTCAGGGTAAGAACAAGAGGAGTTATGGGCCATCAGGGTCATCCGAGAGTTTCCAGAAAAGACTTAGAGTTGATGGGCCGCGAGATCAGCAGGTTGCTGTGGGAGGTCAGTATCGTATATGTGCTCAATATGGAAAGATGCACCCGGGGGAGTGTTGGAAGAAGACAGGGGGATGTTTTAAGTGTGGGTCCAAAGATCACATGATTAGGAACTGTTCATTGGAAACAGACAGGAGTTGACCAACAGGTCAGAGTTTTAATCAGACTAGAAGAGGTGGACAGCAGCCGCCGAAGGGTCGTGGTCCGGTTGGCAGAGGTAATGGTTCTGGTCGAGGTCGCGGGACACCTGGCAAAGGTGCTGGTAATGCGGAGGCGAGACAACCTGGTCTGGTGTATGCAGTTTGGCAGAAGGAGGATGGTGACACACCGGATGTCATAACCGGTACGTTCCTTATAGCTGATAAGCCCTTCTTTGCCTTGATTGATGTTGGTTCGACCCACTCATATGTTGCATGTAGAATAGCTGAAACATTAGGTGTAGCATCTGAACTGTCTGCTAGGGAGATGACTGTAGTTATCCCGTTAGGTCAAATGGTAGTGGTGAATAAATTATTCCGGAGTGTGCCTCTAGAAATTCAGGGAGTAGTGTTTCTGGCCAATTTGATGGAACTACCTTTCGGGGAATTGGATCTCATTCTGGGCATGGACTGGCTAGTAGAACATCGTGCTAAGTTGGATTGCGCAGCTAAGCGAATGGAGTTGAGGACCCCGGAGGATGAGGAGATAATCGTGATAGGGGAAAGAAGGAATTATTTGTCGAATGTAGTCTCCGCGTTGAAAGCTGATAAAATGGTTCGAAAGGGGTGCAAGGCATTCCTAGCCTTCATTAGTGCTCTGGATGCAAAAGAAGAGGGGGTTAGTGGAGTTAGAACAGTAAGAGAATTTGTGGATGTCTTTCCTAAGGAGCTGCCAGGGTTACCCCCGGATAGAGAGATGGAGTTCGGAATTGATTTACTGCCAGGTACAGCTCCAGTATCAATTGCTCCATATAGAATGGCGCCAAAAGAGTTGGTAGAGCTTAAGGCTCAGATCCAAGAGTTGTTGGATCGTGGGTTTATTCGACTGAGTGTATCTCCGTGGGGGGCGCCGGTGTTGTTCGTGAAGAAAAAGGATGGGACTATGCGCATGTGTATAGATTACCGCCAACTGAACAAGCTGACGATCAAAAACAAGTACCTGTTACCAAGGATCGACGATCTGTTCGATCAGTTGAAGGGAGCTTCGGTCTTTTCCAAAATAGAATTGAGGTCGGGATATCTTTAGCTGAAGGTTAAGAAAGGGGATATACACAAAACGGCGTTTCGGACTCGCTATGGCCACTACGAGTTCTTAGTGATGCCGTTCGGCTTGACAAATGCACCAGCGGCGTTCATGGATATGATGAATGGGGTCTTCCAACCCTACTTGGACCGGTTCGTTGTGGCGTTTATTGACGATATCTTGGTGTATTCCAAGACGGAGAAGGAGCATGATCTGCATTTGCAAATGGTTTTGCAAATTTTAAGAGAGAAGAAGTTATACGCCAAATTTAGCAAGTGTGAGTTTTGGCTAAAAGAGGTCACGTTTCTGGGTCATGTGGTATCTGCAGAAGGGATTTGGGTAGATCCCTGGAAAGTTGAAGCTGTGTTAGACTAGAAACCCCCTAAGTCTGTGGCAGAGGTTCGGAGTTTCTTGGGGTTGGCAGGATACTATAGAAGATTTGTGGAAGGGTTCTCCTTAATTGCAGCACCTTTAACAAAGTTTTTGCGGAAATGAGTGTCATTTGTTTGGACTGATAAGCAACAGGAAAGCTTTGAAAAGTTGAAGAGGATTTTAACTGTGGCACCTGTGTTAATTCAGCCGGAGGCTGGTAAGGAGTTTGTGGTGTATTGTGATGCATCTCACACGGGGTTAGGGTATGTGCTAATGCAGGAAGGGAAAGTTGTTGCTTATGCTTCTCGTCAGTTGAGGCCCCATGAAAGCAATTATCCCACACATGACTTGGAATTGGCAGCAGTGGCGTTCGCTCTAAAAATTTGGAGACACTATCTGTACGGAGAAAAGTCTATCATCTACACCGACCACAAAAGTCTGAGATGTCTCCTTTCCCAGAAGGAGTTAAATTTGAGGCAGCGTAGATGGGTTGAACTGTTGAAGGATTACGACTGCACAATTGAGTATCACCCGGGAAAGGCTAACGTGGTGGCAGATGCGTTAAGTCGGAAGGCAATATCGGATCTTAGGGAGATGTTTGCCCATTTGAGTTTATTTGATGATGGAAGTTTGTTAGCCGAGCTTTAGGTAAAACCAACATGGGTGGATCAGATCAAGGAAAAACAGTTAATAAATGATGTTTTGAGTGCTCAAGTTCTGCGGGTATAAGGGGGTGGGTTAGAGAATTACAGTGTGGACAGTAATTGAGTTCTATGCTTTCACGGAAAGATGTGCATGCCAAAAGACAAGGAGTTGAGACAAATGATACTTTGGGAAGCGCATAGTAGCCCTTACACTATGCATCCTGGAGGGAGTAAGATGTATCAGGACTTACGTGAGCAGTTTTGGTGGCCTGGTTTGAACCAAGAAGTTACAGAGTATGTGGGGAAGTGTCTGACGTGTCAGTAGGTTAAAGCCGAGCATCAGTTGCCTTCAGGATTGTTGCAGCCGACTAAGATACCGCAATGGAAATAGGAGAGAATCACTATGGACTTCGTTAGCGGGTTACCCTTTACACCTACTAAGAAGGATTCTGTATGGGTGATCGTGGATCGACTGACTAAATCAGCCCATTTCATACCAGTTCGAGTAGATTACTCTCTGCAAAGGTTAGCAAAGTTGTATGTGGCTGAGATAGTAAGGTTACATGGGGTACCGGTGTCAATCATATCAGATAGGGATCCGAGATTTACGTCACGTTTTTGGAGGGCACTACATCAGGCACTGGGGACGAGACTGGATTTCAGCACAGCCTTCCATCCTCAGACTGATGGGCAATCTGAGAGGGTAATCCAGATAGTGGAAGATATGTTGAGAGGATGTATCCTTGATTTCAGAGGTAGCTGGGAGGAGTTTTTGCCGTTGGCTGAATTTGCGTACAACAACAGTTACCAGTCTAGTATCCGGATGGCGCCCTACGAAGCACTATACGGGCGAAAGTGTCAAACTCCTACCTGCTGGACTGAATTGGGGGAACGCAGAATGTTAGGTCCAGAGTTGGTTGTAGAGACGGAAGAACAGGTTAAGTTGATTAGGGCTCGATTGAATGAGGCATTTGATAGGCAGAAGTCGTATGCTGATTTAAAACGGAAGGAGATAAAATTTGCAGTTGGTGATCAGGTGTTCTTGAAAGTTTCACCGTGGAAGAAGGTGATAAGATTTGGTCGCAAGGGTAAACTGAGTCCCAGGTTTATCGGACCATATCGGGTTTTGAAGCGTGTGGGTCCAGTGGCATACCAACTAGAGTTACCTTCGAAGCTGGAGCAAATGCATGATGTACTCCATGTGTCGATGCTACGACGCTACAGGTCAGATCCATCTCATATTATACCAGCAGAGGAAATTGAGTTAAGGCCAGATCTATCATATGAGGAGGAACCGATTCGAATTCTAGAACGAGATGTCAAGGTGCTGAGAAGGAATTCAGTTCCATTGGTGAAAGTCTTGTGGCAGAACCATGGAGCGAAAGAGGCAACTTGGGAGCCAGAGGAAGCAATGCGACAGCACTACCCTCACCTATTTTGACCAGGTAATTTTGAGGTCGAAATTATTTTAAGAGGGTAGAACTGTAATATTCGGGATTTGGGGGTCACGCATTTCAATTTGTATCTGTGTGTTGGTGTGCTCTATATGCTGTTTGGATGTGTTTGGGGGCTTCGGGAAACCTTGAGGTGTGGGTAGAGGCCTTGGAAAAATAACTATTTTTAATCTGATAGGGGAGAGCTAGGGGAGTTACGACTTAAGGGAATTTTTGTGTAGATTATGACACAAGAACCCAGTTGGTAAAATGGCAAGGAGGCGCCACTTAGAGTGCTTGTGGATGACGCCTCAGGGAGTGAGAAGGGCCTTGGTTCGAGCAGCACTAGCAGCATTTTGGCATTTATTTTACGTCAAGGGGAGTGAAGAGTTGGACGGCAATCAGACTCTGAATGGATGAGGATGTGACTTGGTCAAAGTGCTTGAATATGCGGCTAGGAGAAAAGATGGGAGTTTGACTCATTCAAACTCATTTGAATGAGAGGAGGGGAGGAAAAAGTTGAGAGAAAAGAGGGGATGAGGAGAGGGGTGAGAGTTGGCCGAATGTAGGACTTTGGAAGGGGGGTGCATAATCAGTTTGGGGAAGCTTTTGTGTGCCGAAATTTAGTGTTGTCAAAGTGCCAAATTAGTCACTTTCCTCTAGCCGAAATTTAGCTCATTTCTCTTTTAGTTCTCATTCTTTTCTTTAGTACCAAAACCACATAGAATTCAACCCTTTTTCTCATTTGTTGGTCCTTGGCCGAAACCTCAAAAGACCCTTTAGGTCATCCTTTATGTTCATCTTCTTTTCTTCTCCACTCTCTTCACAAGGCCGAACCTATCTCTTCCACTCTACTCTTCTTTTCTTTTTGTTTTGGTGACAAAGCCCTTACCTTCTCTTCATTTTAGAAGCCGTTCTTCCCTATACTCTACCCCTTGTGGCTGAATGCTCTACTTTCTTTTGGGGTTTTAGCCGAATCATACCACTATTTCACTCTTTTCTCTTTTCGTGTTATCAAACTTTGCGGAAGCCGAAGAATCAATTGGTGGCCGAATCTCTTTACCTCTGTTGTATTTCGAAACCGATCTTCCTTGGTCAGATCTTTCAGTCGACTGCTAGTAAGTGTGGTAAGGGCTCTTTTGTGTTCAAACTTTATCTCTTTTCTTCTTGGATTGTCGAAATCAAGAACTCTAATCCCATTTATCCTGTTGGCCAAAACCATGAAGGTGGGTTCCGGGATTCTTTGTAGCCAACTTTAAGAGGAAGGGCTTTCGGGATTTGATCAATAAGGTAAGGAGATAGTGCCATTCGGCCAAAGGCCATATCTTTTAGTGTTAGCCGATTCTAACTATGGTGTTATAGGAAGGGTTCCACAAAGGTAAAGGAGGAGTCTTCGGGATTCAGATCTACTTCGGTAAGGGCATCCAGTTAAGCTATAGATTTGACTTGTTTAGATTTTACTTGTCGATTAACCGGGTATTCTGGTTAAGTGATATTCTATGGATGCGAGTACCAGTGGAGGAGAGAAAGGGGTAGTCCCTACCCCTAGATTCAAGAAACGTTCGGTTTCTACGGTGCGTGACTGGCCACAGGGTTGTGGACCAGTTTCAGAAAGGGACAAGCAGTTCGCTGTGATCCCTGCAAGTGAAGGTGTCAGTGAGATCGAGAGTGTTGTTCTTTGTGTTTACAGGTGTGTAACCCCACACTTTTTCCTGGTAAATTAATATGACTAAGTATGTGTTAATAAGATTATGAATAACGGTGGCTAAAGGTACCATTTAAGGGTACAGTTTATTCAGGTACGTTACACTAACACCTTGTTAACAGTGGTTACACTCATTAGTATGAAAGCATGTATATTTCTGAGATGGCTTGGGCTAAGCATTTAGCATGATACCTATATAATTTGTATATTGCATGGGCACAAGGGTTATAATGTAAAGGGGAAGTGTTCTGGTGGTTTTACCACATTATTCGGTGACTCATGTCACAATATTATGATTCGGTGACGTTGTCACATTATCTGGTGGCTATGCCACGTATTAAGGGCGATGAGCAGTTGACTGTAGCGACTACCTTCGAGGGTGTGTAGCGGATGGAGGGTCGATTTAGTAATCCCCACTGGTGTGACTGGCAGGTACGGGTGGTGTGTAGAGGTTAGATATCTAGGCAGGTTCGGGTTGCATCATTTCTGCTATATGTGTGATTTATTGTGCTATGACTATGGGGCCAATGGCCAGATTATGATTTCGGATGGGCTTGCCCAAAATGTTCGTAACAAAGGTTGTAATCGGTTGGGAATCTGTGTTGGTAGTTGCATATTGAGTCTGTTGACTCACCCTTCGTGGGCTAACATTTTGCAGGTGACACATAGTGCAGTGGACCGGGTCGGCAGGAACTATGCGGTGGCCATGCTCAGCAAATTTCGGGATTTTTTACGGTTGAACTCTTTTCGTTTTTCTTTAGTATGTTTTTTAGGATTTGTTTCGGGTTTTTTTATATGTAATAAGGCCATCCCTTAACTGTTTTACCTTTGCGTTTTAAACTTTATTTTCATGCGATAATGATCAAACAGGTAATTAAATATTTTTCTCAAAGCAACATCAACGTTTTATCACTTAACCAAACTAAGGGTTTTCATCTTAATGAACTTTAAAATCCAACAAATCTCTTAATCTATGGAGTATAATGGGAACAATTTAACAAAACACAAACATGAATGGCAACTTGTTTTCAAACTCGACACAACGACAACCTCGTTTTAAAATTGATGAGTTTTATAAAAAGGGACGAAATGGAATTTGAGCTAAGTTTTTCATAAGGAACATGCCAGACCCGGTCGGGGCTTGTGGGCCAGGTTTGGGATGTTTCAAGATAGCAGCGTAATATGTCAACAATAAGACTCTGATGGACGACGAGCAATGACAACCCTAAGCATAAAAAAGGGATTATTTCATTTTTTGTTCATACATCATCATTCAAAACACATTTAGTTAGGAGCATTCGATTCATTCTGATCATTGCATCCTAATCATTGTAAGAAAATCATTCTCATGACATCCGGCATTCATGTGAATGTCATCTATAATATATTTAGTTAGGAGCATTAGATTCATTCCGATCATTGCATCCTAACAATTTTGCATAAGCATAAAAACATAAAACTAATTTTACAGGACAAGTCCCCCAGAGGACGGTGTCGCAACATCGGTGAATTCACAGATTTTGCCTTCCTAAGCGAAGCGAATCGAAGATACCAGTCTGGCATCCCTGAGTTTGCAGTGGGGCAGATTGAAGATAGTAGATCTTGCCTTCCTGAGCGAAGTGGATTGAAGATACTAGTCTGGCATCCCTGAGTTTGCAGTGGAGCAGATTGAAGATAGCAGATCTTGCCTTCCTGAGTGAAGCGGATCGAAGATACCAGTCTCGCATCCTTGAGTTTGCAGTGGAGCTGATTGAAGATAGAAGATCTTGCCTTTCTGAGCGAAGCGGATCGAAGATACAAGTCTCATCTCCCTGAAGTTGCAGTGGAACAGACTGAAGATAGCAAATCTTATCTCTCTGAAGTTGCAGTAGAGCAGATTGAAGCCACAAACCTTATCCCTTTGAAGTTTCAGCAGAGAAGATTAAGGCTACGAATCTCTTCTCCCTGAATTCTTCTTTCCTCGAAGTTCCAGCGGAGTAGGTTGAAATTACAAATCCCTTCTCCCAGAGTTTACATTGAGGATCAGTCTCTATTTCTTTGAAGTTTCAGCAGAAAAGATTGAGGTTACGAATCTCTTCTCCCTGAATTTTCATCTCCTCGAAGTTCCAGTGGAGTAGGTTGAGGCTACAAATCCCTTCTCCCTGAGTTTACATTGAGGATCAATCCTTATTTATTTGAAGTTTCAGTAGAGAAGATTGAGGTTACGAATCACTTCTCCCTGAATTTTCATCTCCTCGAAGTTCCAGTGGAGTAGGTTGAGACTACAAATCCCTTCTCCCTGAGTTTACATTGAGGATCAGTCCTTATTTCTTTAAGGTTTCAGCAGAGAAGATTGAGGTTACGAATCTCTTCTCCCTGAATTTTCATCTCCTCGAAGTTCCAATGGAGTAGGTTGAGACTACAAATCCCTTCTCCCTGAGTTTACATTGAGGATCAGTCCTTATTTCTTTGAAGTTTCAGCAGAGAAGATCTAGGTTACGAATCTCTTCTCCCTGAATTTTCATCTCCTCAAAGTTCCAGTGGAGTGGGTTGAGGCTACAAATCCCTTCTCTCCGAGTTTACAAATGAGGATCAATCATTATTTCTTTGAAATTTCAGCAGAGAAGATTGAGGTTACAAATCTCTTCTCTCTGAATTCTCATCTCGTTGAAGTTCCAGCGGAGTTGATCGAAGCTACAAATCTTTCTCCCTGAAATTACATTCTTGGGAATCGAAGCACCAATTCCTAAACTTCTGAAGTTGCAGTTGGTTAGAGCGAGGCTACTTGAAGGAGAAGAGAAGCGTCGAGACTCAACAAGACCGGGCAAAATTGGTCATCTTTAAAGTCTTTGCTCCATTCTCGTTACACGACCATGAGCAAAGAGGGGCAGCTGTACAGGCCCAAATTTTGCCCGGGGCCCGTTAAAATAAACCAAAAAAAAGTGTCCATTTACATATTAAAACCCAAAACAAGCCCAAATCATTACAAACCCAATTAATTACCAACCCAAATAGCCCAAAAATTTAAAAATTTTCAGAACCCTAGGGTTCTTTCCGGTTGCGCTGCGCCACTTCCCATGTGAGGAGTCAACGCATCCTCTGCCTGTCACACCCTCTCCTCTACCTGCTCCGTTGACTCCTAGCACCTGCAAACAAGACATAAGCAACGAAACACACAATAGCAACAGAGTCAAAAAAGCAGTAGAGAAAAACACATTTGTATTTTCTTTCTTTTGGCTATAAAGCCACCAGAAAAACATTGTAATATGGGGGATTTTCGGAACCCAAAAGAAAAAAACGAACTATTAACAATAAAAAAGCAAAAGGAAACCTTAAAGGTTGATTCTATGTTTTATTTTTCTGTTAATATTTACTGTTGTTTTTTTTATTTATCTTATTTTACTATTTTGCAATCTCATACAAATATTAACAATAAAACAAGAAAATAAAAAACAAAAGGGGGTTACCTAGATGTGAGATGCAGTTGCCGATGACCGTCAGAATACCTTAGAACCGCAAAGGTTCGAACGAGGCTTCGAGAGGCGCTCTAATCCCTTTTGTTTTACAGATCTCGTCATTTTTAAAAAAAATCAATATGGGGTTTGAAAGGTTTTTCTTGTAATATCCTGACTTTGTGGGTCTATGCATTTGGTATATTGCATGGCTAAGTTAGAAGGCTAAGGCTTTAAGGTGTGTATTGGGTTCAGGCTTGGGCTTAAAATCTGGGTTATAATGATTAAAAAATAGTGTTAGTAGTAATTAACTTTGAATAGTTATGTTTAGTAGCAAGTTGGGCTTGTGGCCCAAAGTGTGGAGGTGCAATAAGTGGGCATGGAGATGGCGTCACAAGGGGGAGGATTTTGGGCCTAGCGTGGCCGCTTGGGGCCCAAATTAATGGGTCAAAATTCGGCACTTCAAGGGGGAGGGGGTGGACGGTACATGAGCTACATTTTAGGAACTTTATCTCTTTTTAATTTAGTGATAAATGATGATAATTAAGAAAGATAATGATTAAATGGATGAGGGATATGATAATTGATGGATAAAGTTATCAGGAAGGAGAGAGTTGGCCGAAACTCCAACTCTGTGTGGGTGTGAGTATGTAGCCGAAATTATTAGAAGAGTATCCATCTTTTCTTTTGTTTTTCTTTTTCTTTCTCATCTTTTTCTCTGGCCGAAATTCCCTTCTTTTCTCTTCTCAAAATTTTTCTCTTCTAGCCGAAACTCCCTGGTGTTTCTCCTCTCCTCGAAAACCCTCTGAAAGCCGCATACTCCTCGTGCCTATCATCTTCCTCCATAGTCGAAACTACAAAGGTGGTTTAATTTTCCCGAAGGTGCACCATAAGCCGCATGTTCCTTAGTAATCTGGTGAGTTTCGGGATTTCTTTCCTCTGTGATTTCTCCCTTTCTTTTCATCAAGATCTAACCCGAATCATCTGTTCTAATGCCTGTCGATTTCTCCTCTCTATCCCTAGAAGTCGAATCCTGTTTTGCAATAGCCAGAAGTGCCGATTTTGGAAAAGCTGAAGGTTGGTAGTAACGTTTTCATAAAAGCTTTCGGGATTCGAGAATATAGTCAAGCAGTAGAGGTTGGATCTGTAAACCCAACGCCAAAGTAGCGTAGAAGCACTAAAAGCGGTAGTACGAAAACCAGGTGTGTAACTCTTACACACTTTCATTCTTAATATGTTAAATGTTTTATGTGTTGTTAAAAGCCGGAGTGACGGCTATGGTTGTTAAAATACCCTGGTGGGTAAAAGCGAGGACGCCGGGTAAGTTGCTATGATTTCTGTATTGACTGTGATCTATGAAAGCATGATAATTTGTATACATGATACTTGAATGTTGAGCATGATCATACAGATGTTGATTGCCTGAATATGTGTTATGGGTGATGAGAGGAGGGGGAAGTATGATCTATCAGACTGTTACCAGTGATTTGGTATCACACCGTGGTTTGGCCCCACATATTACAAAATTGTGACTAAGTCTCAGTGGTTTGGCACCACCAGTGGTTTGGTACGACATATGTTTATTTTGTAACTTCGGTTACCAGTGGTTTGGCACCACCAATGGTTTGGTACCATAAGGGGTAGATTCGGGAGACCTGGATGGATACTTAGGTGGGCTACATGACTTGCATATTAATGTATGAACTTGAGTAAGAGCATGTTTTTCTTGGGATGGGGATTTATACACTGAGTCTCGGTGACTCACCCCTTCCTTTACATTTTGCAGATCAGACTTAGACCGTGGATATGGAGCCGGAGTGGACTCAAGGTGGCCATGCACAACATTCGGTTTATTACAGGGTCTTTTGAATTTGGACTTAGAAATTTTATTAATTTTGGTTTTTTTTTTTAGTTATGTAATAAGGCCGCCTAACTTTTAAATTTTGGGATGTTTTATTTGGTTGTTCTTATAACTTTCGATAAACATACTTGGTAAATATGATTTGGTTTTTTTTAAACCCTCGATAAGTATGTGTTTTCTGAAATACTCACTAATTAAGTAATAAATATGGAGTAACAATTAAGCAACTAAGTTTTTCTTAAAACAAGATCTAACACGTTTTGAACACCACCACATTCAAATTCGTTTTCTCTAAAACTATTCAAAAGTTTTCTCCTTAAGCAAAAGTTGACGAATTGATTTTCAACCATGTTCCTCCCGTGGCACGCCAGATTCGGTTGTAGCATTTCAACCGGGTTTGGGGTGTTACATTTTGGTATCAGAGCCCGGTTCAAAAGCTTGGTTGTGGGCTTAGGGCCCAAAAATGTTTTAAAAGTTTGAGAAATGATTGTTTTCTTCCAGGAAGCATGGCACTTGAGTCTCCGGCACCGATCCACCCAGGTAAGTACCCTAACTCTTGTTGTGATATATTTGTTGGGCTTTGTGGGCTTTAGGCGTAGTTAAGCATGATAGTACTCTTGGACTCCAGGTTTAGACAAACAACTTTTCTAATCCATAAGACTTAACTTTATTCAACAAAACCTGTAAACAAGTCATAAGGCTAAAGTGTGGCAACAAGCATATGCATGTCTAGGAGTGGATCCAGAAGAGCTTGGTATTTAAGCAGTCCGAGTGACTCACCTCCTCTTCGCTGGAATCTTACCTGGTGCATAGTGATTGTTCTCTTTAGCTATGACAGGGTGTAGCAATAGGCATATGCATGTCTAGGAATGGATTCAGGGAAAGCTTGGTATTTAAGCAGTCCTAGTGACTCACCTCCTTTTCACTAGAATCCTATCTGGTGCATAGTGACTATTCACCTTAGTTACAAGGACGTGTTGACAGGCCAAAATTTACAACTAAAACCCGAAAGGGACCAGCCACACTGTTTTGTAAAAACCCTAGTTTTGAAATTACCAAATTACCCTAGATTTATGGAAACTACCTTAGATTTAAAAAATGACCAAAATACCCTTGGTTCGTGAAAATTACCGAATTACCCCTGACTTGTAAAATTACCAAAGTACCCCCGAATTTGCAAAATTATCGAAATACCCCTGGATTTGCAAAATTACCGAAATACCCCCGAGTTGGAAAATTACCAAAATATCCTTATTCTGCAAAATCACCCGAGACCATGTTTTGGAAAATTACGAAAATGCCCTTGTAGGTTAAAATTACGAAAATACCCCGGGTAGTAAAATGACAAAAATACCCCTAAACGTTGAATGTGGTCTGCGGATGTTGTTTGTGTGATGAATGTACCTAGAACTAGGAGATAATCCTGGAACTGGAACCTTAAGATAGATTTGTATGCGAAAGAATCACTTTTAAAACTACTTCTCATAAAATTGTCCGTGGATAAATAGTGAACAGAGTTAATAATTCATAAAATTCTTAATCAGATAAACGCGAACGAGAAGAATAAGTGCAAGAGGTCGTGGACGTCCGCCGGGTGGCCGTGGTAGGGGTAGGATGACCTTGCCGGAGCCAGCAAGGTCTGGCCATGGGTCCAGAAATGTGCTGCTGGATCTGCCGGTGGTGGAAGCTGAGTTTCAGGATCAGACTGGTGGTAACGATGTAGTATCTCAGGCTGTACTGCGAGTTTTGGAACGAGTTACCGGGGCAGGCGCGGGTGCAGAAGCCCGAAAATCCGTGGTTGAGCGACTCCAGGCTAACAGAGCAGAAGTGTTTAAGGGAGTTTCTGGAGTGGCTCCCAACACGGCTGAGTATTGGTTAGAGGCGACCGAACGTATAATAGATGATTTGGACTTCTCGGCCGAGGAGAAGTTAAAAGGGATAGTGTCTCTCCTCCGGGATGAGTCGTATCAGTGGTGGCTCACGGTTAGGGATGGTGCGGTGGCCGATGATATCACCTGGGATTATTTTAAGGCAGCCTATCAGAGGAAGTATGTGGGAGCTGGGTATACTGATGCACAATGTAGAGCGTTCTTGAACTTGGTTCAGGGGAATAAGTCGGTACCCGAGTACGAAGCTGAATTCTTGAGGTTGAGTAGGTATGCTCGGGGTATGGTGGCTACAGAACATGAGCGCTGTGTTAGGTTCGAGGACGGGTTAAGAGATGAGCTGCGGGTGTTAATTGCACCTCAGTGTGAAAGGGAATTTACCGTTCTCGTGGAAAAGGCTAAGGTAGCCCAGGAGGTGAAGTGAACTGAGAGGTGGAATCAGGACAGAAGTAGGGATAAAAGGAGTTTTGGGCCTTCAGGGTCTGCTGGAAGTTCACAGAAGAGGGCTAGATTTGGTGGACCGGAAAGAGCCGCAAAGCCTGCTGCTGCTCAGTGGCCACCCCAATGTGCTCGATGTGGGAAGTCCCATTCGGGAGAGTGTTTGGCTGGTAGTAGAGGGTGCTTTGAGTGCGGGTCAATGGAGCACCAGGTAAGGGATTGTCCGTGGAAGTTAGCTAGGACTCAAGCTGAGGGTCAAGGACGCGGTCAATTCAGGAGGGATGGTCAGCAACCATAGAGGGGTCGAGGTGCAGCTAGGGGTGGTAATGGTAATGGTAACGGGCGAGGCCGAGGTGCTGGAGGCGCTGATGCTAGACAGCCTGGGTTGGTTTACGCAGCCAAACGTCGAGAGGAGGGTGACGCACCGGATGTTATAACCGGTACGTTTATAATTTTTGGGTTGCCTTACATTGCTTTAATTGATGATGGTTCAACACACTCATATGTTGCTAGTAGTATAGTGGGAACTTTGAACTTAGTTAGTGAAACTGCTGCTAGGAAGATGACGGTAGTTAGCCCTCTAGGACATTCTGTGGTAGTAGACAAACTGTATAGGGATGTACCCCTAGAACTTCAAGGGGTTGTGTTTCAAGCGGATTTGATGGAACTACCCTTCGAGGAGTTCGATTTGATCTTAGGAATGGATTGGTTGGTAAAGTACCGGGCAGAGTTGGACTGCGCAGCTAAGCGTATGGTGCTGAAGTTGGTTGAGGGTGGAGAGGTGGTGATGATAGGAGAGAGAAGGAATTACCTATCGAATGTGGTGTCTGCACTAAAGGCGGAGAAGATGGTAAGGAAAGGATGTGAGGCGGTTATGGTCTACGTGTGTGCCTTGGAAGTTAAGGAATCGGGAATAGGGAATGTTCGAACAGTGAAAGACTTTATCGATGTCTTTCCGGAAGAGCTTCCGGGTTTGCCCCCGGATCGTGAAGTGGAGTTCGGTATAGATCTTTTACCGGGAACAACGCCAGTGTCTATTGCTCCGTATAGGATGGCGCCAAAGGAATTGGAGGAGTTGAAAGCGCAGATTCAGGAGTTGCTGGATCGGGGTTTCATCCGACCAAGTGTTTCACCGTGGGGGGCGCCTGTGCTCTTTGTTAAGAAGAAGGACGGGTCGATGCGAATGTGCATAGACTATCGTCAGTTGAATAAATTGATAATTAAAAACAAGTATCCTTTGCCTAGGATAGATGACTTGTTCGACCAGCTTAAGGGAGCATCGGTCTTCTCCAAGATAGATTTAAGGTCAGGGTATCACCAACTCAAGGTAAAAGAGACAGATATCCATAAGACGGCGTTTCGTACTCGATACGGGCACTATGAATTTTTGGTATGCCGTTCGGGTTGACGAACGCACCGGCAGCGTTTATGGATATGATGAATCGGGTGTTCCAGCCATACTTGGATCGGTTCATCGTAGTATTTACCGACAATATTCTGGTATACTCGAAATCGGAGGAGGAGCATGACGCACATTTGCGAGTGGTGTTGCAGATTCTTAGGGAAAAGCGTTTATACGCCAAGTTTAGTAAGTGCAACTTCTGGTTGAAGAAGGTTACTTTCTTGGGGCATGTAGTGTCAGTTGAGGGTATTAGAGTGGACCCTCGGAAGGTTGAGGCTATTTTGGATTGGAAGCCACCGAAGTCTGTGGCGGAGATTCGAAGCTTTCTAGGGTTAGCAGGGTATTATCGGAGGTTTGTGGAAGGGTTTTCACTGATTGCAGCACCATTAACAAAGTTGTTAAGAAAAGGGGTTTCGTTTGTGTGGTCAGACAAGCAACAGGAAAGTTTTGAGAAGCTAAAGAGGATTTTGACGGAAGCTCCGGTATTAATTCAACCGGAAGCCGGGAAAGAGTTTACAATTTATTGTGATGCGTCCCATACAAGATTGGGATGTGTGCTGATGCAGGAGGGGAAGGTAGTAGCGTATGCTTCCCGACAGTTAAGACCTCACGAAGCTAACTACCCGGCGCATGATCTGGAATTGGCTGCAGTGGTTTTTGCCCTAAAAATTTGGAGGCATTATTTATATGGAGAGAAGTCTGTGGTATATACGAATCACAAGAGTCTGAAGTACCTTCTCACGTAGAAGGAGTTGAATTTGAGGCAGAGAAGATGGATTGAGCTGTTAAAGGATTACGACTGCTCGATTGAGTACCACCCGGGAAAGGCTAACGTGGTAATGGATGCCTTGAGCCGTAAGGTAGTGGCAGATTTAAGAGCCATGTTTGCTCACCTTAGTCTGTATGAGGATGGAAGCTTGTTAGCGGAATTGCAAGTGAAGCCAACCTGGATTGACGAGGTTAAGGAGAAACAGCTGGTAGATGAAGTTTTAAGTGCTCGTTGTCTGCAAGTGCAGAGTGGTGGATTGGAGGGGTATAGTCTAAGCAGCGATGGAGTGTTATGTTTTCAGGGGAAAATGTGTATACCTAAGGATGTGGAGTTAAGGCAGAAGATTTTGCAGGAGGCACATAGCAGTCCATATGCTATGTATCTAGGAGGTAGTAAAATGTACTGGGATTTGCGGGAGCAGTTTTGGTGGCCGGGCCTTAAGCGTGAGGTGACGGAGTTTGTGGGTAAGTGTTTGCCGTGTCAGCAAGTCAAGGCTGAACATCAGTTACCCTCGGGATTGTTGCAACCAATTAAGATTCCACAATGGAAGTGGGAAAGGATTACAATGGATTTTATGAGTGGGCTACCCCTTACGCCAACCAAGAAGGATTCAGTTTGGGTAATTGTGGACCGTTTGACGAAGTCGGCTCATTTTATTCCTGTGCGTATGGATTATTCTCTTCAGAAGTTGGCAAAACTATATATAGCAGAGATTGTAAGGTTGCACGGAGTGCCAGTGTCGATTATTTCGGACAGAGACCCTAGATTTACGTCAAGATTCTGGAAAGCTTTGCATCAGGCATTGGGTACAAGTTTGGATTTTAGTACGGCATTCCATCCCCAGTCAGATGGACAGTCGGAGAGGGTGATTCAAGTTTTAGAGGACATGCTAAGGGGATGTGTCTTGGATTTCAAGGGCAGTTGGGAAGGATTCTTACCATTGGCGGAATTTGCGTACAACAATAGCCATCAGGCAAGCATTCAAATGGCACCATACGAGGCGTTGTCTGGTCGGAAGTGTCATACCCCTACGTGTTGGACGGAGTTGGGAGAACGGTAGTTATTGGGTCCGGAGCTGGTTACTGAGACAGAGGATAAGGTGAAGGTGATTAGAGTTCGTTTGAAAGAAGCTTCGGACAGGCAGAAGTCTTATGCCGATCTTAAACGGAAGGACATAGAGTTTGTTGAAGGTGACAGAGTTTTCCTGAAGGTGTCGCCATGGAAAAAGGTCCTACGGTTTGGTAGGAAAGGCAAGTTAAGTCCTAGATTTATTGGGCCTTATCGGGTGTTGAAGCGAGTGGGACCAGTGGCGTATCAGCTTGAGTTGCCACCAGAGTTGAGTCAAATCCACGATGTGTTTCATGTTTCCATGCTTAGACGCTATCGCTCAGACCCATCACATGTTGTGCCAGTGGAGGAGATAGAGGTGAACCCAGACTTATCTTTTGAAGAGGAACCAGTGCAGATCCTAGATCGAGACGTCAAGGTTTTGTGTAGGAAATCTGTCCCTTTGGTAAAGGTATTGTGGCGGAACCATGGATTGGAGGAAGCGACATGGGAGCCCGAGGATATTATGCGACAGCAATACCCTCAACTTTTCTGACCAGGTAAATTTCGAGGTCGAAATTTATTTTAAGGGGGTAGAACTGTAATATCCTGACTTTGTGGGTCTATGCATTTGGTATATTGCATGGCTAAGTTAGAAGGCTAAGGCTTTAAGGTGTGTATTGGGTTCAGGCTTGGGCTTAAAATCTGGGTTATAATGATTAAAAAATAATGTTAGTAGTAATTAACTTTAAATAGTTATGTTTAGTAGCAAGTTGGGCTTGTGGCCCAAAGTGTGGAGGTGCAATAAGTGGGCATGGAGATGGCGTCACAAGGGGGAAGATTTTGGGCCTAGCGTGGCCGCTTGGGGCCCAAATTAATGGGTCAAAATTCAGCACTTCAAGGGGGAGGGGGTGGACGGCACATGAGCTACATTTTAGGAACTTTATCTCTTTTTAATTTAGTGATAAATGATGATAATTAGAAAAGATAATGATTAAATGGATGAGGGATATGATAATTGATGGATAAAGTTATCAGGAAGGAGAGAGTTGGCCGAAACTCCAACTCTGTGTGGGTGTGAGTATGTAGCCGAAATTATTAGCAGAGTATCCATCTTTTCTTTTGTTTTTCTTTTTCTTTCTCATCTTTTTCTCTGGCCGAAATTCCCTTCTTTTCTCTTCTCAAAATTTTTCTCTTCTAGCCGAAACTCCCTAGTGTTTCTCCTCTCCTCGAAAACCCTCTGAAAGCCGCATACTCCTCGTGCCTATCATCTTCCTCCATAGTCGAAACTACAAAGGTGGTTTAATTTTCCCGAAGGTGCACCATAGGCCGCATGTTCCTTAGTAATCTGGTGAGTTTCGGGATTTCTTTCCTCTGTGATTTCTCCCTTTCTTTTCATCAAGATCTAACCTGAATCATCTGTTCTAAATCCTGTCGATTTCTCCTCTCTACCCCTAGAAGCCGAATCCTGTTTTGCAATAGCCAGAAGTGCCGATTTTGGAAAAGTCGAAGGTTGGTAGTGACGATTTCATAAAAGCTTTAGGGATTCGACAGTATAGTCAAGCAATAGAGGTTGGATCTGTAAACCCAACGCCAAAGTAGCGTAGAAGCACTAAAAGCGGTAGTATGAAAACCAGGTGTGTAACTCTTACACACTTTCATTCTTAATATGTTAAATGTTATGTGTTGTTAAAAGCCGGAGTGACGGCTATGGTTGTTAAAATACCCTAGTGGGTAAAAGCGAGGACGCCGGGTAAGTTGCTATGATTTCTGTATTGACTGTGATCTATGAAAGCATGATAATTTGTATACATGATACTTGAATGTTGAGCATGATCATACGGATGTTGATTGCATGAATATGTATTATGGGTGATGAGAGGAGGGGGGAAGTATGATCTATCAGACTGTCACCGGTGATTTGGTATCACACCGTGGGTTGGCCCCACATATTACAAAATTGTGACTAAGTCTCAGTGGTTTGGCACCACCAGTGGTTTGGTACCACATATATTTATTTTGTAACTTCGGTTACCAGTGGTTTGGCACCACTAGTGGTTTGGTACCACAAGGGGTAGATTCGGGAGACCCGGATGGATACTTAGGTGGGCTGCATGACTTGCATATTAATGTATGAACTTGAGTAAGAGCATGTTTTTCTTGGGATGGGGATTTATACACTGAGTCTCGGTGACTCACCCCTTCCTTTACATTTTGCAGATCAGACTTAGACCGTGGATATGGAGCCGGAGTGGACTCAAGGTGGCCGTGCACAACATTCGGTTTATTACAGGGTCTTTTGAATTTGGACTTAGAAATTTTATTAATTTTGGTTTTTTTTAGTTATGTAATAAGGCCGCCTAACTTTTAAATTTTGGGATGTTTTATTTGGTTGTTCTTATAACTTTCGATAAACATACTTGGTAAATATGATTTGGTTTTTTTTAAACCCTCGATAAGTATGTGTTTTCTGAAATACTCACTAATTAAGTAATAAATATGGAGTAACAATTAAGAAACTAAGTTTTTCTTAAAACAAGATCTAACACGTTTTGAACACCACCACATTCAAATTCATTTTCTCTAAAATTATTCAAAAGTTTTCTCCTTAAGCAAAAGTTGACGAATCGATTTTCAACCATGTTCCTCCCGTGGCACACCAGATTCGGTTGTAGCATTTCAATCGAGTTTGGGGTGTTACATTTCTCTTTCAAAAAACGAAAGTCTAGCCTTCAAATGAGGTTTGAAACAGGGGAGAAGGCCCACCTCTGTGCCTCGTAGGCCACCGAGTACGGTGGTGGTGCGACGGGCGATAGAAAGGGAGGCCGAGCGTCGAAAGATAAATGGGGGAGAAAATTTCAGTTTTTTTTAAGAAAGAAAGGCTACAAATGTAACACCCCAAACCCAGCCCATTTAATCCGACCGAATTTGGAATGCCACTGCGGAACATTTTCGAAAAAACATCCTTTCTTAATAGTAAAACTGATGAAAATTTGTTTTCCTTTAATAAAACATTTTTGTGACTTGTAATATTCTAAGTAAAAATCGAAGTTTGTTATTAAACTATCGGATTCGAGCTTTGCTCGAGGAAAATAAAACCGTTTGCAGTCAACCTTTCATATTAGGGCATAATAATAACGATACTTAATAAATGGACTGAAATACTTTAGTGGGCCTTATTACAATACACACTTAATCAAAATACGGATAATGTAAATATTTAATTCATTAAACAAGAGATTCCTTTGCATGAAAATCCACTTTTGCATGGCCACCTTTGTATCCTCTCCGACCCGGTCCAAGCTTTACGCGCCACCTGAAAGGGTTTAATAAAAATAGAGTGAGTCACCAAGACTCAGTGCATAGTTAAAACACATGCCCTCACATATGGGCTTGGCCCATATCCGCACAATCCATATATATATATATATATAATTATAAATATGCAATTTGAATACACAATATTATAAATATGATTACAAATATACAATTACGAAGTCCAATCCACAAAGTGATCTACGTATTTTTCTTTTGCACATTATTTCTTAAGGTCGTGGCTAAGCCACCGATCCCATAGAAATCTCACATATCAATCGGTTCACAAATCAACAACCACGAATGTAGCACGAGGCTAGCATTAGAACACTCACATAGTGTACACCTTTTCTCCAATAGTCACATCACAAGTCTCATGCGTACGTATATGTACCATAACAACATTTCGTACGAAACAAACATGTATATTTTATACCATGGTCACATATTACTCATAACAATATACATTACATGTCATTACTTTATTTTACACTCATCGATAATCATTTATAATTGCACATCACCAAAAAGTTAATATCATAACCATTAACTTGATTTATCGATCACTTACCTTGGTATCCTTACTCTTAGCCTTTATTTTGGCTAACATGCATAACCTATTCGTTTACATAAAACAACACATATCATGAATAACAAACAAGAGTACAGTGCGATAACTACGCACCTGACTATAGCGAGATTCTGATTTATCAATTCTGACAAAGTCTAAAACCCGAGAGCTTTTGTTATTTCTATCGATTCTAATATCAACTAGAGTCTCGAAGGCTTCTGTTACTTTTATTGTTTAGCCCCTAGAACACACAACCGAAATCGGTCACACTTTGTACCAAAAACATGGCCTTAGGCCGAATACCATAAGTCATTTACCTAGCTTCTTTTCCATGTCCCAAAATATTTGCTTGCTCTTGTAGATACCAAATCCCTGTTTAACAACTTGTTAGAACGGCCAACACACAAAAATACCAAGATCATGGCCCTTGGCCGAATATGATGCTTACCATTTTCATAGCTCGACAAAGTCTCGTGAGAAGTTCAACTCCCAAAATACTCCTTTAATGCTCCTCAACACTATCCACACACAAAAGGGTACATCAGTATGGCCTCATACATATTCGGCCATCCTTAAAGCCAAGCTCAAAATTCGGTTATCATATAGCCCAAAAATAGCCTATAGCCGAAGGTCAACAACCACTTACCTTGTTTAAAGATCCAAAAATTATCATTTGTTTTTGGTGTTGACGAAAACCCTTGATGCTCATAGTCCCGAGAGTTTCCTTTATGCATCTTCACATTGGCACATGTAAAAGAACACTCCAACTCATGTCCCTATCATCTCTCTCTCTCGGTCAAGGACACAAAAAGGGAAGAAAGAAAATAAAACAAGCAATGGCCACCCTACTTGTTTCTTGTAAACCGAAAACACTAGGCCTTGAAACAAGCTCCAATCGGCCATGCAAACAGGTAGTAAGGAGGAGAGTAAAGCAAGGATATTCGGCACTCTTTAATCATTTTTTTCAACGCCGAAACACTACTCTAAAGGGTCCTATAGTCGGCCAAACACAAATAGGAAGAAAAGAAAGCAAAACAAGGAATTTGGCACCTCATTTGCTCTACTCAAAAACGAAAATGAAAGTCTCTAGGGAGTCCTACTTCCGGTCAAACAAATTGGAAATGAAAGGCTAAACCAAATCAAAGCATTCGGCCATGCTTTGTTAAGCAAAATAGCCGGCCAAGCTTCACCTTCTTTCCCATATCTAATTGAAATTTCAAACATCAAAATACCAATAACATTGTTTATTAGCAAGCTCATCACTTAGTTCCTTCATCCAACAATTAAAAATGATCATCCCAAGGCATACCCAATTCCAACGGCAGGCTTTGTTCCCATTATCACAAAAACAAAGAAAATTCCTTGTTAATTAGCATGCCCATAACCATAGAGAAGAGAGAAAGCATTATTTAATTATTCTCCCATCACCTTTCAAATTTATTCCCACACCTCATGCATATTATAATAATAAAAAGATAAGATAATAAAAATAATAATACTACAATTATTGTTCCGTCTTCCATCACAAATAATAATACACAACTAACCCAAAAATAATAATAAAACAAATAACCCATGCTTATTATCATGCAGGACGCCAAGTTCCCACGCCTGACATAGGTAAAAAGAATATCCTCCAGGCGCTGCCCCCAGGTCTCGAACCTGAGACCTGGAGGGAACTTTCAAAGCCCCCAGCCAGTCTGCCCGTGCGTCTTTCGTGACATAAACGTGTTGCGATTTTCTTTTAAACCTTACTTCGCTGGTGCCTATGTTTTAGCGCTAGAAGCAAAAATAGAAGGCTTCCAGTGCGACCTCCAGGACTCGAACGCGAGTCCCCTTAAATGCAGCTCTCAGCCAAGTCCTTAACCACTCGGCCACGGTGAATTTCATGCAACTAATTGCATCGCATTTTCTTTTAAGCCTTATTTTCGCTGGCACTTTATTGCTAAAAGCAAAATAGAATGCTCATGCGCTACAATTGTTACTCGAACGCATGACCTCTTGAAGCCTCCTTGCGCTCTTAGCCACTCTGCCAGGCGCCCTTTTTGTGACATAACTCTGCCCCATTTTCTTTTAAAGCCTTCTTTAAAGTAGCGCATGCTTGCAAAATAAAATGCTATGCGCCCCATGCCACTTGAACCCCTGACCAAATTTTGCGCTGGCCTTTAAGTGGCACACGGAAGCCACTTTACCAGGGGGATTATTATGCCACAGCCCATCAAAATTTATTCTTAAGGCCTCCATGCCCAAATTTCCACTTTTAACCCTAAATTTTCAAAATTTTCAAAAGTGTCCCATTTTAATCCGGGAGTTTTAGGGACTCCAAAAACACATCAAAACCACTCTTGAGGCCTAATGCACTCGAGTTATTTTCCAAACTCGTAACCCCTATTTCGGGATATTACAACAAATAAAAGAAAAAATGGAACCTGGGGCTTAAATTTTCCCCCTGAAACGACAGCATTTTTTGGGGTTCCCCCAGGCGTCAAACCGGCATCGTTTTGGGGAAACCCAGGCGACCCGACCCGTATAGCAAAGGGATCCGCGTGTTTTCCTTTATTTTGGGTTATTTGCACAATGGGGCTTCCTCTTTTGCTATGCGCTTCGATTAAGTCCTGCCCTTTTTTCTTTTATTTGTAATTCGGCCCTTTCATTTTATTTCACATTAAATTTAGTCCCTCTATTCAGAAGTTGAAGTGGCGCACTTAACAGGGTGTGGGATATTTTCTCAGTTAACCCCTCGCATGTTTCAGCGCGTTTCAAATCCCTCCTCCATTTTATTTTTTCATCCGAATTTTCCCCTTGAATTTTATTTAGATTTCAATTTAATCCTTTTTATATACTTACGTTTATTTTATTCGAATTTGAACCCTATAATTTCATTTTACTTACAATCAAGCCCTTATTCATGTTTATTTATTATAAACTATTTATTTATTTTAAATTTTATATATTAAACTATTGTAAATTGTTTTAGATATATTATTTTAAATTATTTCATATACTATATACTTTAAATTGCTTTATATATATTAGTTATTTTAAACTTGTGCTATGTATCATTCATTTTCAATTGTTTTATTGTTTTCTTTAAATTTTTTCATAAATTATCAATTTCAAATTCTCATATGTATTATCTATTTTTTTTATATACCATTTATTTTTTACGGTGTTTTGTATACTACTTATTTTAAATTTCTTTTTACATAGTATTTATTTTAAACTCATTTATATATTATTTTTCTTAAATTATTCTACATATTATTTATTTTAAATTTATTTTTTTTACTCGAATATTATTTATTTCAAACTTTCGCCCATATTACTTATTTTAAAATTCTTCATACATAGAATCTATTTTTAAATTGTTTTGTATATTGTTGATGTTGAATTTCTTTTTTCACATTATTTATTTCAAATTCATTTATTATCATTTTAAAGTTTGCTTTACATTTTATTTATTTTAATTTGCTTTATAATCTCTTGTAAATTGTTATATATGATGCTTAATTTATTTGTCTTTGATTATTGATGTTGATATCTAAATAGTACAAGCTATGTGATTATTGCTCTTGTATGTATTATAATTTGTTTATTCGTATTTTCATAACATTGTTATTCATTCGTATAGTATTTTATTTATGTATTTTTGTTCCATGATCGTTACTATTTTCATATTATGTCATCACATTGTGCATTAAATCCTAACATATTTATCCAACTTAGATCGTCGTATTTTACTCCAAACAAAATAAATGTATGTCTCTACATGTTGCACTCGCTATTATCCAAAAACGGAAAATTTTCAAAATAAGGTAATATTCCGCGTTTTGGAAATTCAAGAAAATCGTGCCCTAACTTATTGGGTTTCGGCTTTTCTCGTTTAGCCTAAATGACGGAATATCCTTTTAAAACAAAATACAAGTTTAAAATAAAAACTTATTCTCGGGAATTCGAAAACGTTGTGTCCTAACTTACTGGATGTGACATTTTGTTACCTTGAGATAAGATTTTTTAGGCAATGTTCCGTGTTTGGAAATTCGAGAAATCGTGCCCTAACGTGCTGGGTTTCAGTTTTTCGTTTGGCCAAATAATCGAATATCCTTTTGATATTTTCAATGCATGAGTCTCGGAAATCATGAGAGGATCTTGTATTCGAGGATTTAAATTATTGTAACACCCCAAACCCGGTCCAAACATTACGACCGAATTTGGTATGCCACAGAGAAAAACTTTTTTGAAAATCCCTTTAAGCCGATTAAAATTTTTGATAAAAGATATTGCCTTGTTTTTAAAACGGTTGAGGTGTATGAAGAAATCATCACTTAGTGTTGTTTAAAAAAATATATTAAATCAGGTTGTTACAGATTCAAGTGTACCCGATGGCACAATAAAACATTTTACGTATTAATTTTTAGAAAACATGTGTACCCATTTTAATATCATGAAGTAGTTTAAGCAAATTATCAAAACATGTAAAATATTCCAAGTGCAATATTAGGAGGCCTTATTACAACTTAAATAAAATAAACCCATAATAAAATAAAATAGTTCAAAATCCACCTAGTCCATATTTTCATTTCATGGCCACCTCGAGTCCATCCGGCTCCTTATCCGCAGCTACGAATCATCTGAAAATGTTAAAGGAAAAAGGCGAGTCATCAAGACCCAATGTGTAACCCTTTTTCCCGGTTTAATGTAACATCATACACAATCATAATTAATTTAATATGCACAAATGTAAAATGCACCCAACTTAGCCATCCGAACACCTTTCTCTACCCCGTGTGGTACCAAACCACTGGTGGTGCCAAACCACTGGTGACATATAGTCACGAAATCCGTCATTTTGTGGTGCCAAACCACTGGTGACCCGAAGTCACAAATCAAATGATGGGGCCAACCCATCGTGTGATACCAAATCACTGGCGTCAATCCCGTATCTCAAAGTGGGGCCAACCCACGGTGGTGCTAAGCCACAGGGACGAGACGCTATGAGGTGCCAAACCTCTGGAGGTGCCAAACCTCTGGTGACCGTAGTCACAATGTGGTACCAAACCACTGGTGTCCGTCGACACGAATATCACTGCCCCCTCCTCTCATCAACCCACATCAATCAATTATATAACAGAGTTTATGCCAACATATATATATATTTAAATCACATATATCAAATATGCCATGCTTCCCAAAAGCATCAATAGAAAACTCATACTGTCAGGAACTTACCTGAATCATCGCTTATACCGTTATGGTATTAAATCCAAAGCTACATGAACCAGATTTAGCATACACAAATATTTAGCACAGTTTATTAATCATAAAGTGTGTATACATACACACCTGAAATTAAAGAAAGCCTTAAATCCCGAAGAACCAAATCGGCTACCCACAATATCCTTGCCCTATATTCGGCCAAACAAAAGATTAGTGCCATAGCCTATTCGGCCAAACCAAAAATTAATTGCAAAGGGTTCCTTGTGAACCCGAAACCTTACCCAAATGCCTTTGAATACTAGCCACCACACTCCAAGCGCTTTTGCTTCCCTAAATCGGCAATCACATGTTAATAGCCTTCGGCTTAAACAAATAATAAAGAGATTAAACTACTAACACATTCTTACCACCACTTACCAACCAATCAATCAAAGGTGACGGCTTCACTAGATTGCTTCCAACACTTCGAAGGCCCTACAACAAAACCGATTCCAAATCAGTCGATTCACACTTGCAATCCAATACCGAAATCGGCTCTTACCCCTTTAGAAGTCGACAAGAACAAGAGAACCAAAGAAAAGGCATTCGGCCTTGGACACTCACCTTAGAGTCGATTGGAGGAAAAAGTAGAAGAGGCACCCTTGCTAAAATATTCGGCCAAGGCTACACAAAATAGGAGAAGAGAGTTTCGGCACACCCAAAGGAGTATATTCGGCTAATAAAGAAAATATTGAGAAGAAAGGGGAATAGGGGCTTCGGTTTTGAGAAGAAAAGAAAAGAAATAGATGGAAGATGATGGTGTAGGAGATTCGGCCAATGTCTAGAAAAAGAAAGAATGGTTTTTTTGGTTTTGATAAAGGTTGAAAAGAGAGTGAAAAAGAATTGATCAAAAGAAGAAAAAGAGGAATGGGAGAAATGAGATTCGGTCAACACTAATTTTTACCAAAGAAGAAAATGCACAAAATACAAAAATGTAGTTTGGTTCAAAAGGAAAAATGAAAGAAAGAAAGTGGTATTTATTTCAAACAAAATGAAGCTAACATCAAAAGAAATTTTGCACCAAAAGTACCCTAGACATTCGGCCAAAGGTGAGAGTTTTTGGAGAGGGAAAACAAAATGTAAAAAGATGTTCAAAAGAAGGAATTGGCCAACTATTTACCCCCCAAACCACCTAACAACAATCGGCCATCCCCCTTTCCCACACATGCCGTCCACATTCAACCACTAAAGGCCTAGGAAAACTTTCCAAAACATCCACCACCCTTCATGCCTTTGTCCCCTCATCATACCATAAACTCAAGATTCTTATCCCCAATATCAAGCTTTCCTTAAACATATATTCAACTTACCAAAATAAATAGTCCAACCTATCATAAATAAGTTTGACCGTCCATCAATGCTAGATCACAAAAATAAACCTTCAAAATGCTAAACATGCTACTCGAACCTCTAACCTCAAGCCACCTTTCAAGCTCCTTAACCAACTTGCCACTTACTCCTCTTATGCTTTAATTAACACTTAAATTAACTTAAGTGCTAAGCTCACTTAATCCACTTCATTAAATAAACCATACTAAACATTATTCTACTAAACCGAGCCTACTCAAGACCCCTAATTAAGTCTTATAACACCACGAATAATATCACAGCAATTCAAACACAAGAAAAATAATTCAATCACAAATAACCCCTATTTTAGGATGTTACAGTTCTATCCCCCTTAAAAATAATTTCGACCTCGAAATTACCTGATCAAAAGAGATGGGGGTATTGCTGACGCATCACATCCTCGGGTTCCCACGTCGCTTCCTCCGTACCATGGTTTCGCCATAGCACTTTCACCAAGGGTACTGACTTCCTACGTAAAACCTTGACATCACGATCTAATATCTGAACTGGCTCCTCCTCGAAAGATAGGTCTGAGTTAACCTCAATCTCTGTCACTGGCAAGACGTGTGATGGATCAGACCGATACCGTCTAAGCATCGACACATGGAAGACATCATGAATCTGACTCAACTCTGCCGGTAGCTCGAGCTGATAAGCTACCGGTCCCACTCGCTTTAACACTGTATATGGCCCGATGAACCTTGGGCTTAGCTTCCCTTTTCTTCCAAATCGCAACACCTTCTTCCAAGGCGACACCTTCAGAAAGACTTTATCTCCTACCTCGTATTCCATTTCCTTGCGCTTGAGATCGGCATAAGACTTTTGCCTATCTGATGCCTCCTTGAGACGAGTCCGGATTAACTTAACTTTATCTTCAGTTTCCACTACCAATTCTGGACCCAAGACATGTCGCTCCTTTAGTTCCGTCCAACACGTAGGAGTACGGCACTTCCGTCCATACAGTGCCTCGAATGGTGCCATCTGAATGCTCGCTTGATAACTATTGTTATAAGCGAACTCTGCCAACGGTAGATACTCTTCCCAACTACCACTGAAATCCAGAACGCATCTTCTGAGCATATCCTCTAAAATCTGTATCACTCTTTCCGATTGTCCGTCAGTTTGCGGGTGAAAAGCTGTGCTGAAGTCCAATCTCGTTCCCAAGGCTTGATGCAAGGCTCTCCAAAACCTTGATGTAAACCTCGGATCCCTATCCGATATAATCGATACTGGCACACCATGCAATCTTACTATCTCGGCTACATATAACTTTGCTAGCTTCTGAAGCGAATAATCCACCCTTACAGGTATGAAATGCGCTGTCTTAGTTAGTCGATCCACAATTACCCAAACCGAGTTCTTCTTACTAGGCGTGAGGGGTAATCCACTGACAAATATGGAGTAACCCTGATGGCAATTGATGTTCAGCTTTCACTTGCTGACACGTCAGACACTTACCCACGAATTCAGTTACCTCACGCTTCAACCCAGGCCACCAGAACTGTTTCCGCAAATCTCCATACATCTTGCTACCTCCCGGATGCATAGCGTATGGGCTGCTATGTGCATCTTGGAGAATCTTCCGCCTCAATTCCACATCTTTCGGCATACAAGCTCGCCCTTGAAAACATAGCACTCCCTCACCAGACAAATTGTACCCTTCCAAACCACCGTCTTGAACTTGCAACCTCCTCGCATTCAAACTGTCATCCACAATTTGCTTTTCCTTAATCTCCTCAATCCAAGTTGGCTTAACTTGCAGTTCTGCCAAAAGACTTCCATCGTCGTATAGACTGAGGTGAGCAAACATCGCTCTTAAGTCTGTCACGACTTTTCGGCTCAAGGCGTCAGCCACTACGTTAGCCTTACCCGGATGGTACTCAATCGAACAATCGTAGTCCTTTAACAATTCAATCCACCGACGCTGCCTCAAATTCAAATCCTTCTGAGTCAAGAGATACTTCAGACTTTTATGATCCGTATAGACTATCGACTTCTCCCCGTACAGGTAATGCCGCCATATTTTGTATGTCAAAACTATGTTGCAAGAGAACATTAAAAATCACATTATTCAAAGTCAATGATGCAATATCTTTAACATGGACTATATAAAAAAAAACTGTTGTTTTACCTGTCCTTGTTTATCAACAAATCTCAAAATAATTGCCATTTGCTCTTTTTTTGACTCGTCTTTCACTTCATCCACAATAATGCTGAACTTTCTGTCACCAATTACTTCACGAATTACATTACGAACTCTACTGGCATAAATTTGCAATATCTCTTTTCGTATTGTTGAAGAAGTATAACTAGCATTTTGTAGAGCACTTTTGAAAACATCTTTAACTTTCTCATCATACGATGTTAATAGTGATAACAATTCAAGAAAGTTCCCATGATTTTTTGATCCTGAGCTTTCATCATAACCTCTAAAAGCACACCCTTGAAATGAAAACCATCAAACAACATCTATATTAGTTTTCAGACGTAGACGATTAGCTGCAATTTGTTGTGCTTTTTTTCTATCAAGTGATACTTCAATATGTTGAGCTTGATTCATTAAATCTACATAAGCTCATTATGCATTGTTATGCAGTGAATTCAGATCTTTTCCCATACGTGTCAAAAAAGCACAATTGCATCCATCGTGTACCTTTTCCAATTACTAAATCCACTATGAGTAAATGTTGTAACACCCCAAAATATCTATTTTTGTTAATCTGTATGTGTGTGACATAAATACTTGTCTGCTTCAATGGTTAAGTGCTCTGGGTGTATGTGGGAGGTCCCAAGTTCGAGCCATGACTTGGGCAAATTTTTGGTTTTTTTAAATAAAACCCCATCTTGGGTTAGAAGGCTTTTAAGTAAAAGTTGGTAAATACTTAACAGAATGAGCCTACTGGTCTGGTGGTTGAGTGGAGTGTTGGTGTGAATGAGGTCTTCTGTTCGAGTCTGGGCAAGAGCATTATTTTTGCTTGTTCATCTAGAAGAGTTCGTGTTGGATTAAAAAGCTGAGTAGTTGGATGTAGTGGGAAGTAGTGGAGTGATTTAGGGGATTAGGGAATATCTGGTATTTTTTTCTTTTCCAAAAATTCGATTCTTCTTCTTTCTCAAAAACTCTCTTTCGTTTTCTTCACCTTTTCCCCCTGCTGCCGATTTTTGTGCCTTCCCATTTGCTGAGCTACCTTTTTCTTCCTTTCTCTTACTGCTATTTTTCTTCTCTTGACCTTTCTTTTACTTCCTTTCTGCGCAACGTCCTCATCGCTCTTTCGGTAAGTCTAGTTTTTTATTAAACTTTAATTGTGATTTGGACAAGTGTTAATAAGGATTCGTTCGGTGATTAAAGGCTTATCGAAGGGCTGATTATCGTTCATCGACGTTCTAAGGGCGTGAAATTCCTGTTATTCGATAGAAGGTAATGGTTTCATTGTTCGAAAGATATTTATCTCATTTCGGGATTAGTTTAGTTTAGTTGGTTAAGTGATTAATTGAGTGAAATATTGGTTAATTATAGGTACCGGAGTGCTAGGAAGCGTGTAGGCATAAAAAATGATACAGGTGTGTACCCGAAAATACAGAAAACAGAATTTTGGCAAAAGTTGAAAACCCCACTGTCGACACTACACGGGCGTATGGCAGGCCATGTGGTAGGTCGTGTGCCCCTACACGGCCGTGTTATTGACGAGGCCAGGCCGTGCGCGAAGGACACGCCCGTGTGATGGCCAGGCAGGCCGTGTGTGACACACGGGCTAGACTGAATTGGGTCGTGTGGGTCTACACGGGTAATCCACACGGGCGTGTGGGATTTTGTGCCAGGCCGTGCGATCCACACGGCCAAGGCCAATTTGGACCGTGTGGGCCCACACGGGCAGACCACATGGGTGTTTGAGCCCATTTTTACTGAAATGTTTGCTAAGGTTGCACGGGTCGCCCAAGTCAACTGTAAACCTTCCATAGGGTCGGTAAGCACTTCCTAGACCCTTAACTGTATGTTATTGATTATGTGAATTACGTACTGAGCATGTTATATACCGGCATGTATACTTAACTGTATGTGTATCTGATAGACTTGTTATAGCATGACATATTATTGTATGTTGCATTGCATTGGGTTGGGGTTGATATTATTCAGAGGAAGTGTACTGAAAGGCTTTTAAGCCTAATATACTGGTAGCTCAGCTGCAAATTACTATTTTGTGCCGCATTCGGTACTACATGGAGTGTAGGGATGGGTAGGTTGATTAAATCCCCATATGGAGTGTAGGGTTGGACGGAGACGGTGTGTAGAGGCTGATTGGGTAGGACTTTGCTACTGTATATCTGCTACTATTATTGATGGGCTTAGGCCCTTGTGTATATTGATTTTGATACTGTATTGGGCTAAGGCCTAACTGATCCTGATACTGAAATGGGCTTAGGCTCAAGACTGCTATTGACTGTGCACTGCGATTGTTGCTTGTTTTGCTCTGCGGGATTACACACTGAGTTTACGAAAACTCACCCCTCTTTGTTTAATGTGCACAGGTAATCCCTAGACCTAGATGGATCAGTGTGGTGGAGGACTCGATGGTGACCACGGTTCTGGGCTGTCATGGTTTTAATTTATGATTATTGGTTTTATTTTTATTCTATTTTTACTGGTTCAATTTTTGGGTTGTAATTGGACTTTCAGACTTTGGTTTTGTTTTGGGTTTTAAATATCTTTACTTTATAGATTACAACTGCTAGTAGTAGGAAACCTCGATTTTCAAAAGATACAAATGATTTTCGAAAATGCACGATTGTTTTAGCTGTTTAAAAAGCTTCTGCATCGAATAACATTTTGAAATTTTCGACTAAATGAGTAACACGATTTTAGAACTAATAAGATATTAAGTAATTCAAAGGAAATGGTTTTATCGCAACGGCACGGTTTTCAAACACCCTATCATGTGACATCGCGAGATCCGACCATAGCGTCTAGGTCAGGTTTGGGTGTTACATTTAGTGGTATCAGAGTCAAGTTACAAAACTCGGTTGTAGATTATGGGTTTTAAAATTTGGTTTTGAAGAATTGATTACAAAATGATTTGAAATATTTTACTGAGTAAGTGGTACATCAAGTTTCCGGTGCCGATCCTGTAAGTATTCTGAACTGTGAATTGTTTTAAATTGAAACATTATTGATAGTATATTCTGAAACTACTATAGGTAGTATATTGTACTGAAAACACTTTAGTTAGTGTATACTAAAAACTGTAGTGAAACTGCGATATACGAAAACAAACTCTGAATTACCGATAATGTTCTACATAAAACATCTGTAATAAATATTGAATTGTAACTGGTTCATAAAATTTCTAAATACAGATAATTCGATTAGATATGAGCACACGAGGTATCCGCAGACGGGGTACTAGAGGTCATGGTAGAGGCTGTAGAGGGGCTCGAACTAGGTCCTCATCTTCTGGAAACCTGCCTAACTTGGATACTAGTGAGAATCCAGTTTCACCTGCGACTGAGAGTGGGTCTCAAGACCGCATGGCTGGGGAAAACGCACTGTTCCAGGCTATGCTCAGGATTTTGGAGAGGGTCACTGGGCCCAATACTGGATCTAGGGGCTGAGGGTCGATTATAAAATGACTCCGATCTAATGGGGCTGAGTTATTTAAGGGTGTCACTGGAGTTGCCCCTAATGTGGCCGAGTACTGGATTGAGGCCACGGAGAGGATATCAGTGGTGCATGATGAAGCATATCAGTGGTGGCTTACTGTTAAAGAGGGCATTCAGCCCGAACGATTGACCTGGGAGTTCTTTAAGATCGCCTTCTAGGGAAAATATGTGGGAGCCAGTTACATGGATGTCCGTAGGATGGAGTTTCTGAATTTAACTTAGGGAGATTGATCAGTAGCCGAGTATGAGGTCTAGTTTTTGAGACTGAGCCGCTACGCGCGAGGTATAGTGGCGTCTAAGTACAAGCGATGTGCCCGCTTTGAGTATGGCATCAGAGATTTTTAAGCGCTGGTTGAGAAGGCGAAGATCGCTGAGGAGGTTAAGCGCGCTGAACGCCAAAACTGAGATAGAGAGAGAGGTAGGAATAAAAGGGATTTTGAGCCTTTGGGTGCGGTGCAAAGGCCTAGGAAAAATGCCAGAGTTGATGGGCCGGTTACAGTTGGGCCCCCTGTTGGTGCTACTGGACTGCAGCCATGTACTGATTATGGTAGAGTCATTAGGGTGAGTGTTAGAAGAGGACTGGGGCATGCTCAAGATGTGGGTCTTTGGAATATCGCATTAGAGAATGTCTGCTGAGGGCTGATCAGAGGCAAGCTCTGGGTACTAGAACTATACAGCCACCGAGGGTAGTTCAGCAACCACCGATGGGCCATGATTAGGCCATAGGTGGTAATGGTATGGGCCATGGGCAGGGAGCACAGGGTAGAGATGCCGGACAGACTGAAGCGATGTAGCCAGCTCTAGTTTATGCTGCTCATCGCCGAGAGGATGGAGATGCTCCGAACATCATCACTGGTACGTTTCTTATTTTTGATATACCATATACTGCATTGATAGATATAGGATCTACTCACTCCTATATAGCCTGTACTGTGTTTGGAAATTTGGGGATCTTAGTTGAGAGTACTATGAATGAGGTTACTTTACTGAGTCCGTTGGGGCAATCTATAAGGGTTAACAAGCTGTTTAGATACGTTCCTTTAGAGGTTCAAGAAGAAATCTTTCTAGCTGATCTGATGGAGCTTCCCTTTGGAGAGTTAGATTTAATTCTGGGGATGGACTGGTTGGTCAAGCATCGCGTTAGCTTGGACTGTACGACTAAGAAGGTCGTATTGAGAACTGAAGAGGATGATGATGTAGTCATAATTGGAGAGTACCGTAATTATTCAACTAATGTGATTTCTGCACTAGTGGAGGAAAAGTTGGTACGTAAGGGATGTGAGGCATTCTTAGCTTATGTAAGTGTTTCAGATTCCGGGGATTCCTCTGTTAAGGACATCAGAACGGGAAAAAATTTTCCGGACGTCTTTCCTAAGAAGCTACCTAGTTTACCTCCAGATCGTGAAGTGGAGTTTGGTATTGAGGTCCTATCTGGTACAGCTCCGGTGTCCATCGCTCCCTATCGAATGGCACCAAAGGAGCTTGTGGAGCTAAAGGCTCAAATTCAGGAGTTATTGGATCGTGGGTTCATCCGCCCTAGTGTATCTCCGTGGGGAGCACTGATACTGTTTGTGAAAAAGAAGAATAGATCCATGCGGATGTGAATCGACTACCGGCAAGTGAACAAGTTGACCATTATGAATAAGTACCTCCTACTGAGGATAGATGATCTGTTTGACCAGTTTCGAGGAGCTTCGGTGTTCTCTAAGATTGACCTCCGATCTGGGTAACATTAGTTGAGGGTCAAGGAGGCTGACGTACATAAAATGGCATTTAAGACTCGTTATGGTCACTACGAGTTCCTAGTAATGCCCTTTGGATTGACTAATGCACCGGCATCTTTCATGGATTTGATGAACTGAGTATTTCAGTCTTATTTGGATCGGTTTATGGTGATGTTCATCGATGATATACTGGTTTACTCGAGGACTGAGGATGAGCATGACGAGCACCTTAGGGTTGTTCTGTAGACTTTGAGGGAAAAATAGCTCTATGCTAAGTTTAGCAAGTGTGATTTCTGGCTAAGTGAGGTGACATTTCTGGGTCATGTGGTTTCTGCTGAGGGGATTCGAGTTGATCCTCAAAATATTGAGGCTGTATTGGAGTGGGAGTAGCCTAGGAACGTGTCTGAGATCCGCAGTTTTCTGGGACTGGCGGGTTATTATCGGTGATTTGTAAAGGGCTTCTCATTGATTACAACACCCTTGACTAAGCTGCTAAGTAAGGGTGTGCCATTTAATTGGACTGATGCACAGCAAGAGAGCTTTGATAAGCTCAAGACTGTACTGACTGATGCCCCTTTTCTGATACAGCCGGAGTCTGGAAAGGAGTTCACTGTTTATAGTGACGCGTCACACGTCGATTTGGGATGTGTGTTGATGCAAGATGGTAAGGTGGTTGCATATGCATTTCGTTAGCTTAAGACTCATAAGGCGAATTATCCGACGCATGACTTAGAGTTGGCTGCGGTAGTTTTCGCATTGAAAATCTAGAGGCATTATTTGTATGGTGAGAAGTGTATCATCTACACTAATCACAAGAGCGTCAAGTATGCCCTTACTCAGAAGGAGCTGAATCTTAGGCAGCGTTGATGGATTGAGCTGCTCAAGGACTATGACTACACCATTGAGTACCACCCTGGCAAGGCCAATGTTGTGGCCGATGCTTTGAGCCGTAGGGCTATAACTGATCTGAGAGTGATGTTCGCTCGACTTAGTCTGTTCGAGGACTGGAGTTTGTTGGCTGAGCTGCAAGTCAAACCAACTTGGATCGAGTAGATTAAGGGTAAACAGTTGGAGGAGGAGTCTTTGGGTCTTCAATTCCAATAGATTGAGGGTGGTAGCACTACGGACTTTGGGTTGAACTTTGAGGGTGTATTGTGTTTCCGATGCTGGATATGTGTATCAAACGATACTAGTCTAAGGCAGTCTATACTGAGAGAGGCGCATAGTAGCCCTTATGCTATGCATCCTAGTGAAAATAAGATGTACCAAGATATTCAAGAGTTATATTGGTGGCCAAGATTGAAGCGAGAGGTTACTGGTTTTGTGGCTAGATGTCTGACATGCCAACAGGTTAAGGCTGATCATCAGTTGTCTTCGGGTTTGCTACAGCCGATTAAGATTCCCCTTTAGAAGTTGGAATGTGTAACGATGGACTTCGTTAGTGGGTTACCCTTGACACTCACTAAGAAGGATTCTGTTTGGGTCATTGTGGATCGATTGACCAAGTTAGCGCACTTCATACCGGTTCGTATCGATTATTCTCTACAGAAGTTGGCGAAACTTTATATTTCTGAGATAGTGAGACTGCATGGGGTACCGCTTTCGATCATCTCTGATAGGGATCCTCGCTTCACGTCTCGATTTTGAAAAAAGTTATATGAGGCTCTGGGTTTGGGATTGGACTTCAGTACTGCGTTCCATCCTCAGACCAATTGTCAATCAGAGAGGGTGATTCAGATACTAGAGGATATGTTGAGGAGTTGTGCTATTGATTTCCGAGGCAGTTGGGAGGATTATCTGCCACTAACGGAGTTTGTTTTTAATAACAGCTTCCAATCTAGTATTCAGATGGCACCTTACGAGGCACTGTATGGTCGCAAGTGTCGTACTCATTTGTGTTGGACTGAGTTGGGCGAGCGACATGTTCTGGGTCCTGAATTGGTTTCTGAGACTGAGGATAAGGTTAGACTGATTCGGGATCGACTAAAAGCGGCATTGGACAGGCAGAAATCTTATACAGATCTGAAAAGACGCGAGTTGAGTATTCTGTGAGGGACTTTGTTTTTCTTAAGGTCTCGTCATGGAAGAAGATTTTGAGGTTTGGTCGTAAGGGCAAGATAAGCCCTAGGTTTATTAGACTTACCGTATTCAGAAGCGAGTGGGACTAGTTACTTATCAGTTGGACTTATCTCCGGAGTTGGATTAGATTCATGACATGTTGAGGCACTATCGCTCTGATCCTACGCACATTGTTCCTGCTGAGGAGATTGAGGTTAGGCCAGACTTGACCTTTGAGGAGGAGCCGGTTCAGATTCTGGATCGTGACATAAAGGTTCTGAAGAGGAAATCTATTCCACTGGTTAAGGTTTTATGGCGTAACCATAGCACAGAGGAGGCTACGTGAGAGCCTGAGGATGCGATGCGTCAGAAGTATCCTCATCTGTTCTAACCATGTAAATTTCGAGGACGAAATTTTCTTTTAGGGGGTAGAATTGTAACACCCTAAAATATCTATTTTTGTTTTCTTGTGTGTGTGACATACATATTTGTCTACTTCAATAGTTAAGTGCTCTGAGTGTGTGTGGAATGTCCAAAGTTCGAGCCATGACTTGGGCAAATTTTTGGTTTTTTTAAATAAAGCCCCATCTTGGGTTAGGAGGCTTTTAAGTAAAAGTTGGTAAATAATTAACAAAATAGGCTTACTGGTCTAGTGGTTGAATGGAGTGTTGGTGTGAAGGAGGTCTTGTGTTCGAGTCTTGGCAAGAGCATTATTTTTACTTGCTCGTCTAGATGAGTTTGCGTTGGATTAAAAAGCTGAGTAGTTGGATGTAGTGGGAAGTAGTGGAGTGATTTAGGGGGTTAGGGAATATCTGGTAGTTTTTCTTTTTTCCAAAAATTCGGTTCTTCTTCTTTCTCAAAAACTCTATCGTTTTCTTCACCTTTTCCCCATTGCTACCGATTTTTGTCTTCCCATTTGCTGAGAGCCTTTTTTTCCTTTCCCTTGCTATTATTTTTCTTGTTTTGACCTCTCTTTTACTTCCTTCCTGTGCAACGTCCTCGTCGTTCTTTAGGTAAGTCTAGTTTTTTATTATACTTTAATTGTGATTTGGACAAGTGTTAATAAGGATTTGTTTGGTGATTAGGGGCTTATCGAAGGGCTGATTGTCGTTCATCGACATTCTAAGGGCGTGAAATTCCTGTTATTCGATAGAAGGTAATGGTTCGTTGTTCGAAAGATGTTTATCTCGTTTCAGGATTAGTTTAGTTTAGTTGATTAAGCGATTAATTGAGTGAAATATTGGATAATTAGAGGTACTGGAGTGCTCAGAAGTGTGTAGGCATAAAAAACGATACAATGTGTATCCGAAAATGCAAAAAATGAGGTTTTGACAAAAGTCAAAAACCTCACTGTCGACGTCACACGGGCATGTGGTAAGCCGTGTGCCCCTACACGACCGTGTGATCGACGAGGCCAGGCCGTGCGCGAAGGACATGGCCGTGTGATGGCCAGGCAGGCTGTGTGGGCTACACGGGCGTGTGAGATTTTGGGCCAGACTGTGCGATCCACATGGCCCAGGCCAATTTGGACCGTGTGGGCCACACGGGCGTATGGGCCCACACGGGCAGACCACATGGGCGTGTGAGCCCATTTTTACTGAAATGTTTGCTAAGGTTGCACGGGTCGCCCAAGTCGACTGTAAACCTTCCATAGGGTTGGTAAGCACTTCCTAGACCCTTAACTGTATGTTATTGATTATGTGAATTACGTACTGAGCATGTTATATACCGACATGTATACTGAACTGTATGTGTATCTGATAGAATCGTTATAGCATGACATGTTATTGTATGTTGCATTGCATTGGGTTGGGATTGATATTATTTGGAGGAAGTGTACTGAAAGGATTTTATGCCTAATATACTAGCAGCTCAGCTGAAAATTACTTTTTTGTGCTGCATTCGGTACTACATGGAGTGTAAGGATGGGTGGGTTGATTAAATCCCCACATGAAGTGTAGGGTTGGACGGAGACGGTGTGTAGAGGCTGGTTGGGTAGGACTTTGCTACTGTATATCTGCTACTGTTACTGATGGGCTTAGACCATTGTGCATATTGATTCTGATACTGTATTGGGCTAAAGCCTAACTGATTCTGATACTGAAATGGGCTTAAGCCCAAGACTGCTATTGACTGTGCACTGCGATTGTTGCTTGTTTTGCTCTGTGGGATTACACACTGAGTTTACGAAAACTCACCCCTCTTTGTTTAATGTGCACAGGTAATCCCCAGACTTAGATGGATTGGTACAGCGGAGGACTCGATGGTGACCACAGTTCTGGACTGTCATGGTTTTAATTTATGATTATTGGTTTTATTTTTATTTTATTTTTACTGGTTAAATTTTTGGGTTGTAATTGGACTTTCGGACATTGGTTTGGTTTTAGGTTTTAAATATTTTTACTTTATAGATTACAACTGCTAGTAATAGGAAACCTCAGTTTTCAAAAGAAACAAATGATTTCGAAAACACACGATTGTTTTAGCTGTTTAAAAAGCTTTTGCATCTAATAACGTTTTGAAACTATCGACTAAATGTGTAACACGATTTTGGAACTTATAAGATATTAAGATAAGTAATTCAAAGGAAATGGTTTTATCACGACGGCACGGTTTTCAAACATCCTATCATGTGACATCACGACATCCGGCCATAGTGTCTAGGCTGAGTTTAGGGTGTTACAAATGTAGTCGATCCAAAACGACTACTTGGATTGCTATTAAAAAGAAAACAAGGCAAACAAAATACTATATCTTTAGAAGGTGAATAATCTAACCAAGAAAATTGTTTAAACCATGATGGTTGAAATAACGAGGATGCTTTTTTGAATTGGAAGCAGGATATTCTGAAAGAATAGGTTGATATGGTCCAGCCTTAATATAAGCTCTTCGAATTTCATCACGCACATTAACCGGATACTCATATATTTGCTTATGTAACCCAGGTTCACGTTCTATGTTAGACAACTCAAGTGCCTCATATTCAACTCTAGGAATTTTAGAAGGAGAGCATCATAATTTAAAGGAGCAAGTGACGAAGGTGGTACCTCAATTTGTGACGCTTTTGAAGGTGATTGTGTTGTCTCTGTACTTTTTTTTAAAAAGAACGAATCAATTATTTTCGACTTTATAACTACAATATCTTAAAAGATAAAAAAATAATAACTATAAAATAGAATTAAACAATAAATTTTAAAATACAATAAAAACAATTGTAAAATTGTAAAAAAGATGAAAAAAGCCCTTAGAAGATGAACTCGATGCCACATTTGAAAGACAAACGTTGATGACAATAGTTGTTAATAGAAATAGGAAAAGAGACTTCTTTTTCACTAGTTAAAAATTGAATTTTACCTTAAATTGTCATTTAATGTTATATTAAAAAGTGAACAACTATCATCTAAAAAAAGAAAGTTGGAAATATATCAATATTACATTTAATGTTATATTAACGTTGATTACAGTAATATATTATATAAATATTTAAAGTTAAAAAGTTAAAATATATTAATAGAAAAAATAAAAAAAGAACGACTTTTTTAATGTTTAATGTTGGAAAGGGAAGCTAAACAACAATTTAAGAGGGGGCCAAAGTTTTCAAATATTAAGGGGCTAAATAATAAATATTCTTTTTTATAATTTTAGGGGGGCCGAGGCCACTGCCAGCCCCCCCAGATTCGCCACTGGTTACAAGCTTAGTCATTTAATTACCTTTCAAGAGGGTTCACATATATATACACATCTCACACTTGGTATTTAACCAATGTGGGATCTAAGCCTTTACTTTACCTCAATAATACTTCCAAGTAGCTTACTTTGAGCATCAATTTCTCATTCACCACTCAACCATTTTGAGCATAAGATATACCGTTGTAAAGGTTTCATGGAGTAGAATATGAAACCTTAAAATTATGATTCAACTCTCCATCTTTACCTATTAAGAATATGTTTCAAAGTTCTTATAAAAAGCATTTTTTTCCAACAATTCCCCACATGAATGAAAATTGATAGTTTTATCAAAAAACATTAACCCGATGTGGTGATAAAATTTACGATCGATAGTTGCATAGGATAGGTAGGTATCCACCCTTGAACCTTTCCTTGTGAAAGTATATTTACTTATACTAGCTGACCAATAGAAGTGATGTGAAACACCCCAAACCCGGCCCACGAGCTTTGACCAGATTTGGTATGTTCCTCAAGAAAACCGGTTCAAATTCTTTTTGCTTTTTAGGAAAAGAACTTGTGCGATTTTTAAAAAAAGCATATTGTTTTGGGTTGGGCTTGAGTTGAAAATGAATTCGATTTTATATTGAAAACCCTTTTTAATTTTAAGTGATAAAACATATAGAGTATATTCAAAAATAAATTACCTAATATTTAACTTAATAAAAAATTGTAAACATAATTAAACAATAAGACAGAAATAAAATAGTTTACTATGGCCTTATTACATCAAATAATCCCAAAATTAAATTAGAGTACTTAATAAAATAAAAATCCAAATTAATTAAATTCCTTGCTGTGCATGGCCATCCCTAAGCTTCTGCCGAACCCGGTCCATTACTGATCGTCACCTGAAAATATTTCCCACAACGGGGTGAGTCAAACGGACTCAATGTGTAACCAACACTAAGTCCAAATAGATTAAGGCATACCATACATATCATATTCACATAATAATTCATATAACAAATAGTAATGCAACTTATTCACATGTGCTCACTTATTGGGCTTGGCCCATAACCATATCACATTTTTATAATAGGGTAGTTAACCACATAATTTCCACATACTGGGCTTAGCCCATTTCCACACTGATCCACATTCATATACTGGGCTTGGCCCTTTTCTTAATAATCCACATATCAACTGGGCTTGGCCCATTTCCACATTAAATATTCATATCAGATATAATATGCAAAGTGCACCCAACCCAACCTAGGGTCCATCCTCTACACACCCCCGTATCCAGCCTACCACACACCAGGGGATTAACAAATCACCCTCTCCTTTTCACTCCAAAGGCAATCAATGCCGTCCACGTGCAATTAAGCACAATAATCCACAACGCGACCTCAGTCAGCGCCAATCCACGATGTAGCCGTAGCTAACACCAAAACCACGATGGGACACATAGTCACTCATCAACCACGATATGGCACCTAGTCTATATCAACCACGATGAGGCACAGAGCTACTCATCAAACCACGCGAACTTAATCGCAAATAAATCCACAACGTGACCTCAGTCAACGTCAATCCACGATGTAGCTCAAGGCTAACATCAAACCACGTACTCGAAGTACACCCGTACCTTCTTTCATATCCCAACCCATGCACATGCAACATGTAATAGTGGCATAATAATAATAATAAATGCATGCACATGTTATTAAGGCAATCAATCACATTTCCACAGGCATAGTCACATTCACATCCCCTTTTCAATAACCCATATGCCCCATATCATATTATGCATTAACATGCCAAAATTCACATTCTTATCATTATTCTCATGTTAAATATAACATATTTCATAATCCTAGTGGGAGTAGGAAACGTACCTGAGTACTTTGTACCATAACATGATACTTAGCCATATTTTCACATTCTTAATATTACAATTAATTTAAACATAGCCATGATCATATCAAAACTTAGGGTAGGGTACACACCTGATTTGCTTAGTGATTCACTTAAATCTCGAAAAGCTTGATCTAATGCCTTAGATCTCAATTCCTTGTTGTCGAATTGACTATAGTCAAATCCCGAAACTTCGCAGAGTTCTCCCCTAGCAATCGACTAGGCACTAAAATCACTTAACTAATTAGTTTCGGCTTTTAAACGAACTAAGAAATAGATCCTCATACCAAAATAAGCCTTGGCCGAATGCTATAGACACTTACCTTGTGGATTTTAAATCCCGAAACTCACTGAATAACTAGGGAACACGCGGCTTATGGTGTACCTTCGGGAAAAGAACTTCTCCTTCCTTGTAGTCGACACTTAATAAATCCCGAAAGATCTCTTCAAGGTTTCGACAACAAGATATTAATGGGGTTAGTCCTGGATTTCGGCAAATCTTAAAAGAAAAAGGATGAAACCGAATGAGATCTTACCCTTACTTTAGATATCGACAGTTCCTTTGCTTGAAATCTCAAACTATTCGGTTATGGCCTTGATCTTAGCAAGCTTTAGGCTTTTGGAGGGATTAGAAAGAAAAGAGAAGGAAGAATAAAGATGGAGGATTCGGCTAGAACACAAGGTATGTCGGCTTGGCAAAAATAAAAGAGAAAGAAGAAAGTTTGCTAGGGAATTTTCGGCAGAGGTTTCCTTGAAGAGAAAAGAATGAATGAAGAATGGCCTCTCTTTTCCTTTTATAGCCGAATTTACTAAGCTAGAGTCCCTTACTTGGCCACCACTCTTCTATTTTGATAACTTTATCCCTTGATTTATGACTTTAATTATCAACAAAACTTAATCCAATATTTATTTCTTATCTCCTAATAAAAATAATACTAATAATAATCCTCTTTTATCTCTTCCTTATCTATCAAAATAAAAGAAATAATATCCACATTTATCACCCCTTTTAGCCGAATTTTAATAAGAATAAAACCTCATCTTAAACGCCTCCCAAAGACTCCCCAAGCCGTCCATCTCTTCCTCTTGTTGCCGCAAAAATAAAAGCTTTCTTCTGCTTCCTAAGTGATTCGAACCCTGGCCCAATTGCACATGTAGGTGGCGTCACATGCTAAGCCTTTAAGTGGCATTTCCAGGCCACTTTTACAAGCCCAATTTCATGTCATATTTCCTCTATAAATTTTCTTAAGGCCACCTTGCCTTAATTTCCTCTTTTTAAACTTTAAAACTTGACATTTCTTTACATTTCCAAGTTTCCAAAAATTTTCATTTGCCTCCTTTAAACTTAACATTTCCTTACATTTCCAAGTTTCCAGAAATGTTCACTTTCCTCTTTTGAATCATTCCTAAATCATTTCCTTACATTTCCTCACATTTCCTCACATTTCCTTACATTTCCTTACATTCCCTTACATTTCCATACATTTCCTTACATTTCCATACATTTCCTTACATTTCCTTACATTTCCATACATTTCCTTACATTTCCATACATTTCCATACATTTCCTTACATTTCCTTACATTTCATATATTTCCTTACATTTCCTTACATCTTAGGCTTCCTAAAACTCCTCAGAACACATCCAACACACCCACTGAGCCCACTATCTCAAGAATTACGCACGAACGCATAACCCCTAATCTAGGATGTTACAGTTCTACCCTCCTTAAAAATAATTTCGTCCTCGAAATTACTTACTAACGAACAGTCATACATCCTAGCTCACTACGCTACTGCTGCGCACTCTGATCTTAAGAAATTTTATGAATTAGCCTTTATTCCACTGATTACCCGCGAAGAAGTTTTATGAAAAGAAATTTTAGGAGTGATTCTTTCGTATTCATACATGCACACAGTCTTTACATCCATACATTCATCAATCAATTATGAACTTTCGTTCATTCAGAGAAATGTTGTAGTTTTCATTGTTGCTGTTTTCTCACTACCCAAGGGTATTTTCGTAATTTGCCCTACAGGGGTATTTTCGTAATTTGTCAAAATAAGGTTCCTTGTTGATTTTGTCAATAAGGGTATTTTGGTAATTTTTTTAAAATCCCAGGGATATTTCGGAAATTTTGAAATTACAGGGGTATTTCGGTAATTAACCAGGGTAAATTTGTAAATCTTAATAAATCAAGGATATTTCAAAATTTGTAAAACTTGAGGGTTCTTTTTGAGAATCTATTTTCCAAATCGGTGATGTTGCAAAAATTTTGAAAATCAGGGTTATTTTGGTAATTTTGTAAGTTAGGGGCAATTTCATAAATTTTTCCAAATCAGAGTATTTTGGACTTTTGCAAAATAGAGGTTTGGGATACTTTTACAAAATAAGAGAGTTTTATTGAAATTGGGGTAATATGGTAATTTTCAAATCCCAAGGGCAGTTTTGTAATTTTACAGCTAGGGGTATTTTAGTAATTTATCACAAATCAAGAATATTTGAGAGAATTTTATAAAATCGTGTTTGCAATTCAAAAGGGTAATTTTTAAAAGTTTTAAAACTAGGGTTTCCATAAAAATACGGCTAGTCCCTTTCGGGTTTTAGTTAGGGGTTTAGCCCATGAATAAGTCCTCTTGGCTAGGGTGAACCGAAGCTACGCACCAGGTAGGATTCGAGTGGAGAGGAGGTGAGTCACGTGGACTGCTTAAATACCAAGCTCCCACCGAAACCAATCCTAGACATGCGCACAATGGTTGCCACACCCTAACTCGGCGACTTAGACACAGGTTTGTTTTATTAAGCATTTAAGTCTTATGTAACTGTTGGGGTAAGCTAGCCTTAGAGTTCAAGTTCCTATCATGCTAATCTACGTTCCATTCCACTTCTACCCTTCTACAGATCACAATATAAATCACACAGAGGTTAGGGGTACTTACCTGGTGGACTGCGGGTCGGAGACTTAGGTGCCATGCCAGAAAAACCTGCTTTTTTCCAAAAATATTTTCATAAAACTCATTTGGGCTCGATTTGAAAATGTTTTGGGCCTAAAACCCCAGGCCGAGAGTTTAAAACTGGGCTCTGATACCAAATTGAAACACCCCAAACCCGGCCCACGAGCTTTGACCAGATTTGGTATGTTCCTCAAGAAAACCGGTTCAAATTCTTTTTGCTTTTTAGGAAAAGAACTTGTGCGATTTTTAAAAAAGGCATATTGTTTTGGGTTGGGCTTGAGTTGAAAATGAATTCGATTTTATATTGAAAACCCTTTTTAATTTTAAGTGATAAAACATATAGAGTATATTCAAAAATAAATTACCTAATATTAAACTTAATAAAAATTTGTAAACATAATTAAACAATAAGACAGAAATAAAATAGTTTACTATGGCCTTATTACATCAAATAATCCCAAAATTAAATTAGAGTACTTAATAAAATAAAAATCCAAATTAATTAAATTCCTTGCTGTGCATGGCCATCCCTAAGCTTCTGCCGAACCCGGTCCATTACTGATCGTCACCTGAAAATAGTTCCCACAACGGGGTGAGTCAAACGGACTCAATGTGTAACCAACACTAAGTCCAAATAGATTAAGGCATACCATACATATCATATTCACATAATAATTCATATAACAAATAGTAATGCAACTTATTCACATGTGCTCACTTATTGGGCTTGGCCCATAACCATATCACATTCTTATAATAGGGTAGTTAACCACATAATTTCCTTATACTGGGCTTAGCCCATTTCCACACTGATCCACATTCATATACTAGGCTTGGCCCTTTTCTTAATAATCCACATATCAACTGGGCTTGGCCCATTTCCACATTAAATATTCATATCAGATATAATATGCAAAGTGCACCCAACCCAACCTAGGGTCCATCCTCTACACACCCCCGTATCCAGCCTACCACACACCAAGGGATTAACAAATCACCCTCTCCTTTTCACTCCAAAGGCAATCAATGCCGTCCACGTGCAATTAAGCACAATAATCCACAACGCGACCTCAGTCAGCGCCAATCCACGATGTAGCCGTAGCTAACACCAAAACCACGATGGGACACATAGTCACTCATCAACCACGATATGGCACCTAGCCTATATCAACCACGATAAGGCACAGAGCTACTCATCAAAACATGCGAACTTAATCGCAAATAAATCCACAACGTGACCTCAGTCAACGTCAATCCACGATGTAGCTCAAGGCTAACATCAAACCACGTACTCGAAGTACACCCGTACCTTCTTTCATATCCCAACCCATGCACATGCAACATGTAATAGTGGCATAATAATAATAATAAATGCATGCACATGTTATTAAGGCAATCAATCACATTTCCACAGGCATAGTCACATTCACATCCCCTTTTCAATAACCCATATGCCCCATATCATATTATGCATTAACATGCCAAAATTCACATTCTTATCATTATTCTCATGTTAAATATAACATATTTCATAATCCTAGTGGGAGTAGGAAACGTACCTGAGTACTTTGTACCATAACATGATACTTAGCCATATTTTCACATTCTTAATATTACAATTAATTTAAACATAGCCATGATCATATCAAAACTTAGGGTAGGGTACACACCTGATTTGCTTAGCGATTCACTTAAATCCCGAAAAGCTTGATCTAATGCCTTAGATCTCAATTCCTTGTTGTCGAATTGACTATAGTCAAATCCCGAAACTTCACAGAGTTCTCCCCTAGCAATCGGCTAGGCACTAAAATCACTTAACTAATTAGTTTCGGCTTTTAAACGAACTAAGAAATAGATCCTCATACCAAAATAAGCCTTGGCCGAATGCTATAGACACTTACCTTGTGGATTTTAAATCCCGAAACTCACCGAATAACTAGGGAACACGCGGCTTATGGTGTACCTTCGGGAAAAGAACTTCTCCTTCCTTGTAGTCGACACTTAGTAAATCCCGAAAGATCTCTTCAAGGTTTCGACAACAAGATATTAATGGGGTTAGTCCTAGATTTCGGCAAATCTTAAAAGAAAAAGGATGAAACTGAATGAGATCTTACCCTTACTTTAGATATCGACAGTTCCTTTGCTTGAAGTCTCAAACTATTCGGTTATGGCCTTGATCTTAGCAAGCTTTCAGCTTTTGGAGGGATTAGAAAGAAAAGAGAAGGAAGAATAAAGATGGAGGATTCGGCTAGAACACAAGGTATGTCGGCTTGGCAAAAATAAAAGAGAAAGAAGAAAGTTTGCTAGGGAATTTTCGACAGAGGTTTCCTTGAAGAGAAAAGAATGAATGAAGAATGGCCTCTCTTTTCCTTTTATAGCCGAATTTACTAAGCTAGAGTCCCTTACTTGGCCACCACTCTTCTATTTTGATAACTTTATCCCTTGATTTATCACTTTAATTATCAACAAAACTTAATCCAATATTTATCTCTTATCTCCTAATAAAAATAATACTAATAATAATCCTCTTTTATCTCTTCCTTATCTATCAAAATAAAAGAAATAATATCCACATTTATCACCCCTTTTAGCCGAATTTTAATAAGAATAAAACCTCATCTTAAACTCCTCCCAAAGACTCCTCAAGCCGTCCATCTCTTCCTCTTGTTGCCGCAAAAATAAAAGCTTTCTTCTGCTTCCTAAGTGATTCGAACCCTGGCCCAATTGCACATGTAGGTGGCGTCACATGCTAAGCCTTTAAGTGGCATTTCCAGGCCACTTTTACAAGCCCAATTTCATGTCATATTTCCTCCATAAATTTTCTTAAGGCCACCTTGCCTTAATTTCCTCTTTTTAAACTTTAAAACTTGACATTTCTTTACATTTCCAAGTTTCCAAAAATTTTCGTTTGCCTCCTTTAAACTTAACATTTCCTTACATTTCCAAGTTTCCAGAAATGTTCACTTTCCTCTTTTGAATCATTCCTAAATCATTTCCTTACATTTCCTCACATTTCCTCACATTTCTTTACATTTCCTTACATTCCCTTACATTTCCATACATTTCCTTACATTTCCATACATTTCCTTACATTTCCTTACATTTCCATACATTTCCATACATTTCCTTACATTTCCATACATTTCCATACATTTCCTTACATTTCCTTACATTTCATATATTTCCTTACATTTCCTTACATCTTAGGGTTCCTAAAACTCCTCAGAACACATCCAACACACCCACTGAGCCCACTATCTCAAGAATTACGCACAAACACATAACCCCTAATCTAGGATGTTACATGATGTCCTTGAAGTGTTCTGCCCTTTGTGTAAACGATGATATACCTAACACAACTACCTCCCTAGCAAGGTTTTAGTTCTCATGGGTATGTTCATATAGCCGTGAACATCTCCTGGTTCTACAAGAGTTTGAGAGAACTATGCCCCAATAGCCTCCTTGAAGCGGCCCCACTTCACTCTTACATAGGTGACTTATGTTGTTCGACTCACCGAAACACACAATGGTCATTAAAAACATTACTTAACCTATCCCAAATTTAGTCATTGTTTACATCATAGGAACGGACTTGGTATAAGTACCGCTACAGTGACCTCACAAGGTCTATGCAATTAGGTCGTCCCTTTAAACCTAGATCTTGGGGTCTCCAGTCAACTAGGTAGGGTTTTCCTTCACATAGTGCCTTTTATTTTCATGGGCTTTAGTCACATTCCTTTTGACGTTTTAACAACATGATCTCATTTTAAGCCTTTAGTTAGCATATCCACAATGTTGTCTTTTGATTTTTCAAAATCATTAGAGATAACTCCGTTTGAGATCATTTGTTTAACGGTATTGTGTCGACGACTCATAGGTAGCAAGACACCCCCACACTTTCAAGTGGTTGTAGGATGGTTTTCTATATTTCCATAACTCATATGGTGTCTTGTCCCTTTTCTTATAGGATACCTTATTTAAGAAGTAATAGAAATGCTCCCCCCACATTTCATGTGATAACCTAGAGCTTTTTAGCAGTGTGTTTATCTTTTCCTTTAAAGTCTAATTTTTCTGCTCGATTACTCTATTTAAGGAAAGTATAGTGGTGTTACTTCATGAATAATGTCATGTTGTATACAATATTTAAATGATTCAACATATCCACCACCACGATTACTTAATCTTTTTATTAAGTTGGTTTTCAACTTTCTTGCTTATAAAGAATAAAATTCTCTTCATTTTTGCTTTTAAGCAAATATACGTAGCAATGAAGGTAATAAAAATATTTATTCCTTCCTCTCGTTTAAACAAGCTTTACAAGCATTGCTATGTATTAGATCAAGTGGTTTTTTTACCTTTGTTCATTTTTCCTCAACACATGTTTCACATTTATATTATAATTATTTTGAAACAAATGAATGTGCTCTAAGTTAATTTATGTACGTAAAGTATCATAATTAACATGTTCAAGCTTACTATGCCATAAATTAAATGACTTAAGCATATAAATAGAAAAAAGAACAACATTTTTATTCATAGTTTTGCTTTTACAGAGATAGCATTTAGTTCCCTTCCCACAAACATTCCCCTTTTTGAAAGAACATTCTTATTTATAGTTCTTGCGTAGGTTAGGAGCATAATTCCATATTGGACACTTCCTTGGAAATTTCTTCTACAACACTGGCCTCGTTTGCTCTAACTTTCTTTGGGATCATACAGTCGGATGATTTGTGCCCCATTTTGTTGCAATTGAAGCATTTTCTTTGAAATTTTTGCTTCTTGGAAACACCACCTTTTGGTCCTAGTTTAGACCCATTCTGCGGTTGTTTTCCCTTCTTGAAGTCTTTCTTGACTTCTACGATATTTGCCCTAACAATATTGTCATTTGCTACTTTGTTGAGCCTCTTTTTCGTACCTCTATTGTCTTCTTCAATCCAAAGTCTGGCAATTAGGTCTTCCATTGACATTTCCTTTCTTTTGTGCTTTAGGTAATTCTTGAAGTCATTTCAAGCAGGAGGCAACTTCTCAATAATGACTGCCACTTGGAAGGATTCACTTATTATCATCCATTCAGCAAGAATTTCGTAAATGATCAGTTGAAGTTCCTGCACTTGATTCATAACAAATTTAGAATCAACCATTACAAAATTCAACAATTTAGCAACTAAGAACTTTTTAGTTCCAGCATCTTCGACTTTGTATTTATGGTCCAACGATGTCCATAATTTCTTAACACTATACACTTCGTACAGTGCATCTAACAATCCATTCAAGATGTATTTTTTTAGGAAACCTAAATGTTTCCAAGCTTCAACAGCAGTGAAAGTGGTAACTTCATCTACCTCGCCCTTTTTAACAGTAGGAGGGTCATCTTTCAAAATTTTGGCCAAGTTCAACATAGTCAAATGAAACATCATTTTTTTTGTTGCCAAGTCTTGAAATTCGGTCCTGAGAATTTTGCAGGTTTCTAAATGTGGCTTATAGCAGCCACCACCGGCAATACTGAGTTTTGGATCGAGTATTGTGTTTGAACCAAAGTTTCAGATTGCAAATTGATCGAATTGGTGGGAGTCTCCATTTTTCTGTTAAGAAACAAAACTAGAATTAGAAAACTTATTAACTTTTGTTAGACAACAAGAATCTAATAAAACCTGAAACAAAAGTTTATATGGTCTAATAAAAAATACAATAAAACAATGCACCAAGTAGGTAACCCTAAAAGAGAGATGGTGCACTCGACACGCTTAAATACCAAGTCTTTCAAAGAACCAATCCTAGACATGTATTCTCATATTCTCTTTTTAATTCACCGTTGATAAATTTCTTTTAATTCAATTTAAAGCCACAATTAAGGCCACCACAAACAGAAAAATTTCCCTTTGATTTCTTAAACGATAAAAAAAGAATTCTGAAACGAAATCAAAACCAATTTTTTTGTACGACAGGATTAAATTCCTAAACATATTTTATTTAATTTGATTCTAATTTGGAAACAAAATAAAATCAAATAAAATCTTGTTAAACTGCGAGAATAAATCCCGAAATAAATTTTATTTAATTTTATTCTAATTTGGAAACAAAATAAAATCAAATAAAATCTTGTTAAACGGCGGGAATAAATCCCGAAAAGAATTTTATTTAATTTTTTAATTTCTCGTTTTTGACAACAAAATCAAAATGTAATAAATCCGTTAAACGGCAGGAATAAATCCCGAAACAAATTTTAATTTAGTTTTAATACTTGGTTTTGAAAATAAACCAAAATTTGAAATAAAATTGTTGAACGGTGAGAATCAATCCCGAAACGAATTTTACTTGTTTTTGGAAATAAAACAAATTTCGGAATAAAATTGTTGAACAGCGGAATCAATCCCAAAACGAATTTTACTCGTTTTTGGAAATAAAACAAAATTTGGAATAAAATCGTTGAATAGCGGGAATCAATCTCGAAACACATTTTATTTACCTTTAATTTCTCGTTTGGAAATAAAATCAAAATAATGTAATAAAATCCGTTGAACAGACGGAATAAATCCCGAAACAGATTTTATTTACTTTTAATTTGGAAATAAAATCAAATAAAATCTGTTAAACGGCGGGAAAAATCCCGAAACAAATTTTATTAGTTTTAATATTCATTTGGAAATAAAAAATAATAATAGAGGAAAAGGAAATCTGTTGAACGGCGGGAATAAATTCCAAAACGAATTTTATTTACTTTTAATTTGGAAACAAAATCGAATAAAATTTGTTAAACGGCGGGAAAAATCCCGAAACATATTTTATTAGTTTTAATATTCATTTGGAAATAAAAATAATAATAGAGGAAAAAGAAATCGGTTGAACGGCGGGAAAAATCCCGAAACAGATTTATTTAATTTAAAAGAAATTGATTTTTGAAAAACATTTCTTTTTCGCCTTGGTGTCTTGTTTGTCTTGGATTAGAAAATTGCAAAAATAATCATCTCTGTTTTAAGATTGTTGGACAAAAACACGTTAGAGAACATATAATTAATTACAAATAAACACACATAAAATAAAATATAAATAGAATGATTTATAATTAAATTGTGAAATTCGAAAATCAAACAAAACCGTAATAAAAAGTTGAAATAAAGAAGAATAGAGATTTTACGAAATGTTGAGGCCTATGAAACACAGTTTCCTTACAATAGATTTGGCTGCTTTTACGGTACTTGGAGAAACGTTGGTTGAATGTCTTTCAAGATACAACAATAGTGATCAAAGTAGTAGCACCTCTACATTGATCAATCGAACGAACGTTGCATTTTTCTATCACCAGAACGTTTGAAAAATACGAAAAGGAAAAAGAAGAGTTTTGAGAGCAAAAGAATTTCAATGTGAGAGAGTATGAGTATAAAATTCTATAGAACGCAGCCTTTTATAGCTATTTAGGATGGTGGAAAATTTGGAAAAAACCACAAAATTTGCCATTAATGAGCCAAAAATTCAAATTGATTTAAAAAAATTAAATCAAATTGATTTGGAATATGATAATGTCCATATATAAACAGATATCTCTGCTGAGGAAAAATTAAATCGTGTTGGGTTAAAATATCCGCAGGCCCATTTGGGCCAGGACATTTTGTGTCGTCCACATCGTGCTGGTGCGCCCCAACCCCGTCAGGTTTGGACCTACGCCCCTTACGCGCGAAGCAAGATTACGAACTTAGTCATTCAATTACCCTTCAAGAGGATTCACATATATATACACATCTCATACTTGGTATTTAACCAATGTGGGATTTAAGCCTTTACTTTTCCTCAACAATATTTCCAAGTAGCTTATTTTGAGTATCGATTTCTTATTCACCACTCAACCATTTCGAGCAAATGATATACCGTTGTAAAAGTCTCATAGAGTAGAATATTAAACCATAAAATTATGATTCAACTCTCCACCTTTACCTATTAAGAATACGTCTCAAAGTTTTCATAAAAAGCAATTTTTTCCAACAATTTATAGAAAAATAAAAATAAAGATACGCATAAAATAATATTAACCTCAAGATATTCATAAGAATATAAATACAACTATCATGCTTATATAATTATCCTAAAGAAAGAATTTGGGATCATAAACCATTGTCATATATAATGCATTACAAATATAAGAGTTATCTCTTACACAAAATTCAATACATCAAGTTTATTTTGTAAATCAACAATTATAAATAAATTATTCTTATAGTGTACATATTAATCATGGAAATCATACATCCATAAAAAGCAATATACATTATATTCATATGTCAAAATAAAAAATTAGAAATAAAATTAACTTTACCAAAATACATAAAATATGAAATCTTAAAATTAATGACAATATGAAAAATAAAGTGATTTGACGGGAACTTTTGTAATTTCAAAATTTTTAGAGTTTAAAAAACACTACAGCAAAACAGACTTTTAGCGGCGTTTATAAGTGCCACTAAAAGTATTTGCAGCGCTTTTAAAAGCGCCGCAAAAAATGCAACGCCGCAAACTTTAGCGGCTTTATGAGAAAAAATGCCGCTAAAGGTCATGACCTTTAGCATGACCTTTAACGGCGCTTTTCCCACAAACGCCGCTAAAGGTCTACCTTTAGCGGCGCTTTTTCCAAAAACGCCGCTAAAATTCATGAAAAATAAAAAAATTAAAATATTATACTTTTAACGGCTCTTTTTCCAAAAATGCCGCTAAAAGTCATGAAAAATAAAAAAAATTAAAATATTATACTTTTAGTGGCGTTTTTATGTCATGAAAAATAAAAAAAAATCCAATTTAAAAATGTATAATTTAACTTGAAGAAATATTAAAATGAAAATTCATGAACAATACGTATTAAAATGGAAATTCATGAACAAGACATAAGGAATCGCGATCGAGGTGCGTTGATACCAATAGCATGATCACAGAACTTAATCACATAAAGAAAACACATGATTAGACAGATCTTTTTACATTTTAATACATCATAACCATAATTGGTACAATTTTATACCCTAATTGCTGCACCAGCTGCAGTTTCTAGTTGAAGAACCTTGATTCCATTGACCTCCTGCAGCCAATTTTATAGTTTAGAAATTAGAAATCCACCAAAGACGACATAGTAAGAAAGAGATACAAACCTTCGGGTTTGGAATGATCTCCATCTTGAGTGCATCAGCTTCCACAAGCCTCTTGATAGCATTCAGGTTGACCCACCTGTAACATTTACTGTTAGTACTAAGCCAAATAGACAATTCTAACATGTTAAGGCAATATGACTTACAAATTGTTTGTATTGAAAATTTTAAACTTTTCTATAGACTTGAACTCATTGACCTGTTACAAGAGAGAATCATGTCAGCCTCAACCATAAAACTTCCGAATGTTATCTTCATTAGTTTTTCAATGCATGGCATTTACAGTTTTCTAGATGTTCATCAATTCTGATGAAGAATTAGATGATGATTAACTCATAATCCATAGCAAGCGTGGAAATGTTCTCCATCTATGTATTTGATGTCATAGTAACTTTAGCAATATAGCTTGGTATGTAGAAGCATCCATAAGAGAAAGATTAAGATATCAAATAAACATTATATGGTTAGATAAGAACTATAAAGGCGAACAGCTGATAAGTAAGAGCAACAACTGCCCAAAAAAATGCCTAAAACAGTTAAGATGCGTATTTATGATGATGTAAAATTAATTACTTTGAAAAGGTACCTTTTTGGTACTGGAAAATGCTCCCATTCCGTTGAATTGACCTTTTTAACATGCATCTTTAAAATGTTCTTGAGTCCCCTGCATTTACAAACATTATTTTAAATATGTTCACTACCAATTACCATGGCCTATGCCCTGGCTACATTGTCTAAGGAACAAACAAACCTTAACAAAATGCTTGTTATAAATACATACAAACATGCACAACAATATATACATCATTATTATACCAAAAAGAAAAGAAAAGAATATGCCCATTCTAGGATGAGAGGCAAGCTAAAAAAACTATCAGAATATCTAACCTTAAACTTGGATCACTTGTGCAAGTTGTGAGAAACCAACCCTGATTGCAACTGTAACCAGAGTAGATAATCTACCATAAAGATAGACTAATGTTATGGACTTGTATAGAAGAGGATCCTCAAGGGATAAAAACTGAAAGTTAAGAAACAACGATCTAGCCGTATGCAATTTAACAAATACAATTAGAACAAATAAACTATCAATTAAGGCTTTAATGTATACATTTACAAGAAAAAGAACTTCAGAAATAACACCATCAAGAAAGTAGTTAAAGTCAGTATGCACAGCATTGTTTTGGTATGAGTTTATAAGCAAGATAATTGTGGAGTTCCTAGAATAATCAAAGAACATGAAGCAAGACAAAGTTTGTACCTTTTCTATACGGCTTAATGCAAACCTCTGCACAATTGATTTGTTTAGAACATGGCCTCCAATACTATGTAACAGTAGTGCATTTGGCATGCCCAGCAGAATAAGTGATTGTTGTTGCCTACCTGTTAATGTGTACAATCAAAACATTAAACTAGACCCTCTATTTACATATCAATAAATCAATCTAACAATGTCAAAATATTCTGGTTCGCCTATCGAAGTAACTTTTTGTTATATACTAAGAATAAACTATGTTATGATAACGTATTAAAATGAAATTTTAAATCACCAAAAAATAAATATTAAAAAAATCAGTTAAAGTATGCGATTATCGTTTTCTTTCACATGGTCAAATACAAAATCAACAATGTGATTATAGTAAAAACACCTGTTCCATGTTACATTGTTTATCACATAAGACTTAATTTTCATTTAATGAAAATGAAAACCACTTAAGCATACCTGCTCCAACTCGCTCTCACTCTACCCCCACTACTAAGTTATCAGCATATAATTTTCATTTTCCATACAAAATTATAACACGCAGAAGCTTGTAAACAAAGTCAAATTCAGGAATTATATGATAGGGTCGAGATAAAATTTAAAAAAGTTGGGGTCAAAGCTAAAAAAGTTATATTTAAATGTTTTAAATTGAATTGTAAACTTACAAGAAAGACCAAAATTGCAGTTTATCCTTTTAAATATAATCTAAGAGGATTTAAATTAAATAGTATATATTGGAGAAGTACTTAAATTAAATTATACCATTCAACCAAAGCCAGCAAGTGGCTACCTCTCCCAGATACCCCTGCCTGCAAATTAACAAATGATTGTTCAAAACAACAGGAAAAAGTCTGTCAATCTCAGTTTGAACTCCTCATGCCATCTAATTACACATTAAACAAATAAATTAGGTGCATAAATATATATATATTTCAAATCATCATTTTTGAATTAAAAAGTGGGCATAAATGTTTCATTTTTTTCACAGCAAAAGCGAACACCTAACACACTATATCGCTTATGTCCAAATTATCTTCATAAAATTATCAATAATTTTCAAAGTTGGTAGTTATTTCTTTTAATAATATTACCTTTAAAGATTTTACTCGAATAAATTTTTTAATAATGCAATCCATTTTATTATTGCACCCAAAAATAATGTTAAAAATGTTCAATAATCAAGTGGATATTTTACTAAGTCATAATACGTTACTTGTAGGTGTACTATGAGACGTTAAGTTAATCGATTTGGGTAATGTTTATGTTTTACTAGAAACCTCTAAATGTCACTGGAACGTTATTTGATAACGGTCCGAGCTCAATATTGATTAATCCTATTGGGTCACACCTAATGCGACGTGAATGTCATTTTGTGTGTACAAATTAGTTAAGACTAATTTGGGGTGTACATTATTTAGTTGGACTAAATAATATTTTTGTTCTAATTAAAAGAGTTTAGTTAGATTAAGTATTAGTGCATGGTCTACCTAAAATGCTATAGTCTTTGATGTACTAAAATTGGTGTATTAAGAGGTGGCATAAGTGTTATGTAACATCCTATTAAACACCCTTTTAAGAGGCTTAAAGATGGGTATTATTGACTGAAAATACAGCACACATGATACATTGTACTTGGTCTTTTTCAGCTCACTTAGGTGTTTTAGGAAGGGCACTTAAGAGTTAGTATAACCCCCCTTAATTATGCACCATAATACCCATTATATCAATGTATTTAATTCGTTGTTACATCAATGTTATTAAAAGGAAAAAAAAAAGAAGTAGAAAAGTGATTTTCTTTTATTTTGGTCTTACTTTTTCTCTAGTGAAGATTAAGAGTTTTCCACCTATAGCAAAGCACTAATACTTAGAACAAACACACAAGATAGTTGGAGGAATCGTTCTTACAACTTCGTACTAGTATACGGGATATTCGTAGTACGTTGCGGGGTGGACTTTCGATAGAGGGACTTCGCTCGCGGTCCTCGTCTTGTGTATTATACCACTTTTGGGATTAAGAATCACGCTACAAAGGTATAATTTCTAACTATTTCTTGTTATGTTCATTACATGTTCAAATAATGGATCTTGGGCATGGGTTTTAGTTTTCTGCATGATTAATAGTTAATCATACTAATTCCTAACAGTGGTATCAGTCCTAAATTATTTGGCATGTTTTGGCATAATTTAGTTTGTTTTACATAACATTATGTAAAAGTATAAATCCATGTATTTTAATTTGCAAACAAAGTTAAGAACTTTGGGGAAGGGATATTAAAATTGATTTTAATCATAAAGTTTTGAACTTTGTAATTTAGAATCAATTTAGTGATTCTCTCTAAATTTCTAAATTGATTAATTTGTTTTCTTAGATTTTCGGTTAATAGTTGACTACATTTTAAGATTCTTAATTTCAAAAGAAAATTATTGTATGCTTAGCGTAAGATTACATTGAAGAAAAAAAAAAGGTTTTTCAACTTTGCATTTTCACTTGCACTTTGCGTGAAACAAGAGAGAGGCAATAGAATTTTGTGTTAATCTTGTTTATTAGTTCGGCATGAATTAGCAAGATAAGAAAAGAGTGTTTGGTTCCATTTGCTAATTCTGGCCGACTGGTTTTGAGTGTGAAAAGAGCAAGTTTTCTCTTGTGAGCTTAGGCAATATTTCAAAGAAAAGGTGGTTTTCTCTAAATTTCAATTGAATTTTGATTCAATTGATTCTCAAATGCAAATTAAAACTATAATAATTAGATTATTATTCATGGTAAATAATTTATATATTGTTTATCTAAATTTTATATTTTAAATTGTTTAAATTGTATGGGCAATTAAAACTATAATAATTAGATTATTATTCATGGTAAATAATTTATATATTGTTTATGTAAATTTTATATTTTAAATTGTTTAAATTGTATGGGCCACTTGAAGATATCAAGTGGGTAGATGTATAACTGTTATGCAAATTTTTTTTTTGAGGTAACTAGTATGGCCCATGGTTTACGGTTTGCATACCGTCATTTAAATCAATTGTGATGGTCAAACATCAATTGTGATGGTCAAACATGGAGATGGTGGCCAAGAATGGAGATTCAAGTCAAGCCATGAGATGTAACGACTCAAGATTTTATGTAATAAATGTGATCTATTAGGTGTAAGGGCCATACTAGGAACCAAACTCTTTAATTTGCTTTCATTTAAATATTTGCATTGGATGGATGTTTATTTGAATGATTGCATGTTTAGGTTGTTAGTTTATGACTCAAACTTACATAGTTCACATAATGGTTAGAGTTTATAAAAACAACCTAGGTCCCTAAATAATATTGAGTATTTTGCCTTTCCACTTAGTAACACTACGAAGCTTAAGATCATTAGTTGGGTAGGTTTCGCCAAAGCGAGGTGCCCACTTTTTATCCTAAAATAAGTAGTAGGTGAAAAAATGGTTAAACTCAACTAAGTAGGTCAAGGGTTGGCACTTAGAGGCAAGTGACTTTTAGATAAAGGGTTATCTAGTTAGTCAAACCAAGGATAATTAGATTATTAAGAAAGAGTTCTTTGCTCACAATCACTAGTTTTAGGTGTCAAGCCAAAGCTTGCTTAAAATTAGTGGGAGTGGGTCTTGGTTTTACTAGATTAATAAGGGATATTTTATATTAATTTAGTGGAATAAATTGGATTTATTCATAATAATCATATAAATATAATCTCATATGCCTTTATTACTTCTTTTGTAGATGGCAAACAACTCTTCAAACAATGTTTCTAATTTCGGCATTAGGTCTATACTAGAAAATGACAAATTGAATGGATTGAACTTCATCGACTGGTCACGAAACCTAAGAATAGTTCTTAGGCATGAGCAGAAGCTAGAGGTGCTTGATATTCCTGTTCCCAAAAAGCCCGCCCTTACCGAGTCTGATCAAGCAAAAGCGGATTATGAATCCGCACTAGAGAAATCTAATGATGTCACATGTTTGATGTTGGCATCCATGGTCCCCGATTTGCAAAAACAATTCGAGGACAAGGATGCTTTTGACATTATGGCTCAACTCCAAGCCATGTTTGGGAAACATGCTAGAGTTGAGCGCTTTGAAGAACTCAAAGCCACTCTGGCCAGCCAACTCAAGAAAGGCGATCCAATTGGACCGCACGTTCTCAAAATGAAGAGTCATATTGAGAACTTGCAACGCCTTGGGGTTGAGATTGGTGAAGAGTTAGCCGTTGACTTGATTCTTCAATCACTCCATGATGGTTTTGGTAATTTTATTCAAAATTACCATATGAACTCTCTTAATAAGAGCATGGGTGAACTTCATGGATTACTCTAGACTGCTGAACGGACTCATCCTCCCGAGCCTAAGAAGGATGTTCTTATGGTGAGGAAGGCGAAGGGTGCCTTCAAGAAGAAGGCCAAGGCAAAGAAGCCTTCTACTAGTCAAGGCAAGGGCAAGGTTGTTGTCAAGGCCAAGACTAAGCCTGAAGCCACTCCGGACCAAGAATGCTTCTATTGCAAGAAAAAGAGGCATTGGAAAAGGAATTGTCCTAAGTACTTAAAGGACAAGAAGGAGGGAAATGTCGCATCTACCTCAGGTATCTATGTGATAGAAATTAACTTTGCTTCCTCTAATTCATGGGTATTGGATACCGGATGTGGTTCTCACATTTGTTCAAATGTACAGGGACTACAGCATAAGAGGGACCTTGCGAAGGGCGAAGTGGACCTACGCATTGGAAATGGAGCTAAAGTAGCTGCACTAGCCGTAGGAAATTATGTTTTGTCTTTACCTTCTGGATTGTATTTGGAACTCAATAATTGTTATCATGTTCCTTCAATTAATAGAAATTTAATTTCAATTTCTTGTCTTAATTCTGAAGGTTTTACTTTTGTAATAAAGAATGGTTCTTTTTATATTTACAAAAGTGACATTTGTTATGGAGTTGCCCATTGCATGAATGGTCTTTACTTACCTAACTTGGACAAAACAAACTATCATGTAGACAATGCGAAACGACTAAAATCAAAAGATTGAAACAAAACATACCTTTGGCATTGTCGTTTAGGATACATAAACGAGAAACGCATTCTAAAACTCCACAAGGATGGATTATTAGACTCATTTGACTTTGAGTCATATGAGACTTGCGAATCTTGTTTAAGTGGCAAAATGACTAAGTCACCATTTACTGGAACAGGTGAAAGGGCTAAAGATTTATTGGGAATCATACATTCTGATGTATGTGGCCCAATGAATATCTTGGCTCGGGGAGGGTATGCGTACTTCATTACTTTTACTGATGATTTAAGTAGATATGGTTATGTCTACTTAATGAAACATAAGTCTGAAGCTTTTGAAAAGTTCAAAGAGTTTCAATATGAAGTACAGAATCAGCTTGGCAAGACGATTAAGGCACTAAGATCTGATCGAGGTGGCGAATATCTGAGTCAAGAATTTATTGATCATCTAAGGAGTTGTGGAATAGTTTCACAATGGTCTCCTCCAGGAACACCTCAGCTGAATGGCGTGTCCGAAAGGAGGAACCGAACTTTATTAGATATGGTTCGGTCTATGATGAGTTTAGTCAATCTTCCAGTTTCCTTCTGGGGTTTTGCACTTCTTACCGCTGCTCATGTTCTTAACCGTACTCCATCTAAAGCTGTCGAGAAGACTCCATATGAGTTATGGACAGGAAAGGTTCCTAAGTTGTCTTTTCTTAGGGTTTGGGGTTGTCAAGCTTATGTAAAACGTTTACAACCGAACAAGCTTGAACCCAGATCCGATAAGGTCTTTTTTGTGGGTTACCCGAAGGAGACTAAAGGGTATTACTTCTACAACCCTAGCGAGCAGAAAGTGTTTGTGGCTCGCGAAGGTGTCTTTTTAGAAAGAGAGTCTTTCTGAAAAGTCAAGTAGGAGAAATATTCATCTTGAAGAAGTTGTTCCTCAAGATGAGCAACCACAAAACACTTCTACAGTAGGAGTGGGAGTAGAGATCGCTTCTTTAATGGGAGCTGAGGAAGGGGTAACTCCTCCAGTTGTGGATGTCCCTATTCGTAGGAGTAGTAGGGCAAGTAAACCTCCTAGGGGAGATCCTTTAGAGGGTTACTTAGTTCATGAAGGTCATGAAATCCTCTTATTAGATAAAGAGGAACCTACTACCTACAAGGCAGCTATGGAGAGTTCAGATTCCGACAAATGGCTTGGAGCCATGAAATCCGAAATGGAATCCATGTACGACAATCAAGTTTGGAACTTGGTTGACTTGCCCGAAGGTGCTAGACCTATCGAATGCAAGTGGATTTATAAGATAAAGACTGACATGGAAGGCAAAGCAGTTATCTATAAGGCTAGACTGGTTGCAAAAGGTTTTAGGCAAGTTCATAGTATTGACTATGACGAAACCTTCTCGCCAGTAGCCATGCTTAAATCCATTCAGATTATCCTAGCGATAGCCTCGTATTACGACTACGAGATTTGGCGAATGGATGTCAAAACCGCATTTCTAAATGGGTATTTAGAAGAGGAGGTGTATATGACACAACCTAAGGGTTTTGTGGATCCTAGTTGCCCTAGGAAGGTATGCAGGCTTCTTAAATCCATTTATGGACTGAAGCAAGCATCCCGCAGTTGGAATATTTGTTTTGATGATGCAATCAAACAGTTTGTTTTTATCAGGAATCCCGAGGAGTCTTGTGTATACAAGAAAGTTAGTGGGAGTTCCATTTGTTTTCTAGTATTGTATGTAGATGACATACTAATTGTAGGAAACGATGTGCCGATGCTCGAGTCTGTAAAGGCTTGGCTAAGCAGTTGTTTCTCTATGAAAGACCTTGGAGAGGCACAGTACATTTTGGGCATCCGTATCTATAGGGATAGATCAAAACGGATGATTGGACTGAGTCAGAGAACTTATATTGATAAGGTTCTTGAAAGGTTCAACATGGTAAACTCTAAGAGAGGTTACCTACCCATGTCACATGGCACTTATCTTAGCAAGAAGCAGAGTCCCTCGACTCCTGATGAGCTAGAAAAGATGAGTAGAGTTCCATATGCTTCAGCTATAGGATCTATCATGTATGCCATGATTTGTACTAAGCCAGATGTCTCATGTGCTTTGAGTATGAAGAGCAGATTCCAATCCTGTCCTGGTATTGACCATTGGAAGGCCGTCAAGAACATCCTGAAGTATCTTAACAGAACTAAGGATAAGTTCTTGGTTTTTGGAGGGATGCTTGAGCTATGTGTAAAGGGTTACACAGATGCTAGTTTTTAGACAGATAAAGATGACTTTCGATCTTAGTCGGGTTACATCTTTACTCTGAATGGAGGTGCTGTTAGTTGTAAGAGTTCCAAGCAAAGCACGATTGCAGATTCTACAACCGAAGCGGAATACATTGCTGCGTCTGAAGCAGCAAAGGAAGCAGTTTGGATAAGGAACTTCATTTCTGAGCTTGGTATGGTCCCCAGTGTTGCTGGACCAATTCAGTTATTATGTGATAATAATGGCGCAATTGTCCAAGCAAAGGAGCCTAGGGTGCATCAGAAATCCAAACATGTGCTCTGGAAGTTTCACTTGATACGAGAGATCATAGGCATGTGCGACGTGAAAGTATGTGAGATTGACACGGATTATAATGTAGCAGATCCGTTGACTAAACCATTGTCTCAGCACAGGCATGAGTTGCATGTAGCAGAGATGGGAATTAGACTTATTACTGAATAAGTTGTATGTTTTAGTATATTGGATACTTGTATATTTATTTTGTTGGAATATAATATACATTTTATGATCATCTATAAAAGTTGAAAACTTTATTATTACTTGATTGTGGTTTAGAGTCAAGTAACGTCCAAAATGTATTCTAGAATTTCTATATAGGTTATTAGATTTGATCTAGTAATTGAACCCTATAATGTGAACTAGACAACATAGATTACATTTTGTCCCTAACCAGGTAATTGAGATGGACGCCAGTTACCCTTAATGGTTAGAATTTTGATTAGCTGATGATCTCGTTCATAGATCATAGGGACATTGGATGTCTAGTTAATCACGTTGATAAGAATAGGAGTATTTATATTTGGACATGACCCGTTTTAAGTATTCTTTAAGAACATGTTGTCATAAGAATAAACCAAAATGACTAGTAAATAGAATCCTTTGACCTGAGTTTCTCATTGATTCTGTATGTGAGAATTAATATTCCTTGACATAGCCAAACGTCATGCCGTAAAAGGGGACTATAAAGGCTATGCTCGGGAGTGTTATGAATTACATGACAGATAGAGGAGGGACAAGATGGGATTGTCAAACCTTCTTTAGGGTTTATATCTCAGGCCACTCGGAGAGTCGGAACTGTAAATGCATGGCCATGCTCAAATAGATTATGGGGATAATCATTTGTCTTTCCAGTTCGTCTTAGAATCCGAGAAATGTTTAGACTATATAAGGATGACAGAATTTCTTACCTTATGTCTAAATGAGAGTGTAATTGACAAGGATTTTAGATTCACAACTTGTTGAAACAAGTTGAGCTAGTGGGAGGCGTCCTATAGCACTATTATACTTGTTTCTTGAACAAGTGGGAGATCGTTAAAAATGTTCAATAATCAAGTGGATATTTTACTAAGTCATAATACGTTACTTGTAGGTGTACTATGAGACGTTAAGTTAATCGATTTGGGTAATGTTTATGTTTTACTAGAAACCTCTAAATGTCACTGGAACGTTATTTGATAACGGTCCGAGCTCAATATTGATTAATCCTATTGGGTCACACCTAATGCGACGTGAATGTCATTTTGTGTGTACAAATTAGTTAAGACTAATTTGGGGTGTACATTATTTAGTTGGACTAAATAATATTTTTGTTCTTCTAATTAAAAGAGTTTAGTTAGATTAAGTATTAGTGCATGGTCTACCTAAAATGCCATAGTCTTTGATGTACTAAAATTGGTGTATTAAGAGGTGGCATAAGTGTTATGTAACATCCTATTAAACACCCTTTTAAAAGGCTTAAAGATGGGTATTATTGACTGAAAATTCAGCACACATGATACATTGTACTTGGTCTTTTTCAGCTCACTTAGGTGTTTTAAGAGGGGCACTTAAGAGTTAGTATAACCCCCTTAATTATGCACCATAATACCCATTATATCAATGTATTTAATGCGTTGTAACACCAATGTTATTAAAAGAAAAAAAAAAGTAGAAAAGTGATTTTCTTTTATTTTGGTCTTACTTTTTCTCTAGTGAAGATTAAGAGTTTTCCACCTATAGCAGAGCACTAATACTTAGAACAAACACACAAGATAGTTGGAGGAATCGTTCTTACAACTTCGTACTAGTATACGGGATATTCGTAGTACGTTGCGGGGTGGACTTTCGATAGAGGGACTTCACTCGCGGTCCTCGCCTTGTGTATTATACCACTTTTGGGATTAAGAATCACGCTACAAAGGTATAATTTCTAACTATTTCTTGTTATGTTCATTACATGTTCAAATAATGGATCTTGGGCATGGGTTTTAGTTTTCCGCATGATTAATAGTTAATCATACTAATTCCTAACAAATAATATATCAAACAATTATTCACATCCAATATTTGTTAATAGAAAAATAAAATACAATGAAAATGCAAGGGATTGAAGCCAATTCCTAGATCTCACATGCAAAACGAGCTCTCTACGCCTTTGAGCTACATCCCCTCATGATTAACATTATATAAAGATCTTTGATTCTGCTCTTATTTTTGAGTCTGAAGCTAGGGTGTTTTGTAACACCCCAAACTCGGCCTAAACGTTACGACCGGATATGGCATGTCACATGAAAGGAATGTCTAAAAACTGTGCGTTCGTTAAAAAGCTCGTATTCTTTATAGTTGTTGTGAAAAATCGAGTTTAAGTAATTTTGAATAAGAAACGGTTTATTATCATTTTAGGAAAATCCCATATTGATCATTTCATAATAAGCAGTAAACAAATCAAAATCTAAACCAAATAAAATACCAAAAATACAGTTAAAGTGGCCCTATTACATAACAAAATCCCAGTTACAAATAAGTTTAACTAAGAGAACGAGTTTACGAGAAAAACATTGTATGGCCACCACAAGTCTGCCTCGGCTCCCAAATCCGCGATCTAACGATTACCTACAAAATTAACTAAGGGGTGAGTCACCGAGACTCAGTGTGTAAATCCCCATCCAAAAGATGTTAAGCTCGCACACAAATTCATATGCAAATATGCATGTCATGCAACCCATCCAACCTATCCATCCAAAACTCCCAGATCTACCCCGTGTGGTACCAAACCACTGGTGGTGCCACTGGGACGAGTCGCTATGAGGTGCCAAACCTCTGGTGACCCAAAGTCACGAATATCAATAATTCAAGTGTGGGGCCAACCCACATTGTGATACCAAATCACTGGCGACAATCCTGTTATATCAACTGTGGCGCCAACCCACTGTGGTGTTAAACCACTGGGACGAGTCGCTATGAGGTGACAAACCTCTGGTGACCCAAAGTCACGAAAATAACTGTGGTACCAAACCACTGGTGGTGCCAAACCACTGGTGACCCAAAGTCACGGATATCAATCTTCCCCCTCCTCTCATCATACCCATGTCCATGCCATGTTCATTAGTCATAATAATTCGTGTATGCAGTATGCCAAGTATGCAAATCATATATCAAAGATAACGCATGAAATGTATGACCATCATAATCAGAATAACAAATACGATATAACCAAGCTAATCAACCTCTAAAGGGTATAACAGTAATTTTTACCTACCAAGGGCATTTTCGTCATTTACCCACCAAGGGTATTTTCGCAAATTCGCACCTGCAATGGCCTTTCCGAAGGCCTAATACCGCCACTAGCGACTCAGCTACCATTTCTGGTCCTTACCGGACTATTGGGCCTAAAACCCGATTTCGGCCCATTCAGGCCCACACGCTTGTGTGGCCCACCTAGCACAAATCTAGCCACGTATATAAGTTCCACCTAGTCTAGTTCACTATATACTACATCATCATACAATTTATTCAATTGGGCCCACGGGCCCATTGGGCCCACTTCGGCCCATCGCGGCCCAAGCAGCCTCAACCCACAAGAATACTATTGTTGGCCTCAACTATCGCGTCGAAGCCCCACACGTGCGCTCGCACGCTCGTGTGGCTACTATTGCCGTGATCGGCACTTCGGCATTTGCCGCTCTACAACTAAAGTAAAGAGAGTTACACACCTGATAGGACTCTGGTGTTAAACCGCGCTGCGACCACTCCTGTGCCCAAATGCCCTCCAAGATGTGTTTACTCTCCTCCTAGGATGCTTTTTATATAGCTAGCTCTTCACCTTCATTCTTTGTGTCTTTCCGATGTGGGATCCCTTCGTCAGTAGAGTTTAAATTCAACTGAAACTCTTGCTGTCCAATCCGCAAAATAAATACTCCATTGCTTGTCACGAGATTCGAACCCAGGCTCTTTGTAGCATAATCCACGTCGCTAACCACTTGGCCACAAGCTCCTCTTGTGTCTTAAACCATGCGCAACTAAATATAAACTATGGCTCAAATTCTAAGATCCAAGTAAAAAGAAACCAAAATGCAAAAGCCAAGACTTGAACCTTGGACCTTCTTCCCTCCTTGTGGCGTCACCCCCTTGTCTCTTATGTGGCATCACTTTGCCACTACACCACACACTCCACTTGTGTCATTTTCCTCCACATTTTATTCTTAAGGCCTACCTACCAACTTCCAGGGTTTTTTTTGCCTAAAACCAAAATTTCCCTAAATCCAAAGTTTGATCCCGGGACTTCACAGAAGCCCTCTAACCTTTCAAAATCACTTACCTAATAAGTCTAGCTTGCATTAATACCGTTCTCTAAAATTTAAACGCTACTACTTCTAAGGCCCATTGGGCTCAATCCTACTAGGCCAAATTTCAGGATGTTACATGTTTGGTGAGTAATCAACAAATTTATCTTTTCTCCCACAACAATGAAACATGTTTAGTTTAACGTTTACTACCATTCCTCAAAGTAGAAAGTTCATTTTAAACTTTAGTTCTTGTTTGGAAGAGATTCATTTAAAAATATATGTAACATCCTAAAATTTGAAATTTTATGTGTTGCATTATTTCTTACGTTAAGCTATTTAAATTATTGTGTATGTTTAGGGGTCCTGAGAAGGCTCGGGGTCTATTTGGGCCGAAGTAAAAATTTTGTGTTTTAACACTTTAAGGAGATATAATAAGTGACCTCAATGCTTATGGAAATAAATGAGTAAATTGTTATCATAAAGAAACTTATGGTAAAAGGGTTATGGCGGTCACATGAAGTACTTTGAGGGAGGAGGTTCAAATCCCATAATGTGCAAATTTTGACTATTATTTTTGTACTTTTTTCCTAAGTGTCGGCCAAGCTTGTAAATAAGGCAAGTTGGACTTTTTAATTTTGGCAAGGTGGCTAAGGAAATTAGGAAAGGATGAAGGTGGGGAAAGAAATCAAAGGAAAAAAGGAAAGTATAGGGAACATGTTGGCTTGTTTCAAGGAAAGTGTTATGGAAAGTTTTGGGTTGGCAAATTTTGGCTTATTTGCAAAGGCATGGACGGTTTTGGCATAAAGGGGTTTAGCCGAATTTTTCTTTGTCTTTTGGTAAAAGCTTTGGTGTTTGTTTTGGCCAAAATTCCTACTTGCAACCTTTTGTGTATTTTTTTTCTTTCTCTCCAAATTTCTTCTCCTCCTTGCCGAATCTTTAAGCCTTGAGTGTGCAATTTTGTTTCTTCTTTTCCTTCTTGTATGCCGAAAGTACCAAATCATTGAGACCAAAATAGTTCACTCATCCTCTCTTGAAAACCGAACCAATCAAACACCCTTCTTCCCCTTTCTTTGTTTTTTTCACAAAATTCTCCAAGCATTCATTCTTCTTCTCTAATCCTTACCACCATAGCCAAATATTTTGCTCATTTTTCCTCCATAATTGAAACCTTTCATCTCTTCATTATTCTTTCTTTCTCATTCGAATTATCACTCACCCCTTTGATCAATCGGTAAGTGGTTCTTATCAAACATTTTATTTTACTCTTGGCATGGGATGGTCCTATTAACCGAGACCATCATTTTATTTTACTCTCTCAAACGAGATCATTTTTCTTCTTAGTAGTGATATAGTGGAAGGCCGAAACTTTGATTCTTCCGAAGTCATCGTACAATCGTTGGGAATCGGTCCTAAAAATCTTTAAGGTAAGGAGTTCTTCAAGGATTCTATGAAATCGTTCTTTATTCGTTAAGATGTTATTGGAATAGTGATGATTAACCGATTATGATTATAGGGATTAAATCGCTCGATCTATCCACTCGTTGATCACTCGGAATTAGTGGTAAGCCGATCTTTTACCCTTTGACAATCCATATTTTTATCGTAATATCGATCTATATAAGATCTAACCAAATGGAGGCTTGTGGTGCCGATTCGAAAGGAAAGACGAGTGGAGAACTCAAAAGGAGCGGATTAGCGATCCCTACTCCTAAATTCAAATGAAGGGCGGTATAGGCGGTTCGGGATTTTCCACCTGGTTGTGGACCGTCATCCGGGGAAAACCGACAAATCGTGGTCATTCACGATTCCAAGGGTAAGCACCATAGATTGTTCATTTCAAAGTTGATTAATAAATCACGTATGTCGAGTAATCGAGTGTTACGGTATCTTAGGTGTCAACGATCAAGAAGTCTTAGTGCTTACCGTAATCAGGTGTGTAATCTCACACCGTTTTTCATGGGTTTAAGATTGTTATCGTATTGGAACAAATCGCTATGATTAAAATCGTAACATGGTGTAAACCGGGAAAATTTGCCTAAAATACATTATTTAGATAAAAGTGATAAAATCGGTAATAACACTGTGAGAATTACGAAATTGCCTCTAAAGGTCCGAATTACGAAAATGCCCCTAATGGGCCGATTTGATATATGGCATAATGGGCCGATTTGATATATGACATAATGGGCCGATTTGATATATGGCTAAATGGGCCGATTTGATATATGGCTAAATGGGTCGATTTGATATATGGCATAATGGGCCGATTTGATATATGGCTAAATGGGCCGATTTGATATATGGCATAATGGGCCGATTTGATATATGGCTAAATGGGCCAATTTTATATATGGCTTAGTGGGCCGGTTTGATATATTGCCCTAATGGGCTGATTTTGCAAAGTGTTAATGGGCCAAGTTGTTTGTAATAAATATCTGAGTTATTAATTAATGTTGTTATATTGTAAATATCATGATTTGCTATGTATGATGCATTTACATGACTTTGCATGGGATGGGAAAATGTTGAAGAGAAGAAATTCTGGTGGCTCTGCCACAAATATATGTGATAATTTGATACTTTGTGATTCTGGTGGCTTGCCACAATTAAATTGTTATAAATGGCATAATGCCTGCGATTAGTGTGTTGGCAGGGTGGGTTGACTTGATCCCCACAAGTGTGATGAATGGTACGGGTGGTGTGTAGCGGATGGATTATTAGGTTGGTTTGGGATTGCATTACATTCATATGATATGTTTAATACATTATTATGTAAAAAGGGGCTTAGGCCCAAAATAGTGCTAAATGGGTTTCAGGCCCAGTGGACAACAGTAAGGGGGTTACACACTGAGTTCTAATAACTCACCCTATTTCCTTATTCCTTTCAGGTAATGCTCAGTGACGGGAACTTGGGCTATGGATGACTCGGTGGAGACCATACTACAAAAACGGTTTTATTTAGACTTTGGATTTCTTTTTAGTGAACTTAAATACTTTACTATTTTGAGTTAAGGTTGTAATAAGGCCTCTGGATTATTTTTATTTTGTTTTATGTTTGACGTATTTATATTTTGCTCCAAGTACTTTAAAAATGAGACTTTTCTAAAAACTTAAATAAACATTTTTCTAAAATGGAGTTACAAATGGATTTCATAATAAACCTTCTTAAATATATTAACTCGAAAATCTTCTTTTTAATTATCATCAACACTTTTCAAAAGACATGGTTGTAAAATTATTTGTTCAAGATTATCGATTTATCAATCAATCTTCTATTTGGTAATACTTTATCAATATTTTTTTTAAAATGGGAAATTTGTTTTTACTTAATTTTAAATCATTTTACATACGAATGAAAAGGACTTAAAAGTATTTTCTCATGTGACATGACAGATCTGATCTTAACGCATGGGCCGGGTTTGGGGTGTTACAATATATTTATCAAAACCATTCAAGTTTTCGTTGTATTTGTTTTGGATGAGCTTTTTATTTAGGGTTTATATGAAAAATAAATATTTAAATTATATAATTTTTTGAAATGACACTCTGAAATAGGGGAAAACAAATAAAAGCAGAAACAAGAACCTGAGATAAAAGCATGTTTTGCAAAATCCAGACCATCTTCACAGAAGGCTTTCTGTACTTCCAATAGGCCATTTCTTGTTTCAGTGGTACCTCCACTCTGAGTAGATATGTTTTTATCAGATAAATACACAAAATATTTCATATAACCCATAAAATCAAAGAATAATGAAACAAGAAAACCAACAGTATAGAGATTAAGGATGAATTGACGCAGACCTTTGAAATCACAAATACAATAGTAGAAGCCAACTCAGGCCCCAGCTGTGCTATTTGATGATCGATTCCAGCAGGATCTATATTATCAATGAATCTTATCAGCCAGCCAATAAAGAGAACAAGTTATTAATAATAGCCTATTCCAATCATATACATATAGTTAAAACCTAAAATCATTCCGTTGCAAAGCTAATAAAAAACTCAAAACTGAAGTTAGAACATTGCTGTAACAAATCTATCAGCAGACTAAACCCTCGAAGCTCATTGCCAATAAATAATGAAGTGTACTATTCAACTTAATAAGACTACTTTAAAGAACAAACCTACTCACACAAAATTGGATCAAATTGTTCAAATAAGAGAAACAAAATTGGCCTTGTACTCCGAGTGAAATCCAAAGAGCATACCTTAAAAGGAGGATTATCAGGAGCCAATGCTTCCGCGACGAACTGCGGGCCCAGAGCCGAACCTCCAATGCCAACTGAGAGTATTTGAGTAAAACGACAAGAAGGTGGTTTAATCTGCAGTTTAAAACGGATTAAACAATTTGATTACATAAAAAATCCACGATCGATTAGTTTGTAACTGCGAGTTAAAGTCGAATCGCCAAAACTAACCTTACCGCTGATGACGTTATCAGCGAAATCGCAAACGGCGGCGAGAGTTTTATTGATCTGAACTTGCAGAAACGGATTCAGCGTGAGTTTCGCATTCCTCAACCAGTAGTGGCAAACCATCCGTCCTTCATTAGGATTGGCGATGGCGCCTCTTTCCAGTTCCTTCATCAGTTTTTGTTTTCTTCTTTTTCCTTTTAACAGTTTTCTTACTCCAAATGCCTCTTCACGGCCACCACTGGTACCAGCTACATTAGATCCCCCGTGTGACGACGAAGCCAAACCCACCACAGAAAAGACGCCTGGGTCATCGAAAATGCCGTGGTATCCTTCACTAAACGGTGACACGAAAGCTGCAAGAAATAAATGCAGCAGTTATAAAATTTAAACTAAATTTTCCATATCTCAATGGTCTCCATAATATATAAGCAGAGATTCAGATAAAGCTATCGAGACCTGACACAAAATCCTCTATAAATGGAGCTTCAAATGACATCTCCAATGCATTAACCAAAAGATGAAACTAAAACTTGCAGAAAGATCTATTCCTTTGACTTACCAGCTATCAAAGGCAGATCATACTTTGATCCACTGTTAAAAAGAATTGTTAGTGATGAAACATTAAAATAAAGGTATTGGGGAAAAGGCCGTGAATAGAACAGAATAGTAAAAGAAAAACTGAAACCTTACACAGAAAGAAAAATCCATGAATAGCAAGGGTATATATCAATCAATCATTACTTCTACATTGTAGTTACAATATTCAATTCTCATTCCATCCATGGCAGAATACAGTCCTCAAAAAAATCGACCAGTATATAGATATCAACCAATAAGATGAGTATAAGATGGGGAGATAACAATATGGTTCAATTCAGTTCAGGGAAGAGAGAAATATCAGTTGATGGGCAGTATACTGAGTTTCAGAAATCACACTGCATTCTCTTGAAAATGAACCAATCTGAATTAAATTCTAAAAACTAAAGATATTTAAAATTTTACTATTATTTTAATAAATTTACATATTTAAATATAAATAATTATATAAAAATTGTGTTTGGCTCATCCCTAGTATTATATTCTTTTTCCTCTACAGAAAAACAGTAAAAAAATGCCATTCCAGAAGAATACTGGATACCTGTAAAAAAGATAATAAATATTAATGGAATAAATGGTAGAAAAACTGCTGTTTATTATAAAGCAAAAAACATTCCAATCTACATAAACAATGTTAGATTTATAATACCTAAATTATTATGTTTACCTAATATGATTGGTGATATATTACTTGGTAATAATTTTATTAATCAATATTTACCTTTTATTGTCAATAAGAAATCGGTTATTTTATCTATAGAAAATAATTCTATAGAAATACCATTAATAAATAGTAATTTTTACTAATGTTTGCTGATTATCTTAGCAGGACTAATGGATAGAGGTAAACAACCTCTAATAGAAAATGATGGATGGAGAACTGTCCATAAAAAAACCCAATAAAGGAAAAAATCCTAACCAAGGATTTATTTTCGCAAAACAAATGAGTCCAAACTAAGAAATCATTCCTGCTCAAAAAAGTCCTAAACAAGGATTTCAGCCTGCACAAGTAAGTCCTAAACAAGGATTTATTTCTACACAAATAAATTCTAAACAAGAATTTATTTCTGCACCTGCAAATATAAGTTCTAAACAAGAATTTATGGCTGCACCAACACAGGTACAATTTTATCCTAACCAGGGATATTATTTACCATATCAATTGGTAAACCAACCAATTGGATCGCAATCACCAACACCGGTAGATTGTTATTCTCAATTCTCTCAAAAGCCTTACACCGATTCCGAAATTCTCAAATATGCAGATGCTTTGTTGAAAAAACAACAAAACTCTGAATTCTCGAATCTAAAGGATTTTTATAATCCAGGCTTACCCCCAGACTACTACCATTTCATTGACAGAATATGGAAAAACCAATTATTAAGGCAGGAAACAGAAGCTCTAAGGCTTAAAACAGTATTATCAGATTCCCTGGTGACAATTCATAAAACTTGTTCTTCCAAAGACAGGGTGGGATGGACTCAGATCATACTGCTAAACTCATAAATATCATACATTCTATGAGGCAAGAGTTGTCTGGTCTGGATGTAGAGTATTAGGAACTCATTAAACGAAATACAAACAATATAGCCCAACTACAAGATTAAAATCCATCTTACCTTAGGCTTTGAAGAGGAAATTTGTTAGCTATAACACAGTATGCTGCTTTGCAGACCGACTCACGTACATCCATTGTACAATCTATGATTACTTGGGAAGTTGCATTTGAAGGAGGCAAAGATAACACAATGGTCTTCCGAACCTCCTATAAACAGAATCTCCAGAATTGTTAAAAAAAAACCTCAATTATTTTGTTAATAAACCTTCCAAGAAATTAAAATATTCATAACAAATCACGCAACTCATTGAGAAAACAGAAACAATATATAAGTTTACACACTGGCCGAGTTCTGTTCCAATGGAAGGACTTCGAGAAATAAATCAAGAATGTCGCTATTTTCAGAATCATTTACAAATCGTGAAAGCGCCCTGACTACAAGTGTACGAATTAACGGAACCTTGTCCACAACCCGAAATTTCATTAACTCTATCACCTCATCCCATAGTTCACCGCTCACTTCTGATTCATCGGGCAGCTGTAATATTATCTGTTTATATATATATATAATTCCTAAAAATCAAAACGCTAAAAAAGTTTTAAAAAAATGAAGCCAGAATTTAAAAGAGTTGACCTCGAAAATGATTTGGCAAGCCCTAAATCGTGCGGTTTTGTTAGCTGCAGTAGCCCCAACCAAAAGGAACTTCAAAAATTCCTCCAAGAACTCATCACTAGCGGAAGTGTCGTTGGGATCTCGGGCGCTGGAAAATGCTGAAACAAAGCGCACAACGCGTTCCACGGTGGCAGTTCACTTTAGAATTTGAAAGAGAGGGATCAGTGTCTTGGTGAAGGCGACAGAGAATTGATGAACGGAAGGGGATTTTGAACGGACGGCTGAGAGCTCCTTCAGCTTCCGGAGATGGGTGGCGTTAGATGCTTTAGCCTCGTCCACGATTTTGGGGAAAAATCCCAAGCTTCCTTGATACTTTCCTCTTTCCTTTCACGTTTGGGGAAAAATTTAGGAATTGGTGGGAAATTTTAGGGGGGCGTCTATCCTTTTGCGGCGTTTTTTACTTATCCCCGCTAAAAGTCACGTTTTTTACCTAGCGCCGCTAAAACTTAATTTATTGTAGTTAACAATGCGACGCCATTTAAATTAAAATAAAATACCTTTTGGTGGCATTTTTATCAAAAAATGCCGCTAATATTTTTGATACTAATATATATATATATATTTAAAGATTCAATCTAATTTTCTTTTTTATTTTAAAGTTTAAGTAATATTTAAAAGAATTAGATAAAATTTGAAATTTTTAAAATTTAAAATTATATAATATATAAATTAAAAAATAATCACTCGTATACCCAAAATTTTTTAAATTATTTTAAATAATAGTATTTTAATTTTTTAATTTAAATAAACATTTTTTAAAATTTAAGTAATATTTAAAAGAATTAGATAAGTTTGAAATCTTTAAAATTATTTAAAATTTGAAATTATTTAATATATAAATTAAAAACAATCAGTCATATACCCAAAAAAACTTTAAAATATAATGTTATAATATTATTTTAATTTTTATCATTTTTAACATATATTTTTCTATGTTTTTACTTTCAAATTTTTTCTACGTGTCGAAAAGAATACATGATGGGCACTTGGATGATGGGAGAGAATATTGAGAGCAAAATGGCGCCGTTTAGTTTAAAGTAAAATGACTTTCTACGATATTTTTTATCAAAGCCCTAAACCCTAAAACTTTAAGTTCTAACCCCAAACCCTAAACTTCAAAACCATAAACCCTAAAACCATAGACCTTAAACCTTAAATCACTAAACCCTAAAAACCTAAACGCTTGTTATAACTATAGAATCTAACACTGAAACCTTAAAGTTAAACTTACATTGCATTACACCGAAACCTTAATTTTTTAATTTTTAACATATATTTTTCTATGTGTTTACTTTCAATTTTTTTCTACGTGTCATTATTTTTTTTGAAGAATATAAATATTCAATTAAAAATAATTGTATTTTAATTAATATAAATAGTTAGGGTTTAGGGGTTTCGATAAAGCAAAACTTTTAAATAGTTTAGTTATCAATTTGTAACTTTTCATAATTAAGTCAGTTTCAAATAGCAAAATAAAATTAATTTGTAAGTAAAAAATGTAATCTCACCATTTTTATAGCATATATTTTTATAATTTTTTAATGATTAAATCAAATTTGATATTCTGTCTTCATTCGATAAACCCTGAACCCGTGAACCTTAAACCATACACTCACAAACCCATAAACTCATAAACTCAAGCCATAACCCTAATCCTAAAACTAACCGTAAACCATAAACTCTAAACACTAAATCTTGAAATACTGAACTCGAAACCTTAGTTAGCCCATACAAACCACTAAACCCTTAATTATAACCTTAAACCCTAAATTATTTAGATAAATTTTGAATATTATATATTCTTTCAATATTTTAGGAAATTAATTTAAATAACATTTTCAATTTACTAATTAATTTTGTTTCTCTACATATGCATGGGTTACCAATTTTTTTAATTTTAATATATAAAGCTTATCTATTACCTCTAAAATAATTTAAACTATAATTATAATTTTATATATATATATATATAAGAAATTAAATAATTTAAACTATAATATATATAAAGTCTGTTTTCTTATAGTGGCTAAACCTTAAATATAAATTTTATAAGGCACAAAAGTAATTAAAATAGAACGTTAATGCTTACATAGACCCTAAAATAAATTAATTTTTTATTCATAACCCTAACCCCTAAAGCCTAATAGCCAACCCTTAAAATCATAACCCTTAAATTATTTATTTTAAATAATGCTAAGCTCTTTAGCGGCGTTTTTTTAAAAGCGCCGCTAATGCTCAGATCTTTAGCGGCGTTTTTTTAAAAGTGCCGCTAATGCTTAGATCTTTAGCGGCGTTTTTTTAGAAGCGCCGCTAATGCTCAGATCTTTAGCAGCGTTTGGTCCAAAGCCGCTATTTCTCCTTTTTAGCGGCGTTTTGGAAATAAATGCCGCTATTGCTCAATTTTTTGCGGCATTTTCTTTCAAACGCCGCTAATGTATAATATTTGCGGCGTTTTTCATTAAAACGCCGCTAAAAGTTTGTTTTGGTGTAGTGAAAGTTGATATTTTAAGACACAAGGAATAAATAAAATGTGAAGCCCACGAGAACTGGCCCGATTCCAAGAACCGTTAGAGAAGCCTGTCAGATTGAAGCCTGGTTGGCCCGATAATGAAGATATGGCAACATAGGTTATTTTTAGTAAGTAGGGGAATCATATCTTGTAAATTTGTTATGATATGATGTAATATCGTAAATCCCCAAAATTAAGGGATAGACTAATCTCGTCCGTCGATGTAATTGGATCTTGACCGTCGGTTCTGGGGGAGCTCAACTATAAATAGAGGGCATCCCTCTCACTTGTAAATCATCCATTGTATGTTGAATTCTTAAGAGTAATAGAATTCTTTGAGCATTTACTCAAACACTTTGTGTGCATTCTTTCTTTGGCTTTCTATTGTTCATTTATAGCTTCTTTTGGGATAATCGCTTCCATTATACAAATTGGTGCCTGAGAGGAATTTTAAAGGAATCCTCACTTTTGGGAGTAAAGGTTGACTTAGGCAAGTTTGAAGCAACAGATCACCTAAGGCGGCACGGATTGCGAGACAAAAAATCTAGTCCCGTGACACAAGGGATTAGGACAACAACACGGGGATCGATCGAGGCAGGCAACAGTGGTGTAGGAATGATGCAATGGCAAAACAAGGAAAAAGAAAGAAAAGAGAGAAACTAAAAAAGGAAAATTTGTGGGTTAAAAATTTCTGATTTTGAGTGGGATTTTCTTTGTTTTTTTTTTCTGTAAATTAACTCATTAGTAACAAAAACTTAAGAGTTCTAAATTGATCTAACTGAATGATTTAACTAATCCACACGATAAAAATTTTTAAAAAAGTTATTTATCTAAAATTAATCTAAATTATCCTTAAAATTTAATAAAAATAATAATATATGTATATAAAATAATGCTAGTTAATCTAACTGCTAATTATCCTAATTAATTAATAATATTAATAAATTCCATAAGTATCCTAGTATAATAAATTTAAATTTATTATGATTATCACAACTTTTATTTTAATATAACTACTATGATATATTTTTTTCACTTTTTAAAATTAATTATAATTATTTTTAAATTTTAATTTAGTAATATGATGAAAAATAAAATGTATTCATATCTTGATTATATATATTATAGATTATAAATTAAATCTAAATTATTTATCTAAATTAATGTCTAAACTAATGAGAGAGATATTTGAGGTCTAAAAGTTTACAATGAATTATAACATTTGGTTGAATTAATGCAAAATATTAGTTTGCTTGAATATAATTCATTTTCATATAAAACTATATGATCTAATTAGAATTTTTATCCCTTAGCTTTAAATTCTTTACTCTAATTTGGCTAAATTAAGAGAAAATACCTATTTTTTAAAATATTTATTGGATTAGACCACTTTTTTTTTTTGAATATTTATGGGATTAGATCAATTTTGGAAAACGCTTCCACTAAACGCACTTTCCTGCTCTATTAGTAAAATGCGTCCAGTTGGACGCGTTTTTCCCAAACGGCTACTCCGCAATGGGTGAATTCCAACGACTACTTCCCCGAGCCCCCAATGGTAAAAAAACCTATTTAAACCCCTCAATTTCATTTTTTTTTTCAGTTCACTCTCAATTCTCTTTCAAATCTCTCTTAATTATCTTTCAATTCACTCTCAATTCTTTCAATTTTAATTAAAGTCTTAAGATTTTTTTATTTAATTGTGTATTACAAAATTTAATCGTTTTTAAATTCTTAATAACCAATTCTCTTATTCGTTTGGATGATAATTGGATGATAAACACATTTCGGCCTTCCAATTGCAAATGGTGAGAAAATATTTATATTATTTTTAATCTAATTTAATTTCATTATTAAGTTGTTATATTGAAATTTAAAATTTTGTATTTTTTTTATAATTAGGTGGAAGATCGAATTTTGGAGACATATATTTGCAATCTACTCGCTCCTCCATCGGCTTTAATCGAACCATACTTGAGAGATGCAAGATTTTTTCACGTGGCCCGTATGCTTAGGGGTGTAAATTGGAACCCACACTTGTCAGTACATTGGTGGAAAGATGGAGACCTGAGACACACATTTTGTTTTTCATGCGACAAGTGTACAATCACACTGGAGGACGTGCAATAATAGATCGGGTTACCAGTGGATGGACCGATAGTGATGGGCTCAGTTTCCGCTATTGATTGGAGAGTAGAATGCGGCCAACTGTTAGGGAAGGTTTCAGATAGGGTTTATGGTGCCCAGATAGACATGAATTGGTTGCAAAGAGATTTCGATGAGCTTGATACAGAGTCGAATCCACTTGAAATGGAACAATATGCTAGGTCAAACATTCTTAGGATAATCAGAGGTCTTTTAATGCCTGACAAATTGCGAAATCTTGTACATTTAATTTGGCTACTACAATTCATGGACTTAAAAAAAGCAAGCCAACTTAATTGGGGATCAGCGGTGTGGTAACGTTGTACCGAAAGATGTGTCGGGCAGCACAACCATAAAAAATTAAAATCGATGGTTGCATGCTCCTACTGCAATCATATGCGTGGTATCGGCTGTCATTTTTATGTCCTCGAGTTGACTACTCTTATACATTTCCACTTTTGTAACACCCCAAACCCGGCCTAGAAGTTAGACCCGAATCTGGCGTGTCACATTGGGGTGCTTTTCGAGAAGCCATGGTTCCAATTGAAAACCTTTCTTGACATTAAAAACTAAAGTCCTAGTTTGCGTTTGTTTATTATTTGTTTGTTGCAAAAGCTTAATTAAAATGACTGACTTATGAAAACGTGATGTTTACGACCTATTTGCGAAAGCGTAGTATTTTGAAAGCAGATAATATTTTGGAAAACCGTGATTCAAAGTTTAGCAGATTTAAAATATAATAAACTAAAAATCCAAAACTAAAACCAAAATTTAAGAGAGGCATTATTACAAAATATTAACCCAAGTTAAAAATAAGTAAAATACTAGAGTCCAAAACTGCTCGTAGTGTGGCCACCTCCTAGTCCTCCAGCACGTCGAACCGCCTACTGAGGATTTCCTGAGAAAAATATTAAAAAGAGGGGGGTGAGTTTACGAAAACTCAGTGTGCACAACCCTCATCAGTAAGAACATGAATCACAACAGTTCGGGCTGGAGCCCATTTCAGTAACGGTGGCAATTGGGCCTTAGCCCATAAAAGCCTCAGCTGGGCCTTAACCCATAAATGTCACAAATCATATTTATCTGGGCCTAAGCCCATCTCAATGTTAAAAACCACATATGCAATGCATTAATGCCCATACCAACCCTGCACTCCGTCTCCTGTCCAACCCTGCACTCCTGTGGGGATTTAATCGACCCACCCATCCCTACACTCCTTATGTAACACCGGTTGCAGCACTAACTTATTGGTGCAGCATGGCTGCTCGGTGGCTAAAAAGCCTTCGGTGGATCCATAGTCGTCAAGCGACCATGCGATCCTATTAGCACTTCATCCGTATTAATAATCCCATCCCCATGCAATATAATAACACGTGAATGCAACATAAAATAATAATCATGCGATAACAATCATAAATCACATACAAGAATAATCATATAACATGTAGGGGCATTTTCGTCATTTTACCCTTCAATGGCATATGGTTATTTTACCCATCGAGGGTATTTCAGTAATTTTGCACCTGCGATAGCCTTTCCAAAGGCCTAATGTCACCTCGAGCGACTCAACTACCATTTCCGATCGTACCGGACTATTGGGCCTAAAACACGATTTCGACCCATTTGGGTCCAAAACCCCTATTTCGGCCCATTTAGGTCCAAAACCTGATTTCGGCCCATTTGGGCCCACACGATCGTGTGGTCCACCTAACACAAATCTAGCCACGTATATAAGATTCACCTAGTCTAGTTCACTATATACTACACCATCATACATTTTATTCAATTGGGCCCACGAGCCCATTGGGTCCACTTCGGCCTATCGTGGCCCAAGCAGCCTCAACCTACAAGAATACTACTGATGGCCTCAACTATCGCGTCAAAGCCCCACACATGCGCTCGCACGCTCGTGTGGCTACTATTGCCGTGACCGGCACTTCGGCATTTGCCGCTCTACAACTAGAGTAGAGAGAGTTGCACACCTGATAGGAATCTGGTGCTAATCCGCGCTCCGACCACTCCTGTGCCCAAACGCCCTCCAAGGTATCCTTCCTCCTATCATAGAATGCTCTATATATAGCTAGCTTCTCACCTTCCTTCTTTGTATCTTTCCAATGTGGGATCCCTTCGTCAGTAGAGTTTAAATTCAACTCAAACTCTTCCCGTCCAATCCGCAAAATAAATACTCCATTGCTTGTCATGAGATTCAAACCCAGGCTCTTTTGCAACATAATCCACGCCGCTAACCACTTGGCCACAAGCTCCTCTTGTGTCTTAAACCATACGCAACTAAATTTAAATCTATAGTCAAATTCTAAAGTCCATTTAAAAATGGAACTAAAATGCAAAAGCCAAGACTTGAACCTTGGACCTCCTTCCTTCCTTGTGGCGTCACCCCTTTTGTCTCTTATGTGGCGTCACTTTGCCACTACACCACACACTCCACTTGTGTCATTTTTCTCCATATTTTATTCTTAAAACCTACCTACTAACTCCTAGGGTTTTTTTCACCTAAAACCAAAATTTTTCCTAAGCCGAAGTTTGATCCCGGGACTTCATAGAAGCCCCCTAACCTTCCAAAGTCACTCACCTAATAGGTCCAACTTGCCTTAGTGCCATTCTCTTGTTCTCAAAAATTTTAAACGCTACTACTCCCAAGGCCCATTAGGCCCAATCCTACTAGGCCCAGTTTCAGGATGTTACAACTTTTAACAATGTAAAATTCATTAGATAATATATTTACAATAATAATTTTTTAAAAATTTAAAATTTTTGTATTAACATATTATTTCAATAGGTGGAACCATGGGCTGAGTTATTGGGACTACCAGAGGAGCTTTAATATATACGGTTCCTGTTAGATCAATGATCAGAAGCGAAAGTTAGTATTTCTAAAATTTTAATTATATAATATTGACGCAATGATTTAAAAATTATTAGTAAATATATAATTGAAATTATTATTTTGTACTATAGTTTGAATGAACGCCATACTCCGATTCGAGAATTCAAGCATGTATCTTGTTTGAATTCTTGGTGAATCCCAACATTTGGCACGTAAAGGTGCCATTGATAATTTAAGTTATGGTGCAAATGCATGAACCTGATCGAGTTATGCGGCAATTCAGGTTTAGGCAAATGATTCCGCCACCACCCCAAGACATCGGAGACCGGCACAAGATCGACTTGTGGGGGAGAATTGAGGAAGATTAGGCTAAATTCAACGAGTAATATATCAAAATTTGTGAACATATGCATGAGTTTTTTCCTAATCAGAAACACATTATTGCTCATAAATTATCTGTCAATCCATCGTACATGTCATGGTTTAAATATCATGTCAAACCATATCTACTATCGGAGGAGGCGAGGCATAGGAAACTTCATTCAAAGAAGCTACGACGGTCGCCTAGGAATCCAAGGTTTGAAGCAGTTGTCGAGACGGGTCCATCATCAGCACCAATGCAACAAAAGGCACCGCCGTCCACACCACATTCTGGTCAGTATGGCTCGACTTATTCTGGTTTAGGTATGTTATTTACACCACCTCCGTCCATGTTTCTACACTTTCTACAAGTATAGGGTTTTTTGCATCATCTCCATCCCTAGCATATTACACTTCGATGACTTCAACTTATCTGCCGAAGACATATTTGCCGTCGACGATGTATCTGTAGTCGATGTTTGTGCCACTGATGATATTTTCACCATATTTTATGCTATCGGTGTTTGGGATACCATACACTTATATGTTGTTAGTGTCGTAAATACCCCGAGCATCATTGTTCTACCAAGGTGGATCATTTTCGCAAGCATCATTGGCAACGTAGGAGTACACTGCACTTAATAACGATGAAGGAGATGAAGATGAACGCGAAGAAGAAATCCATCTCGCAATTAATGAAGATGAAAAAGAGTAGGAGGAGTCAAAACCATAACTTGTACGAAGAAGAAATCTGTCTCGCAACTGACGCCCACCCGATTGTGGCACACATTCAGCCTGACTAGGCCCGACCCGTTTTTTTCTTCATAAAAGCCATGATTTTCCATGGACACCTACTATCTTACATTGCACATTTCACCTCAAATTTCTTTGATCGAGATTAACAACGTAAAAGTTTACCCCATTCTTTATATTGTATCACTTTACTGCTGCGATTAAAGCATCTTTAGAGGAAAACTCCTTCCTCGCTTCTAAATCACCAACATCCAACAAAGAACTCGTATGACCCGGTCTTACGTGTGAGAGTTCTAAAAACTCAATCTCACCTTCTGCTGAGAGGTCCACATTATGCATGTGGGTCGAATGTGAGTATGCCTTGAATCATAGATCTTCTTCGGCAGCTTTGTCTAGACCTTAACCGTCTGAACCTTTATCTTTTGGTTTAGTTGAAACCAGCTCTAGTTCAAAAAATAATGCAATTTCTGAACCATTCAGCCAGGACTCCCGGATTGGATCGTCATCAGATTTAATGCCCTCTTCAATCCCAATCCTCTAGCATGTCCAGGGTTGGATGTCCCTTTACCGATGGAGGTTGTAGGGAGTACGTCATCCCTTCTTTTATAGTTGTCGGTAAAACCAAAATCACCTGCGAATTTCCCACCAATAGAACTTGATATCATACCCCCTGTAAGTGTTCTTAGCATAGAACATCAAACTCTCGAAGTTGAAATCAAAACCAGTAACAAAGTGTTTTGTCGAGGTGTCGAAGTCTCGGTTACCACCATACTCCAATTATTGAATGTTCTATCTATCGTGGTTGAAATCTAAGGATGAAACCGATGAGTGTCTTCCCATTGATGATTCCAGGATGTGATAATGGAAGCTTTACAACAAAGCCATAAACCCACGGCACAATCGTGTCATTGGACTCTCAGCTTTCTCTTTCGTTCTGACATCTCGAATTGTAACAAATGTTGACCTCCGACCACTTTCATTTGTGTTCACAAACTTCGCATATAACTAGAGTATTGATGATCCTCTAACAATATGCATCCGGACCATCAATTCGATCGCCATTGGGCCTTTGACATCAAAAACCTCATATTTGATGGGGTCCATTGATGCTAAGTATTTATATTTCAAGGAAAACACTTTAATCTGGGTGGATCCGATGACTTTCCACCTAATTCTTTCACAATGTTCTGACAATTGTATGTTCCGCTTGAAAGCCAATCGCGCTGTGTAAGTTGATGAAGAAATGACCCCGATGTCGGTGTCATGAATTTCACCATCGTAGTAAACAATAGCATTAACTCGTCCGCTCATTTCCAACCAAATAACTTGTTTCACATGTTTAAAACAAAAAAAGTATGCAAAAAAAAAATAGAGTAGTAATTATCCATTAACAACAAAAATCGAAACTTACTTGATATAATTATGTGTTTGCTCGAAATTTTTCCTTATGGAACGTCTTGCGAAATTCACTTACTTACGTTTCAGTATGCTCAAAGTTTTCTTATGGTGTCTCTAGTTGAACTACCAATCCATTTATACAACTTTTGCCTCAGAACCGTTTTCACAGTATGCAAACCTTTTACCTCAAAAGTATGGCTGCAAAAATAGTATCCCCGGAATCCCAGGATATCTGAAGGATTCCTGGGTAAGGAAAACTTTTCAGGGTAAGTTGACAATGTGAGAAAGAAAACACTCCCAGCAAGGTGCGTTTAAGTAAAGTGGACAAAAAACGCCTTGTTGGGAGCATTTTCACTCTCCCATTGTTACCTTTCCTTGAAAAGTTTTCCTCACCTGGGAATCCTTCAGATAATATTTTTGTAGGCCATGCTTCTAAGGCAAAAGTTTTGCATATTGTGAAAAGTTTTCCTCACACGAGAATCATTCAAATGTCTCAGGATTCCCGGATGATATTTTCAGGGCACGCGAGTAGCTTTTGCATATTTACTTGTTCCCATTGTCAACCCTCCTTTCATAATGTCTACCTCAAACACGAACACAATTAAGAATTCAATCAATTAATCAATTAATTGTACAATTCAATTGAATACGATTTTAATTAGAGAATGTATATATAAAAGTAAAGTTATAATATTCATACATAGATTGATTTATTTGGTCCTATTTTTATTTTTATTATAATGTTTACTTCAAATAGTTAATATTGTTGAATACTTTGATAATAAATTTTACGCGAAATTTTAAATAAAATAACATTCTAACAAAAAAAAAAACTTTTGTATGATGTGCTGGAATAAATTTTTTTAAAAAAATCCACATTAGCTACCAAAATTATCTAATAAATTCATGTCCATTGGAATTTTTTTTTTGTTACATGGTCACCATATTAATATTTAACAAAAGAAAAAAAATTAAAATATTACTCCAACAATTTTAATAAAAAATTTAATTGGTGTTAAGAATTGGAGTTGAATTGGTAAATTCAAAAAACTCGAGAGTTTTAACCCTCAAACACGAACATCATTAAAATGACTTAAACCCTAAATTTTTATATCAAGAACTTTAAAAACATGTCTTTTAAAAACCCTAAAACCCTAAAAGAAAAATCATAAACTGGTTCAGGAAAGAGAATGAGAAACACGTTTAGTTGGAAGTATTTTCCTGTAATGTACTTTGAAAACGCGTCCAGTTCAACGCGTTTTCCTACAAAATACGCTAAAAACGCATCCAACTAAACGTGTTTTCAAAAAAAAAAAACTTAATCCTATAAATATTAAGAAATATCAACATTTTCACCAAATTTAACCGTTTAATTTGTAATTAATAGACTTAAGTTAATTGGACGGTACAATTAAACTTTGTCATTAAATCACGAAAAGAGTTCATCTTTTTATTTGCCATGAATTATAAAAAAACAAAAAACAAAACTAATAATTCAACAATTTCAGAATTAAAAATTGACAAATTAAATAGAAATATTATGGGAGTGGACGAAATTCACAATTAAAAAAGTATATAAATAAAAAATAGAAAAAAGATATGATATACCTCTTAAAAAGGGATAATTTAAATTTTAGTTAAAATTGAATTAATTAACTGAATTGATTTAATTCGGTTAACCGGCTAGTTAATTGATTTAATTCGGTTGAAGGTCGGTTAATGAATTTTTAGATGTTCAGTTATCAGTTAATTCGGTTCGAAATCAGGTAATTAATTGATTAACTGAACTTAATAATTAATAATACAAATTATATGTAATTTTAACTCGGTTAATTCAGTTAATTCGGTAGAATGAACATTATCAATTTATTTTTTCTATATATTTTATATTTGTTTTAACTAAAAAATAAAAACATATTAATTTCAATTAATTCAGTTAATCGAAGAATTAATTAAAATATTTCGATTCAATATTTTTTTTAAAAATTCGATTCAATTAATTATTAAAATATTAAAATATTTAATTAATTCAATTAATACTAATTCGATTCAATTAATTCAGTTAATTATAATCTGGTACGGTTAACAGACCATTTCAACCCCTACTCTTCAATGCAGTAAAGCCTGGGAAAATAATAAATATGGAAAGAGCCAGAGACAGAGTGAAAGCAAGCGGAGGAAACTACAAAACCAAAGAGGAAAAACAAAAAGCAAAAATGGAGAAATCTCAGATCTGGTTGGCCTTTGGAGCCTTGGCCTTGTTATTGGCGTCGGCGACGGCGGATGACGTCGTTGTACTAACGGAAGATAACTTCGAGAAGGAAGTCGGTCAAGATCGAGGAGCTCTCATCGAGTTCTATGCTCCTTGGTAATAATTTTTTATCGCCTTTTTCCCTCTCTTTTTTTCTTTATTAGATTAGATTAGATTAGATTTTGATGCTTTATGTTTTTGATGTTTTACAGTAATTCCTGTTTAATCGATCGTTTGATTTATCTTCGACAATTTAAATGAAGAACATCGATGATTTTCTCCTCGAATTTTCGACTTACTTTTTCCTTTGTTTGATTGTTTCTGAAACTTTCTTATTATGATCAAACTCTCTATAGATAAATCTATTGTTGTTAAAGATGTTCCTTGGATTTGAATTTGGTTATTTATTTGTTTTTTAAAGACATTTGAGCTAAGTGGTATCGCTCTGGATATTGATTCAGATTAATCGGGTTCTTTTACCATGTTACGGCCTAAAACTATAAGATTCAGCTAGTTGTATTCTCAATCTAATCGGTTTTTTTTTTTTTCAACCACAGGTGTGGTCACTGTAAGAAGCTTGCTCCTGAGTACGAGAAGCTTGGGTCAAGTTTTAAGAAGGCTAAATCCGTCTTGATTGGAAAGGTTTGCGATTTATAATTACTCGAGATTTGTTTGTTTAGAATATGAATTATTAGTGATCAGGGTATTTACACAGCTCTTTTGTTGTTCCTTTGTATTCTAAAGTTTTTATGTAATAACGTGGGTCTAGGTGGACTGTGATGAGCATAAGAGTGTCTGTGGCAAATACGGTGTTCAGGGCTACCCAACTATTCAGTGGTTCCCAAAAGGCTCTTTGGAACCTAAAAAGTGAGTCTAATTTTAAGTGTACAAGTAGAACCTGGAAAAGATTTTGATATTGATTTAGGTGAAGTTTTGTTATTGGTACCAACTTCTTATTGAAGTCATGTTCTTAATAGATTGAAATTGTTTTATTTAGATATGAAGGACAACGAACTGCAGAGGCCCTTGCTGAGTTTGTCAACACTGAAGGAGGTAATTTGTCTTTTTTTTTTCTTTGTACAAGTTTCTGGTTATGGTTGCTTAGTCTAAGAAATTTCGTCTCAATTCCTTCCTTCCTTCCGTGTTCCTCAAGGTGAACTTGCTGAATGTAGATTAATTCCCATAGGCCAAAACCAGAAGTATTTGCTGAGGTGGTGTACTGTTTTACAGGGACCAATGTGAAGATAGCCACATTACCATCCAGTGTTGTAGTGCTAAATGCTGATAATTTTGATGAGGTTGTCCTTGATGAGACCAAAGATGTGTTGGTTGAGTTTTATGCACCTTGGTAAGCATGTGCTTTGTTTTTGTTGTTGTTAAATTTACTATTTTGCAGAAACAATAAAGGTTAAGGGCTTTTTCTAGTTCAGCCATTACATATCTACCTGAGATTTACTGTTTAAGGACCTCATGATACAAGTGGCAAGTTTTGCGGTTGATATATTTTTTTGTTTCCATCTTTTCTACTTCACGTGTTTTGGTTGAGTTCTGGGTTGGCTTTTTTTCCAGGTGTGGGCATTGCAAAAACCTTGCTCCTGTAAGCATCTATATCTTTGCTGAATAAAGTAGGTATGATTATTTGGTTAGAAACGGTGATCTCCTTTCTAACCCTTTGGTCTTTGTCTCCGCAGACCTATGAAAAGGTAGCATTGGCATTCAAATTGGAAGACGACGTAGTTATAGCTAATCTAGATGCTGACAAGCACAAGGATCTAGCTGAAAAGTGTGTAAATTCGACCAGTTAGCCCAGATTTCTTTTATAAATGGTTTCTCAATGTTCATCAAATGTAGCAATGGATGTTAAAGGCCTTTAATTGCAGGTATGGAGTTAGTGGGTATCCAACACTGAAATTCTTCCCAAAAAACAACAAAGCTGGTGAAGACTACAATGGTGGCAGGGGTCTAGATGACTTTGTTTCTTTCATCAATGAGAAGTGTGGCACCAGCCGTGATGGAAAAGGGCAGCTGACTTCAAAGGTTAATACTTCATGATTTGTACTAGGACATCATGTTCATCATTATCCATACTTGTATATGAGATTAATTGCTCTCCTCTTCCTTTTGCCTAGGCTGGTATTTTGTCTAGTTTAGATGCACTGGTGAAGGATTTTGTGGCTGCCAACAATGATGAGAAGAAGACGGTCTTCTCTAAGATCGAACAGGAAGTTGAGAAACTCAAGGGGTCCAGTGAGAGGTATTCAATTTGTCTCTCAATAGTCTTCTCCGAAGGAGAACTTGTCAACCCCTAGTTTCCTGTTAAAACTGTTCCATTGTCTTACTTCCTCTCTTGTTGCTGGTTGCAGGTATGGAAAGATATACTTGAAAGCTGCTAAAAGCTGTTTGGAGAAAGGTGCTGATTATCCCAAGAAGGAAATGGAGCGGCTGCAGCGCATTCTTGACAAGGTAAGGATTACAGTTACAATTAATCACTAGGATGGTGTCCTGAAATCATGTTTGACTTTAGATTTACGGGAATGTAAGCTCATATTGCTGCCCTCTCGGGAGAGGGGGTTAAAATACAAATTTAGTTATACAAAACCATAGTTTCCATCATAAGCATCTGATACATGAGATGGCTCTAACCATGAGTTTTAATTCTTTGTTTCCGGTGCAGTCTATAAGCCCAGCAAAAGCAGATGAATTCACTCTCAAGAAGAATATCCTATCAACATTTATGTGAACTTAGTTCACTGTATTTCATTAGTCTAGTACACTGGCATGGGGCTCGAGTTTTCAGCGACGATTTCGAGGATTGGTTTTGCCTCCCAGTGCTGGGATCCACTCGTGTTTCATTTTGATTTTAATCTTTGAGAGCAATGGCTAGGCCTTTTATATAATAGTAGTAAAGTACTTTTTTGAGATCATCTAGAGCAAATGATCTAATTAGACAGTTTCTATTTGTGCCCTTTTCTTCAATGATTAGAAATTTTTACTCTCCGTTCACCCCAGCAGAATTTATATTATGCTTTCAGGACTCTGAAAACTTTTGGAAATGAGACCTTTTTGCTTTTAATTCCCGAGATTTACCCTCTTTATTTGTCAATTTTAATTTTAAAAATCCAATTCTTATATTAAAGATATTTTTTTGTTAAAGTTAAATATGCATCATTTTTATTTTATTTTATATAATTCCTATACTTGTACTTCAAACTTTAAAAGGTAAATTACATTTAATTATTAGTAATTTTTTTGGTCTATGGAAAATTATAAAATGATCATGTTTCTTGATCACTAGCTGACTAACTAAAAATGAAAATATTAACTAAAAATGAAAATATTAAAAAGTTTAAGATAGTTAAGTAATAAAAAAGTAAAATTAAATAGTTGAATAATTATTTTGTAACTTTTTTATAATTGGGTGATTAAAAGAAATTTATTAATAATCAGGTGACTACTAGTGTAGTTTTTATCTAATTTTAATTTTAAAATTGGAGAATAGCATGTGTTTGAATTTTTACATAATTGATCTAAGATTTAATTGGTTAAACCAAATCAAATAATTAAATAGTAGAATGCTGGAAGTATTGAATTTTAAAATTTAAGTTGTGATAAATTAGATTTTAATTTTTAAATCAAAGAAACAAGATTTACATTAATGAAATTGAAAAAAAAGGAGTTTAATTTAATTTTAATTTTCAAATTAAACAAATAGAGATTTAAGATAACGGAATCAAAAGTAGAGCAAAGCCTGAAGAAGGTGCAGGAACTCAAGGCAAAATTGAATCTTAAATCTTTAACTACAGCTTAGTTGTAGTTAATAAACAACACTTCGTAGTCGCATCATTTCATCAAACCTAAAGCTGCTTCTAAACAATGATACAAAAGGACCGTGGGTGAATTGGTCATCATGAATTTCAGCAAACATTGTAGAGCCATTGATTTTAATTCTTCATCTTATTCCTTCCCAAAACTGCCGTGTCTCCCTTGACCTTGTGATGAACACCATTGGGTACTTGCTTTATAGGCAAATCATGGCGTTTTTCCGTAACCTTTTGCCATTTTCCATTCCCTCATTGTGTTTGGTAACTCGAAAGGCGGTTCGGTCGATGCCGAATTCGTCTGGTATGTTTCTAGGCTGCTGCCTGACAATCCCATTAGCAGGCAATGACATTTCAGGGGTTCCAATGTTTTGATTCACCAGAGGCAAATTCATGCCCTTTTGTTGTGCTTCCTTAGCTTCAACCAATTCATTGCTTGCTGTTGTTGTTCTCTTTCTCCTCGTGTTCACGGACTCGCTCTTTCCTCCTCCCGGAGATTGGTTCTCTTTCTCGAGCTTTAAATGTCGATAACCGGACGCGTTCCAATGCTCGTAGAGAAAGCCAGCGACGTACTTGGGCGGATACCTCAGTGGAGGAACAAGCGATATAGGACTCTGAATCTGGGGAGTTAATGTAACAATGACAGGCTGAGAATTACTTGGTTTCGGTTCCTGCCTGGAAATGTGAATTCAAGCAACAAACCTATTACAAATAGCATCAACAAGCGAGATGAACCCGAAGTTCAATTGAAATCTCTATTTAATAAATCGGAGGTTCGAATTCAAACATTTATAACTAGAGAAGAGAAATAGCATACAGTAGGAGTGGAGAGGGTTGTTGAAAATGGAGATCAAGTTGTCTCCAATCGATTCCTTTTTCTTGAAGAACAACTTCTCTGGGCCTTGCTGAGCCAAAAGGGTTTGGTTTCTTCTGCCATTGTGCAGCAGCAGCTTCTTGTTCTTCTTTCTCGACCTCATCGGCCCATGAAAAGTAAGAGCCACCCTTGCTTTCTCTTCTCATCGTATCTCTCGCTCTCTAAAGTCTAAACCCTAACGGCTATGTCGCTGTTTTTAAATTTCAAAAGGTAGGGATTCTTTTTTCCGAAAGTTAAAAAGGTAAGGTCTTCATATTTATTTTATTTGTTTATGCACACAGCCTAGTAGCCAATCTAGTACCATTATTATTATTATTATTAGGGACAATGTCACATTTGGTACTTGTACTTTTATAAAATGTCTTATGTGGTATTCATACTTTGAAAATATCAAATGTGGTATCTGAACTATCAATATGTGTTTTATTATGATAAATGATGTTTCACGGAACTAACTAAAAAATTGATTAAGACTAGTGCATCTATCAGTTAATAGTATAGCTATGGTGAGCAAAGATATCATTCCCACGAGGACTAAAAGTATTAGTAATTATTGTATTCTATTATTAACTGAATAATGCAAGTGATTGATTAAAACTAAAATTAACTAAATTAGTTAACTAACAAACATGACAGAGAACAAAACACGAAAGTAATCGATTAACAACCAAGAAGCAAAACAATACCCAGAAAAGAATTCACCTAAATTTCATCTGTCATTATTAATCTAAATTACGCAATTTTTTTACTTAGTATCTTGATCCATAGAAATCCCTAAATTATACAAATATCCCTTTCGAGCATAAGAGCAACTAACTCTATGTTGATTAATTGAAATTTCTTTCTAATTAAATGCCTTATTATTGCATTAACTCGTACTATGGATTCCCTATTAGATTTGACTCTAATTCGGTAGATTTATGTCATCCTATTTCTAGGATTGTATGCAATTCCACTCAACTATGCAAGATCTATTCTTAAACAGGGTATATTAAACCATCGATTTAAGCACATCAGACATGGATTAATAATCTAAATATATCAAATCAAGAATTAAGTACACATAATTGAGAAAAAAAAAACTAAGTCTTTATTGCGTAAAATAAAAATCAAACAACAAAATCTATCATAGGGTCAATCTCCCTTGGTATTTAAAAAATTAGTTCATACTTGAAAATAAAACCATCTAAGACACAATATAACCAAAAGAAATAAAGAAATTTATGATAACTTCCTAAGAAATCAATTGAGAATCTTTAATCTTGACGGAAATCTGCTTCAGAGTTGACTTTAATGGTGTTTTTCGAGTTGTTTTCTTAAATATTCTTTGACGGCTCGCTCCTATCTTCTTATTTTTGTCATATATAAGTCTTAAAATATCCAAAAAACCTAAAAATCAACATTTTCCACAGTTCGGTGTGCAATTTTGTGAAATCGACATGGTCTACCACACACCTGTGTGGGTGCTTGTGTGGGTCACACGACCGTGTGAAATGGTTCAGCCTGTGTGGCTCATGTAGCTTGCTCCAATGTTTCGGTTTTCACTCATTTTACTCCCAAGTGCTCTATCAAGCATTAAAACATAAATTTAAATGATTAGGAACATAAAATTGACAATTAACCTCAAATAATCACAAAAAAATGCATTAAGAATGAGGTTAACACATGTTACTTGTAGCACTTTTCAAATATCCCCACACTTAAGTGTTTGCTTGTCCTCAAGCAAAATTCTCAACCCACATTCAAGTTAACTTCCATTAATTTATTATTTTTATTGACAATGTCTTAGGAATAATCTATAGATAATCATGTATTGGAAATTCAAACTAAAATGACACTAAAGAGCACAAACAATCCAAGCAGAAATTTTTAAGGCATAAAAACATAGGTGCCTCTCCTATCTCAACAATTACTTGAAATTCAAAGCCAACAAGAATGAACACCCTCACTAAAGTTCATTCAAAGCACTCAAAGTGTTTAAGGATCAAGTAATGTGCACTCAATAATCGAATAAAAAATGCTATTACCATATACTTGCTTGAAAATGAAATCTCCACCACTATAAAACTGAGAGGACACTCCAATCAAAAGATCCCTACAAGGTTATAACGGGGCTTAGGTTAATGATACGAAAAAAGTCATAAAAGTTTGTTACAATTGGGAGTCGAGTTGATAAGTTACCAAACCACAAAAAAAATCAGTTGCTGAATTAAAAGAATTTACATCAACAAGAAATAAAATGTAGATATGAGCTTTTAAACAAAATATGAGACACACAATTCAAGCTTAATAAAAAAAATTATTCATTTTTTATGAACAAAGTAAAATTCAACAATACAAAAGATAAATATAGTGAGACAACTAACCAAATTGAATCTTGACAAAAAGGAAGTCAATAAAAAGGGTGATTCACAATATTAATGTGGGTTTTTAGGTTAACATGAATAGTTGTTAAGTAAAAAATTAGGTTCAATGGGGTTTACTAGGGGCTAATTCAATAGGTCAGCTGTGTTAGTTAAGCGGGTTAAGTTCTAAGTGCCTTCATCATCTCAATATATCAAATCAATAATGTGGTCTTGACATGTATAACCGAAGCAAGTTCTAGAATAACAAATCAAGTTGACATACTCACAACTAAAACTAAAATGAGCACACAATAAAATATATGCTCTATAGGCTCAAAACCTCACAAAAAATTATGGTTTTGATGTCAAACTTGTAAATTTAACATCTCAAGATAATACTTCAGTTCAAGGAGACAACCTAAAATAATAATTTCTGAAAAATAACTTATCATAATTGACTTTCTCGTGTCTTAAAGTTTAAATAAAATAATACACGAAAATCCAAAAATTAATCCCAAACAGAATCAATAAAACTCCAAATTAATAAAAATTAACCTTAATGTTAGGTTCGAGAAAATTATTTAAACACAAGCAACAATTCAGGGACTATATCCCATAAATATATAAAATCCTCCCCACGTTTAAGATGTACATTGCTTTCAATGTACAAACAAATATAATCACAAGAAGCAAAATATCATAAGGGAGGAAGAGAACTGAAATTGCCTTGAATTTGGATGATTTTGTAGAAAATGTGAAATCTGGAATTGTAGGAGATCCTAAATTAAGTACATGGTTTTGAGCACACTAATAAGAAGATAGAAAAAAATAAAATAAGATAAAGAGATAACAAAATAGAAAAACATCCAACAAAACAATAGTAAAATGTATAATAAAATAAAATAAAACATATAAGTCCGAAAAATTAAATAAAAACACATAACAAAAAAATAAAACATAAAAATAAATAAAGTCATTGATCGATGTCATGTGTGAAGTCAGGGTCGAGAGGCTCAGGTACAATAGGGGGATTGGGCGAAGAAATATGAAAATGCGGGCACATTCGTAGTAGATAGGCCTCGATGAAATCCTGCTGCCATTGAAGCTGGCTGAAGTGGTCTGAATGTCATTCCTCAAGGTGATCGATCCTCTCTAACTGCTACTGCTGAAGGCAATAGATATCCTCAAGTGTAACTGTATGCGTAGGCGCAATAGTGGAGTAACTAGCAAGAGTATTGAGAACGAGTCGCAATGGTGGTGGTAGGAGGTCATTGTCCAGATGCTCATCATTCTGATTCTGTTGAGTCAGATGTAGCAAAACGTACTGATCACCAAAAGCTTCAGGCTGATGTAACACCCCTAACCCATATCCGTCGCCGGAATAGGGTTATGGAGCATTACTGGACCAACAAAATAGTAAACCATTCAAATCATACCTTAATACAAACATTATTAAATTTCATCCAAATACATTCATAATGTCCCTAAATCGAGCCCTTGAGGCCCTAAAAATACTATAGAAACAATCCGTGACTAAATCGAAAACATTTGGAAATTTTAGGAAAAAGTTAAAAAAATTTAGAATGCACGGGTCACACGGCTGAGACACACGCCCGTGGCTCAGGCCGTGTGGACATTCAAAATAGGGACACATAGCCGTGTCCCAGCCCGTGTAACTCACTGACTTGGGTCACACGGCCAAGCCACACGCCCGTGTGCCAGGTCGTGTACCCCTCGAAATGACCTCACACGCTCGTGTGCTAGGCTGTGTAACGCCTGTGTCTCATACTGTATGGCCTCAAAATGAACCTTAAAACACAAGTTTAAGATTTCAAGTTTGCTTAAACCTTAAGAAACTCAAATACCAACCAAAGTACCAATTCAAAATGACATTAATCGAGCCAAAAACACATCAAAACCAACCTAATAAGTGCCTAACCAATGTACCCTCATTGGTACCACAAGTATATACAATTTTATGACACAATAAACATTGATTCAATTCATCAATTCACTCAAGCAATATCTAATCAAAATACCTATCAAAGGTACCACAATCACAATAGTTCAATATTATATATACCATACATACTAGCAAATCAATTTTACCTCATTTTCATAAAATATGTAAACTGATTATTTGCACAAAATTTCATTCATAACATTTACAAGCCAAACATTAACCAAAACCGCACAAAAGCCTATACATGCCATATAATCCGAATTAAATGTTTCAAAAACTATCGAGATAAGATGGATAGTGTGACTTGAGTGTCGATCTGATCGTTCAACCTTCCGAGAATCTACAATGACATTAAACAACACAAGTAAGCATAATGAAGCTTAGTAAGTTCGATGAGTTATCTTACCGAACTAACTATAATAATTCAAACAATAATAATCATCCAAGAGAACTCATTGTCATTCACAACTTCAATTGATAAATTCATCCATGTTCAGATTAATATGAAATAAATAACATATCTTTCAAATTCATTAACAGATTACCTTACCGAAATTTTCCATTCAAAAAATGACTTACGAGTAAGAGTGCATCGTCAACAGAAGCTCATAGAGTTGGTCCACCCGAACACGCAAACAGAAGCTCGTGAGAGTTGATCCACCCAAATAACGCCAAACAGAAAGTAAAACGTGAGAGTTCGTAACAAATACTGAACCCTGGTTTACTTGTGTAATATGCCGATATCTCCTTCCAATACCATCTCCACTCCAAACCCCCATCATACACCAAACACGAATGTGCTCAAATCTCGTGTTCAATCCAAACTGAGACCTAGATTGAATTGAAGTCGTTGCAGAGGTTTAGGGACTATTCCGCTATTTTTCCTTTTCCACGAGTATCTACGGGATTTTGATATGAAAGCTTTTATGTTGGCCAAAACTATCTCCTTACCCTAGCTATGGCTTTCGGCCATTGAAGAAGAAAATGAATAGAAAAGAAACTTTAATTTCCAATTTGTTTTGTTTTAATTTCAACAAATTTACAATTATGCCATTATCATTAAATTTTCTTTCATTTTTAAATCTAATTGTTATCCCACTCATTATTTATGGCTTAATTATAACTTAAGCCCTTCCTTATTTATTAATTAAACCATCTCCTCACCTAATTGTTTTAATTTGCAAATTTTGCGCCTTTTTCAATTTAGTCCTTTTTCTTTTATATAAATGATAATATTTTTAAACCAAATTTTAATACTATATTTACTTTACAAATATTATTAAAATAATATTTATTAGTTGACACGACATAAATTTGTAACAACCCATTTTTCGGTGAAATCAGAATAGTGGTTTCGGGGCCACAAATCTGAGCCAAAAATAAAATTTATTTTTATTTTATTTTATGGTCCCTAATATGATATAAATATCATGTGAGAATTTTCATAAGAAAATTTTACCGATTATGTGCTTAATTACGAGAAGGACTAAACCGCATAAAATGCAAAAGTTGGATTCTAGTAGCTAGAAGGTTCAAATAGCTATGGAATTCAAAACTTGAGGTTATTATATTATAATTAGACCATTAATGAAAAGTTAGTAGATATTTTTGGATGATTCATCCATGGAAAATTAGAAAAAGGCTAAGGATTAAATTGGAAAGTGATAAAATTAAAAGATGATAAATAATTAAATAGAAATAAAAATCATTTTATATCATATTCTTCCCCAAATATTCCATGGAAACCCTAGGAAAGAGAAACCAAGCTTTCTTGGTCAAATTGATCAGGATAAATCGAATACGAAGTTAGAATGAGGAAAGAAGAAAATGTCAAATTAATAGACTTTATGTATACGAACATTTATCAAGGTAAGTTCTGTATAACTTAGCTATGCATGTTTTTTATGCTTAAATTGAATTGTGTATGTGATTGTATAAATATATAAGTGAAATGATAGCATATCTAATAAAGCTTGATAAATGGTAATACTCGATAAGTGATAAATGATAAAAATGTTATTTTTGTACCTGAGTTGAATGTGAAAATGTGAATTACATAAATGCATAAATTTGTGAGATTGAACATATACCCGAAAATTGCCTGATAAATGTTAAATCCCGTTTGAATAAATGGAAGTCGATGGATAAATTTGTTTTTCCTGATAAAACTGCATGTGTTGCAGAATGGATTTAGCCCGGATGGGTAATCCTGAAATAAGCCTCTCGAGCATATGTTTTAATTAGGATTTAGCCTGGATTGGTAATCCTAATTGACTGGATTTAGCCTGGAGTGGTAATCCAAAATGAACTCTATAGGGAATTCTTTGTCATATAAAAGATTTAGCCTGGACTGGTTATCTGACAAAGCCTTTAGAGTATATGTTATAGCTAGAATTTAGCATGGATTGGTAATTCTGATGTATGATATGTGGCTCGAGAGTGTACCTAAAAGGTACTACTGAATATAAATTGACGGACTATGGAATTGTACACCTCAAGTGTACTACTTGTGTATCCATCGATGGTTTCAATAATTCAAAGAGTAAATATACTGATACGAAAAGAAAAGGGATTTTTACATGTATTTACTTGAAAAATATGAAATGATGTTACATGAAATGTTTTTATGAATACGTTCATCTATGAGAATAGATTTGTACACCTTGAGTGTACTATTCGAGTGATAACCAATACTGCAATTGATTGTTGAGTAAAGTCCTGACATGAAATATACTGGAACTTGAGATGAATTAATATGAAATAAATTTGAGATACATGGAAATAATTTTTATATATGTTATGTGAATTCATGTTGTGGAAAAACATGTGTATGAGAATCTGAATATTGTTGGACTCATATATGTGTTTCTTGATGTTTATATGAAATATGTGTTTAACATGCATATTGAGAATATGTGTTAGGGCTTGTGACCAAATGGTTTGGTTATACCTTGCAATGTTTAACTTAAATGTGAATGGTTGGTAAGTTATTTACCAAGTTATACGAACTTACTAAGCATTATATGCTTACTCCGTTTTATTTTTCCCTGTCTTATAGTAAATCGGAATGCTCGTTGGATTGGAAGCTTGGCGGAGATCACTCACACTATCCAACAGTTCATTTCAGTATATAAGGTAAAACAATTAGGGTTATAATGGTATGTATAGGTTAAATTGGTCAAGGAATGATATATAAATATTTGATAATGACTAGCCATTGGAATGGCTAGTTATGGACATGTTTGGTGTTTATGTATGAAAGCTATCATAGTATATGTTTAAAATGGTTAATTGATAGAAATCACATTGACAAATGGATGAATGAATTAAATTAGTATAATTGATACAAAATGCACAAATGTGACCATTGTATATAGGTAAATATGAGTACAAGATTGATATGGAAATAAATTGTGGTGCATAACGACATATTGGTTGAATGTTTATATGGCCATGAGAATGTGTTTAAGTTTTGGTACATGTATAAGGCAAAAAGGGTGAGGAAAATAGCCTTATTTTGTCCACACGGGTAGACACACGGGCGTGTGTCTTGACTGCGTGTGACACACGGCCTAGCACATGGGCGTGTGGTCTGGCCGTGTGAAACCTGCATCTAATTCGAATTAAATTAATTAACCACATGGCCTAGCACATGGGCGTGTGGCATGGCCGTGTGGCGCAAGTTAGAGAGCAACCTAAATCAGACACGGCTTGATGCACGGGCGTGTCTAAGAGTCACACCGGCGTGTGAGCCCTGCACCTTGGAAAATTTTTGAAATGTCACGAAAAATTCTTAGAGTTTCCAATTAAGTCCTGACTCGATTCTAATACTCGTATTGGACCTCGAGGGTCCATCTAAGGGACGTTATGAATGATCTCGGTTAATGAATAGTGATTGACATGATTTATCTAAAAATGTTCTGAAAAGTTTCAGTAACGCTCCGTAGCCTTGTTCCAGCGATGGATACGAGTTAGGGGTGTTACATTTGTGGTCCCGAAACCACTGTTCCATCACCACTGAAAATTGAGCTATTACAGCTAATAGGTGACCATCCTCTTATGTTTCATTATACTTAAGCCTTCTGGTTCCATGTCCCCAATCAAACTAAGAGTGCCAATCTGCTCAGGGGTCTTGAGGAGGCTGAAGTAATGGGCCAGGTGTGTTACATATGGATCCATACAGATAGGTCCTTTTCGTAGACATTCACTCTAATACTGACAACACTAGTCCACGAAATGGGCTATATCAATTGGGTATTGCTCGTGCGTGCTCCATAAAAAGTACGCATTTAAAGTACCTACAACACTCATACTTTCCTTTTGATCAGTCAACGTGTGGGCTAAAATGACATGAATGTAGCATAAGGCTGAGGGTAAACACTAAGCCTTGGACTGGCTCGGGTTGTACGAACAACTTTAGAAATGTCAAACTAGTAGAAAGGGGTCAGTTGAAGGACGTGCCTCGGGAGGGTGGAGAACTCGGGCGTAGCCAATAACTCATCAGAATATATGCAGAGAGCGACTCTAAATCCAGCTATACTTAAATATCGAGTGACACCTCCAAGACGGAAAAATGTGAAGCAAAACTCCAAAGTAAGCTCAGCATATATCGGCTCCACGATGGCAAAAAACCGTTCTCACGGTGTTGCATCTAATAGAGTATGGACCCGTGCGGATAGACCTATAGTCTAAAGGGCTTCCCAGTCGATACATAGACCCAAACCATTCGTCTAAAATTTTCGTTTCTTGGACTAAGTAGGTACTTTACTCTTTCCTCGCGTGTTCAATATTATGTACCTGAAAGAATAATGACAATAAAGTGTATCAGATTATCTAAAGTATAAATGGGACAGAAGTATTCAAGTTCAATGTATTGGAGTGATAATGCATGACTAGTGAAACTATAAATAGAATTGTGCAATAAAAATAAATTTGTAGCAGGTATATATATGCAATAAAATTCTTATTTGGAAACAACCATGCAAGTATTATGATGCACAGTGAAAACAAAAACTCGATGCCAAAACTCATTAATTGCAACAGACATTAAGTGCCAGACACAAAGTACTAATATACAGAAAATCAAAGCAATATTACCATCAAGTCAAACAGGATTAACAACAACATGAAATTAAATTGAACTAGAGCACAAAACAGGTAACCAAGCAACATCAACAGAGCACACAATGTAGATTAACGAAGTCAGAGCAATCATAACCAAACAAACAACATTAATTATAAGGGAAAAAAATAAAATAAAAAATAAAAGTAAAAATAATAATGAGAAATATAAAATAAAATAAAATAAAATAATGCTAATAGAGGAATGGAGGACAAATGATGGCTAGGGGTGGATGGACGGTGGTGGTACGATCGACGGAGGCGAAGATGGGGGGTGGTCGACGGTGGCATGAAGGAAAAATGGGGGATTTTCGGCGGTGGTTCTATGGGTGATAGTGACGGAAAGAGAAGGGTGAACTAAGTAATAGAGAGGAATAACGGTGGTGGTACGTGAAGCGGACGGAGGCATTCTATGTTTGGATGTAAATGATAAAGGCGTACAGCTGGTGACGAATAAGATAGACGATTAGGGTTTGGGGAGTTTTATGAAAAGGATTAAGAAGACAAAAGGAAAAAAAAAAAATCTAAAAACCATAACTTTAAAAAGGTACACAACCATGTGCCAATCCATGTAGGCCGCACGGCCGTGTATCTCTTTATGGCTGTGTGTTCCATAAAAAAAAAAATTAAAAATGACTTTAGTGTTCACACTGCCTGTGACATGCCCGTGTGTATTCGTTCAGGCCGTGTAGGTTTATTGTTTGTTTCCCCCACAACCATGTATATGGGCGTGTGGGCCACACGGCTGTGTCGCTAGGCCGTGTGAATCCGCTCAGACCATGTGTGTCAAATTTTTTTTAAAAAATTGGCTCCAATATTCACATAATCCATGACACGCCCGTGTGTATAGGCTGTATAGTTTACCTTAGACCGTGTTGTCCTTTTTTTTTCTTTAATTGATTTTTTATTTTTTATTTTAAAAAAAAATTATTAGCATGCAACATAAAAAAATGAAATAAAAATAAATAAATAAAAACACTTGGGTTGCCTTTCGAGAAACATTTATTTAAAGTCTAAGCTCGAGTACCCTTTTCAAGCTCACAGTATAGTCAGATTTTGGAGCTGGATTTCCTCTCTCTCATTATCAATATCACCATCGTTTGCCTTGAATGTGCCGTAATCAGGGTGTGTTACCTCAATGGTTCCGTAAGGGAATACATTTTGTACCACAAATGCATAAAAGTGAAATATTGGGGGCAATTTCGTAAAAATGCTAAAAAAAAATTCTTAATTGCATAAAATTAGTTAATTTCACTGTTGGAATTATTTAATTGAATGAGAATATTATTTTTAGATAAACACAAGTGGAAAACAGAGGAAAGAGAAAAGTACCGAATAGTCCCTGTACTTTTGTCATTATTGCAATTTAGTCAGGTAAGTTCATTTGGTTTAATTTTAGTACATTTGCATATGTATTATACGAAATTAGTTGCATAATATTGTATTAAATTGATGTGTGTAATTGGAAATGGAAATAATGAATTGAAATGACATCGATCACTAATTGAGATACTATGAGTTATTGCTACTAATCAATCTTATAAGTTCATGCATTTTTTTATGCTTCTAATAATTCTTAGATTCTTGGTTAATATAATATTATTAAATGTCATATTATATACTAAATGAATTTTAGCGAGCGATATCCACCGATATACTGAATGAAGCTTAAATGAGCATTATCCACTAATATACTGACTGGTGCTCAGACGAGCGATATCTATTGAATCTAGTGAAACTTATGTGCTTTCGAGCCATACCTACAGAATCTATTGAAACGTATGTGCTTTCGAGCCATACTTATTGAATTTACTGAAATGTATGTGCTTTTGAGCCACGCCTATTGAATCTACTGAAACATATGTTCTCTCTAGCCATACCTACTGAATCTACTGAAACGTATGGGCTTTCGAGCCATACATATTGATTCCACTAAAATTTATGCGCTATTGAGCCTTACTTACTAATTCTACTGAAAGTATGCTTTATCGAGCCATACCTAATGATTCTACTGGAAGTTTCTCAAACGAGCATTACTCATTGAATATATTGAAATATTGTACAAATTAATACCTATCAGAAAAAGTTAATTTACGGGAATTTCATTATGTAATTTTAAATTGATTACTATGTTTGGTTGGAAAACCTTACCTATTTATTAAATGAACTTACTAAGCTTTATTCAAGCTTACATGTATTTGTTTCATTTTGTAGATTTCGTTTTGAGGGCTTAGAAGATCGAATCAACACAAGAAATCACACTATCAGGGAAACCTTTGGTAAACTGTGATTTTGGTTGGTATATATGGCATGTATTAGGACCATTTGTATGCATGACAATGGTTTCTAGTTTTTGAGCAAGTTTTACTAGAACTTGTGTTGTGTGATTGAACAATAAATGGAATAAGACATGTTTTACTAAGTTAAGCTTGTTGATCAAGAATGATAATATTGCCAATATGTGGAATAATGGTATAAAATAAAATAGATGTTTTTTTTATGTGTAAACCATATCTTGTATATGCAACCTTGGATATTAAATGTCATGAAATGTATTGTGGTGTCAATGATGGCACATTGGTTAGGTACATAGGTTGAATTATTTGACATGTTTGAGTGTTATTGAAGATGGTTTTTGGCTTGTAAAGTTGTGTGTTGAATGTGTTTAGGTACCTAAGCAAATGGGTGAAAATTTAACTTGAAATTGGTTATTTTTGGGCACACACAGCCTGGGACACGGGCTGTCACACAGTCGTATGATGTGCGTGGGCAACTCACACTGGCGTGTGCCTTGAACGTGTATCAAATAGTATAGGTGTAGTTTTCACACGGGCTAACACATGACCTGTGACATGGCCGTATGACTCTACATCGAATGTTACAGGGGCTAGCACACGACTAGCAACACGGCCGTGTGGCATCATTTCGAAAGGTACATGATCTGACACACGGGTAGCAGCACGACTGTGCCTTGTACCACGCGGTTTGGATCATGTCACACACCAGGCCGTGTGACCCCTGTTTTAAAAATTTAAAAAATTTCCCTAAATATTCTGATTTGTTTCAAATTGGACCTTGATTGTTCCCAAACTAATTTTAAGGCCTCGTAGGCCCGATTTAGGGTCTATAAGTGTATGTTTACTTCGATTTGAATTATTTTTTTAAAAAAATTATTATTGTTAATCATTCTATTGAACTGGATGCTATCGTTACTGAATGAATTGAAATGTACAGCAGTACTCTGTAATCCCTATTCCGGCGACAAAAGCGGTTATGGGTGTTACATTTAGTGGTATTAGAGCTACAGTTTAGTCGATTCTCAGACTGAATGTAATGTGTTGAAAGATTAGAAAGTACATGCCATATAAACCTATGATAGTGTGATATTGATTGATCTGATCTAACTTAGAAAGTACATGCCATATAAACCTGTGATAGTGTGATATTGATTGGTCTGATCTAATGTTTCACTGTAGATTTTAATAATGCCATCTGATTCTGAACGTGATGAAACTAATGAAGTTAACAGTAACATTCCGACTACTGATTCTGGTGCAAGTCACAGTATGCCGGTTTTACAATCGTTTGAAAAATAAGGGCTAGAATATTTCTTACAGATTTAATAAATGTTAATAGAATCTGATCATATTGACCTTGATGAGGAAAAGGGTAAAGGTAATATTTCAACTTTTTAACAAGAGGTAAGTTATAGATTATCGGTTTGTAAATGTCTGATAGTGAAGACAAAATGTCTTTTGATTTAATGAGTTAGTGGCTTACAGAATTAGTGCGAGTTAATTTAGTGGCTTTACAACTTTTACCCCCTAATATGTTCCTTATGGCATTCTTAAGTCCTCAACAGACTGAAATGGTTCAATGGGTTTTGATTAATTAATTAGAAGGCATGATATTGAATAATTCAGTGGTAAAACATGTGATGATTTGACTAGGACTGGGTATTAGGTTGAAAATATATCCAGGGAATTTTGAGGGTATGGCTTGTTTTCTTAATGATTATCTCAAATGTATCATGTCTTTGATAGATGGTAAGGTTTGTAGCTAGTGATCTATATTAACAGCTATTGTATTGAGAGATGGGATTAACTAAGATTTCTTTAGATTTGAATTCAGAAAGAGAAATATTATCAAACGTCATCTAGACAGGAATTTGTACATGTCAATGAAGATAATCGACAAAAAAATTGTCTGTGAATAGTGTTAAACAATATCAATGTCTCAAAAAGACAAATGCCCTGTTTAGAGTAATAACACATGAATTAAATGTAGTGGGATCGAAGACATAATTGTTAGATATGGATCTATCGCATATGATATTATTTCTGGTACGTTCTATCTCTTCGATATTATTTATTGTATATGCATTGGGTGATACTGGATCAACTTACTCGTATTTTTTCACTACATTAGTAATAGATAATGATCTATTTCTTGAATCAAATGAGTTTAAGATTCGAGTTATAATCTAGTGGGTCATAGTATAATGGTTATTTTGGTATGTCAAAACTACCTACTGAAAATATATGACTGTGACTTTCCTGTTGATATGATGTTACTACGATTTCATGAATTTGACATTATTCTGTAAATAGTTTGGCTAAAGCTTATATGATACTATAGTAGACTGTAGACCGAAATGAATTGATTTGAAATGTCAGACTGGTGAAATGATCATAGTGAGTCTGGTAAATCAGATAGTACAACCAAAGTTATTTCAGTTATCTCTATACAGAAAATGATTTGGATGATTGTAAAATATTTTTAGTATATTATATATCTATGTACTTGATACTCAAGAAATAGGTAAAAAATTTATCAAAAAAAAAATTGGGATTTTTATCTGAATGTGAAAATTTAATAAATTCAAGACAAAGAATAAATATATTTTTTCTCGTATAGACAACCTGTTTGATAAGTTAAAAAGGTATAACAGTGTTATCAATGATAAATACAGATTCGATTATTATCAGTTGCAAGTTAAATATTGTGGTATATTGAAACTGCTTTCAAACTTGATGTGGCCATATGAATTCTGATAATGTTGCTTGGACTAATCAATGTCTCTGTTAATCTATGAATTTGATGAATCAGGTCTTTCAGCCTCATCTAGATATATATAAATAGTCGTAGCTATGGTTATTGATGATTTTCTGATCTATTCAAAAACAGAATCCGAGCATGTTCAGCATTTGAAAATTTTATTATAGATTTTACTTGAGAAACATATTATGTGAAGGTTAGTAAAGGTGAGTTCTGGTTCAATGAGGTTAGTTTTCATGGTTATGTAAATTTGAGAAATAGGATTCGTATAGATCCGAGTAAACTCTTTTCCGTTGTTATTTGGAAACTCTAAATATGTCTCTAAAAGTTATGACCAGCTGAAAGTCTTATTGATGGAAATTTTGTATTGATCCAACCTGAATCCGGAAAGGAAAATATTGATTATAATAATGGTTTTGTATTAGGTAATTTGAAAATTAGACTGTTGCCTTTACAAAGAATTCAAAAATTGCATGATGACGACGACCTGAAGACTGATACCTAAGTGAGAGTAAACCCAGAGTGATTCATTTACAAAAGTTACAATGAATACAAATAGTATGAGGTATTATCGTAATAGATTGTGTGTTTTGAATAATCCAGAAATAAACGAAACATTTTATCTAAGGTTCGCAGCAGTACTTATTCTATTATTTTGGATTAAAAAACTAAACATCAAGTATCGTCGGAATTATTACAGCCTGACATGGTTCCTGAGTGAAAATGGGAGCAAGTCGTGAGGGATTTTGTATCTAGTATTGTTGTGTCACCAAGAAAGAAATACTGAACTAGATTATGGTTGATAGATTGACAAGCTCAGCTGATTTACTCCAGCCAGAACTGATTATCTACTTGAAAAGGAATTGAGTCATATGTTTCAGAGATTGTCAGATTTCATGGAGTGTAAATGTTTATTTTTTTATACTGATGCGAGATTTACTTCTAAATTTTTGGGGTAAATTTTGCTAGGCTCTGAGCATTAAATTAATTTTAGTACAATATTTCTTTCACATGTAGATGGGCAAGTAGAGTGGTAATACGGGTTCTGGAAGACATGTTATGATGCTGCATATTCAAGTTTAAAGATAACTGGGAAATGTCAAACCCTGTTATACTGATTGAATTAAGCGAAAACAAAATAGTGAGACAGGCCTGAGTAGTAAAACCAAAGATAAAGTTTGTGAAGCAAATTTCAAAGTAAACAGGTATTGCTAGGTAAAATTTCGAGGACGAAATTTCCTAAGGGGGAGAGTTGTAACAACTTGTTTAACAGTGGTATCAGAAGTAGTGGTTTCGGGACCACAAATCCAACGAGTGAATTCATATAATTAGTATTTAAATTATATAACTCAATAATAATTTTTATATTGAATTTTGATATGATGAATTTAACCAATTGAATTAAAAGTTAGTATAAATGGTTAGGTTCAAAAGTCAAGTGGTTATTGAAAACGAGGTATTAGGACCTCGTTTCTGTAATTTAAAGCCATAAATATTTTTATTCAATATTTATAGAGTTGTATCATATGTGAATTGAAGCTTGGTTCGGTAATTTTGATGATTTACTGCTAAATTAAGGTAAAATGATTAAATTGTAAAAGAGGTAAAAGTTAATTACTACAGATTTAAAATCGTAAAGGGACCAAAATGGTAATTAAACTGTGGTCAAAAATTCCAAGCGGTGGTGGATATGATTAAATCCACTAACTTTTGGACTATTTGCTCTTTTAGTCCTAACTAGTTTAGGATTAAATTGAAAATAAGCTTGTTTAGTTAAAATTTAATAAAATTGAAGGACCAGTTGTGCAATTAGACCATCCTTGAATGGTAAATTTACCATTAGAGGAGATAGTGGACAGTATTGGGCTTTAAAATGTTGAAATTAATGAGTAATTAAAAGGGAAATTTGGTAAATTAGAAATTAAGTTAAATGTAATAGATAAAATAAGTTAAAATTTATTTTAATTTCATCTTCTTCACTAATTGAAACCGAACCCTAACAAACCATAGGAGGGAGCTTCGACTAACTTTGATTCTCTATTTTGGTGAGTAAATTCTGTCCGTTTTTAGTAAATTTTATGTTTTTGAACTCGTATTAGCTCAATCTAGCTAACCCGGAGATTAATTTGTAAAACTGTCAAATGTTATGGATTGTGTCATTGATGAATTTGAGTTGTTCTTGAAGTTTTATGGTAGAATAGTAAGCTTGGTTTGTAACACCCTTAGCCCATATCCATTGCCGGACCAAGGTTATGGAGCATTACCAGACTTTATGAATTAATTACGAACATTTCATAATCTTTAATACATATATCATAACTCATTCATAAAACACTCATATGGTCCCTTATATGGGCCCTCGAAGCCCAAGATAGGCATTAGAAGTAAATCAGGACTCGACCGGAGACTTCAAGAATTTTTTGATAAATATAAAAATTTCTCTTAGAAACAGGGGACACATGCCCGTGTGGCTCACACGGCCATGTCCCAGCCCGTGTTCTTACCCGTGTAACTCTCTGACTTGTGCCACACGGCCAGCCACACGCCCGTGTGCTAAGCCATGTGTCACACACGGCTGAGAAACACGCCCATGTCTTTGCCCGTGTGTTTATTTCTGAGCATTCTGATTCTCAATTTTAAGATGCAAGGGACACACAACCAAACCACATGCCCATGTGCCAGGCCGTGTGTCACACACAGTCAAGACACACGTCCGTGTGTCTACCCGTGTGGATAAAATAAAGCCATTTCCTAGCTTTATTTCTCACCCAGATTTGCCATTAACCTACAATAACACTTACACATATATAACAACCAATTCAATACATATTATCCAAGCCAATTGCAAGAATTATGTGTGATATATTATCATATACATTCATGTATTTCCAAACTTACCTTAATAACTCCATTCATTGATTACTAAAAACTATTACTAAATACATGCATACAAACATATACATATGTATCATTCACAACCATGTTTCAAGTTTAACTCTTTTCTAAACCAACCCAATACATGCCATATAAACCATAGGATATTTAACAAAATCTACCGGAGTAATCTGGATAGTGTAGTCCGATGTGTTGGTCCTATCCTCCGAACTCACATTAATCTACAAGAAACATTAAACAACACGAATAAGCTTATTGAAGCTTAGTAAGTTCATAGGCTTTAAAGATAAGTCTTACAGAACATACAATAATAAATCATTAAACAAGCATTTCACTAACACTTCCTGCCATTCACAATTTCAAATGATGAATTCACTTGATTAAGCTCAATATCAATAACTACTTAAATTCTATCACTTTAATTTCATATGACACTTACCAATCTTTGTCAAATTAAGGAACGACTTACAGATTTGAGTACATCGTTTACTTGATGCCATAGTCCAACTATGGTCTTACATGTATATTGCCATGGCCCTGCCATGGTCTTACACTCGTAATGCCATAACCCAGTTATGGTCTTATCATCAGGATACCATAGCCCAGCTATGGTCGTACACTTATACATACACTGCCATGGTCCAACCATGGTATTACGTTCATGGTGCCATAACCCAGTTATGGTCTTTTCATTGAAATACCATAGCCCAGCTATAGTCTTACATTTAAATATTGCCATGGTCCAATCATGGTCTTATCTATCAATTCATCTTGTGTCACGGAACGATCGTACTCAATCCTGCGTTCCACTTAATTTGAACATTCAATTCAATTATCATATTATTATAATAATCATAAATCAATAACAAAGATATGAAACAATACATTATATCATTCCTAAATCAACAATTTATCACGAAAGTTCAACCATATGAACTTACCTGGGCCAATTTGTAGAATTTGTTGTAATTCAGGGACTATTTAGCTAATTTCCCTTTTTTACTTAATTTTGCAAAATTCCAATTTTACCCTTATTTCACCAAATTTGCAGATTTTTTTCTTGCTAATGCCGCCTTAGCCATCCCTTTTGGGTTAATTTGCCCTATAAGTCCTCCCTTATTTGTCACTTAAACTATTTAATCACTGAATCACTGTAGCAAATTTTGCACATTTTTCAATTTAGTCATTTTTAATTAATTAACCATCGAAACGTTAAAATTTTCTAACGAAAATTTAATACTAACTTAATGACATTCCATAAATATTTATAAAAATATTTACGGTTTGGTTTATAAATTTGAGGTCTCGATACCTCGTTTTCGACCCAATTTACCTAATAAATTCTTTTAAATCACAAAATTTCACTAATTCACGAATATTTCTAAAATCACACTTGAGTCATGAATATTGATTTATTAGATTTTCAAACTCACTCGTTGGATTTAGTGATCTTGAATCACTGTTTCCGACACCACTAAAAAATTGGGCTGTTACATGGTTGCTCAATAGGACTATTTTGTAAAGTAGTTTTTGTTGATTTTAATGTTCAAGGACTAAAATGTGAAAATAGTAAAAGTACAAGGACTTGATGCAAAATAATTGCAAAAATGGGTTGCAGAATGCCACTTGAATATTTGGATAAGCTGAAATTTGAATAAAAATGTTTAAATTGCATGTTTTGAGCTAGGGGCTAAATTGCATAAAAGTGAAATATTGGGGGCAATTTGTAAATGCTAAAAAGGACTTAATTGTATAAAATGAGTTAATTTTACTGTTGGAATTAGTTAATTGAATGAAAATTTTATTTTTATATCTAAAACGAGTGGAAAATCGAAGAAAAGAGAAAAATACAGAATAGTCCCTATATCTTTATCATTGCTGCAATTTAGTCAGGTAAGTTCATATGATTTAACTTTAGTACATTTACATAATTATTATATGAACCTAGTTGCATAATATTGGATTATATTGATGTGTGTATTTGGAAATGAAAATAATGAATTGAAATGACATCAATCACTGATTGAGATACTATGAGTCCTTACTACAAACCAATCCTATAAGTTCGTGCATTTATTTATGCTTCTAATAATTCTTAGATTCTTGGTTAATATACTATTATTAAATGTTATATTATATGCTAAATGAAGTTCAGCGAGCGATATCCATCGATATACTGAATGAAGCTCAAATGAGCGTTATCCACTGATATACTAACCGATGCTCAGACGAGCGATATCTACTGAATCTACTGAAACGTATGTTCTTTCGGGCCATACCTTCTAAATCTACTAAAACGTATGCGCTTTCGAGCCACACCTACTAAATCTACTGAAATGTATGTGCTTTCGAGCCATACCTACCGAATTTACTGAAACTTATGCGCTTAAGAGCCATACCTACCGGTTCTACTGAAACTTATGCACTGTAACACCCCAAACCCGGCCCAAATGCTACGATCGGATCTGGTATGCTACGGGTTGAAATGTTAAAAACTTCGCTTTTAAGGGGATTTGGAATTTCGGTTTGTTTATGTAAGAATTCGTTAAATAAGTGTTACTTGAAGAAAACCTTTGTAGTATTTTTTTTAAAACTTATCTTTGCGTTAAGCGAGTTTGAAATTCCCATCTCATTACTTATAATAATTAAGTCTTTAAAAATAAATTTGAAATATAAACATTAACACGCATAAATTGATAACCTATGCTATGGGCGTTATTACATAAACATTCCTAAAATTAAAACTTAAGGAAAAATCGAAAAATAATAATTTATGGAAATAAAAACTTGATGGCCCCTCGAGTCCGCCTCGGCTCCCATGTCCATGATCTACTGCTCATCTGAAAAGTTAAGGAAAATAAAGGGTGAGTCACCAAGACTCAGTGTGCAAATCCCGAAAACACATAAAAGGCATGAGGCCCATAAACACGTTATGGGCCTTGGCCCATACATAATGGCAACAAATTATTTTCATGCAACATGGCCCAACCCAAACCTAATAGTCCATCCTCTATACACCAACCCGTACCAGCCAACACACCTTGGGGATTTCTACAATCAACCCACCAACCGCTACACACCATATCGACAGTCATGCTGCCTATTCCTATCAATCAGGAATAAATTTAATGTGGCTTAGCCACCGATCACTATGTGACCTCATAATATAACGTGGCTTAGCCACCGATCACTATTGTGACCTAATTTTACAATTCGTGGTTTAACCACCGATCACCAAGTGACCTATTAACATGCTCTTCCCCTTCATCATATTAACCCCATCCCATGCATACATACATGCAGAATCAAAACATTATACTACCTAAAAGTTCTCAGTCTATCACATACATCGACACACATAGAGAAGTTTCTATGATTACGTACCTGGCATCCCTTGCCTACCCTTTTTGGGTAATCCGACTGTCTATACAGCCTTTTTCCGGCTTTTAGCCCATAACATATATAGTACAGATTAGTTAGTGTGATAGAGATCTACACACCTGATTACAGACAAGACGAGACTTTCTATGTCGACACTATTAGAAGCCGATACGACTGCTATCTGTCTAAGGTTTGCTCCGAAGCCGATCCACAACCCGGAGGCCAATCCCAAATCGCTGACACCGCTCGTTTCCTAAACTTAGGGTTTGGTTTTATAGATCCAATCCCCTCCTTCGCATGATCGACATGTGATTCCATCAAAAGACCTTATCAGTTGTTACCATCACAACATATGGTTGTTAATCCATATCATAAGGTTACAATGACAATTACGATAAACAAACCTAGCGAAAATCTAACGAGAACCCCTTACCTTGAAATCCCAAAAGAGATGGATTTTGGAGACTAACGATTCCGGCTTTTAGATCTAAGCAATCTACTTCAATTCTCGAATGCCGCCCAACACGTAAACACAAGAAACCAAAAATCTATGAGCCTTTCGGCTTTGTCTTCTAAAAATCGAAAGAGAAGAAGAATAGATCAGAAGAAATCGGCACCTACCTTTACAGAGAACTCGGCAACTCCTAGAAGATTTCTGCTTTTTGCGAAAATCAAGAAGAGAAGATGATTCAAAGAAATCTATAGAGATTCGGCTTTTAGTGAAGAGATGGGCAAAAGAGAATAGGAGGTATTCGGCTATGGAGATGAGAAGAAAGTTCAGAGTTTCGGCTTTTGAAGGGAAAGATGTTGAAAAGAATTGGGTGGTTTCGGCTTTGTAGAAGAAAACAGAAAAAAGAATAATAGACTTTCGGCTTTTGCATAGAAGTGAAGATGAGAGAATAGGCTTAGGGATTTCGGCTTTTACAGTGAATGGGAGAATGGAGAAACCCTAATGTCGAAATTGAAGAAGAGAGTGGGAGAATAAAACCCTAATGCCACCCACTCTATCCATTTAAATGCCGAAAATTAGGTAAAATTTAATTAAAAGAATTGGGCTTCATGCAACTTGAATTTGGGCCTCCTCAGTTGACGCCACTTCCCTGCTTTTAAGTGGCGCCACTTTGCCACTGGGCCACAAGCCCATTTGTATCTTAAACCATGCACAACTAATTTTAAATCTATATCCAAATTCTAAAGTCCATTTAAAAAGAAAACCAAAATTTCCTTAAAGCCAAAGTTTGATCCCGGGACTTCATAGAAGCCCTCTAACATTCCAAAATCACTTATCCAATAGGTCCAACTTGCACTAAAGCCGATCTCTTGTTCTCCAAAAATTTTAAACGCTACTACGCTCAAGGCCCATTGGGCTTAATCCTACTAGGCCCAAATTCGGGATGTTACAAATCTACCCCCTTAAAGAAATTTCGTCCTCGAAATTTCAAACTAACTAACAGTCACACATCCCAACCTACCACACTACGCTCTTGCTGTAACACCCCTGGTATGCTACGGGTTGAACGTTAAAATCTTTTGCTAAGTTGGTTTTAGAAAATCATAAGTTATTAGGCAGTATTTGAATAAATAAGTGACATTTGAAAAGAAACCTTGTATTATTATTATTTGGTATAAATAAACCCCTGACATAAATTCATAAGTTGCAAATATTAAAAAAAACTACTTAGGCGAATATAAACTATGGGGCCTTATTACCTAAATATTCCCAAAACAAAACTTAAAGGAAAACCGAAAATAATCTATAGAATTAAAACTTGATGGCCCCTCGAGTCCGTCTCGGCTCCCATGTCCACGATCTACTGCTCATCTGAAAAGTTAGGGAAAAATAATAGGGTAAGTCACCAAGACTCAGTGTGTAAATCCCGAAAACACATAAAAGGCTTGGGCCCAAAAACACATTATGAGCCCTGGCCCATACACAATGGCACCAATCATAATCACATGACATATAATAAATGATGCAAAGCCCAACCCATCCCAGAATTCCATCCTCTACACACCAACCCGTACCAATCATCACACCTTGGGGATTTCTACAATCAACCCACCAACCGCTACACACCATATCGATAGTCATACTGCCTATTCCTTATCAATCAGGAACTTTAACGTGGGTTTTCTACCACCGGTCACCAAGTGACCTAACATTTCATTAGGTGGGTTTTCTACCACCGATCACCATGTGATCTAACATTTCATTAGGTGGGTTTTCTACCACCGATCACCATGTGATTTAGCATTTCATTAGGTGGGTTTTCTACCACCGATCACCATGTGATCTAACATGCTCTTTCCCTTTTCATAACAAACCCATCCCATGCATACATTTATGCAAAATCAAACAATCTACTACCTAAGAGATTACAGTCTTTCGCTTACATCGATACTCATAGAGAAGTTCTATGATTACGTACCTGGCATTCCTTGCCTAACCCTTTTTGGGTTTCATTCGACTGTATACACAGCCACTTTCCAGCTTTTTAGCCCACAACATAAACATACATATATTCATACAGATTATTAGTGTGTTAGAGATCTACACACGACTGTTCATACAGCCTCATTTTCTGGCTTTTCAGCCCCTAACAGGTATAATACAAAATAAAACTTATGTGATAAGGATCTACACACCTGATTACAGTTAGAACGAGACCCTCTAAGTTGACGCTATCCGTAGCCAACACCACTGCTATCTGCCTAAGGTGTTGTTCAGAAGCCGGTCCACAACCAAGTGGCCAATCTCGAACGGTAGATACTGCTCATTTCTTAAACTTAGGGATTCTCTCCTTTGCCTGATCCATATTTAATTCCATCACAAGTCCTTATCAGAACTACTATCTCAATATTTGATCGTTAATCCTCATCATAAAGTTAAGATCTTGTATACAATGAACAAATCTAGTAGAAATCTAGGGAAATCTTCTTACCTTAAAATCCCAAAATTGGAGACTAGTGATTTTCAGCTTTTAGATCTAGACGACCAAGTTTCCTTCAAATCCCGGAATGCCGCCCAACATAGAACCATTAAACTATTAGCTTTTTGGCTTTTGCCTTTCAAGAACCGAAATAGAACATGAGATCTAACAGAAGTCGACACTTACCTTAGTACAGGGAATTCGACTAGCACTTGGAGAGAAGATTCGGCAATGTCAAAGAAAAGATTTAAATGTCGGAAGAATAGAACTAATTCTCAAATAGGATGAATAAAGAAAAACTATGAAGATTTCGGCTTTTTAGAGAAATCGGCTAAGAGGAAAAGAATGGAAAAGAGAGAAAAGAGAATGACGGGAGAGGTTTTGGCTTTTGAAGAATTTAAAGAAAGAAATTGTAGAGGGAGAGGCTAGGGATTTTCGGCACAAGGAATAAAGAGAGAATTAGGGTTTTAAATGCCAGAATCAAGGAGCTATCCCCCCTATTTATAGGAATTGCGGCACCTCTTGTATAAAACCGAAAATGCCCTTCCTAATTAATTAAAATTCAAGCTAAATGAAAGGGAAAATTCGGCACCCCTTTGCCATGCAGTAGCCGATGCCTTTACTCCTCTGAGTGGTGGATTTTCGGCCATCACCTTCCTTGTAGATAGGCTCCTATCTTTTCTCCTTTTTATCTTCTACTTTATCAATTATAAAATCCATATAAATCCTCCTATTTTTGAGCCTTGTTGCAATCACTTCACCTAACCCTAATGCTAAAAATTAGCTAACTTAAATTAAAATAATTGAACTCCATGAAACTTAAATTTGGGCCCCTTACTCCCTTTTGTGGCGTCGTCTCCTAATATTGGGCCACAAGCCCACTTTGGTATTTTAAACACAGACACTACCTTTTAAACCCTATAATGCCCAAACAGATAATTTTAATCAAGGCCTCTACCTAAGCCTGAGCCCAATTTGGACTCCTAACACTTAATTTAACTCATTACACATGTTCACCCATTAAACGCATAGGCCCAAAAATTCAAGATGTTACAGTTCTACCCCCTTAAAGAAATTTCGTCCTCGAAATTTCCAACTAACTATTAATCGTACTACCCAAGTCTCACCACAATGCTTTCGCTGCGCACTCTAATTCTAAAGCCAAAAGAAACGCTTAGTATACTATGGTAGAGTACGCACCGGTATTCGCATTGAGAGCATCCTCGTCCCCTTGTACTCATTCTACTGATTCGTGTTTATCTGATTAGAATTTTATGAATTATTAGTTTTCTTCCACTGATTAACCCCGAACAGTCTTATGAATAGTAGTTTTAAGGGTTGTTCTTTCGAATTCGCAGTTATATCTACAATTCAGTCTCAAGTTCACATCTCCTAGTTCTAAGAAGCACATACATTCAATCATCACACATCAACATACATATAACATCCGTGAACTCACATTCCTCACATAAAGAGTATTTTCGTCATTTCACTACCCAGGGGCTTTTCCGTTGTTTTGCCCTACAGGATATTTCCCAAAATTAAGTATCTTGGTGATTTTCTTCGAATTAGAGGTACTTTGGTACACATTTTTTTAAAGCAAGGGTATTTTTGGAAAATAAGTTTTTTTTAAACAAACGAGGGTATTTTGGTAATTTCCTCAAAATGGGGTATCTTGGTTTTTTTTTTTTGCAAGCCGGGTTCTTTTGTAAATCTAGGGGTTTTCGAGTAAATTTGCAAAACTGAGGTATTTTCTAAAATCACGGTTGTTTTGAAATTTTCACAAACCACGGGTATTTTGGAAATTTTGCCAACCAGAGTGTTTCGGTAATTTCACAAATTTTGGTAGTTTTACAATTCTGGGGTATTCTAGGAAATTTTCACAAATCAAGTGTATTTCGGAAATTTTACAAAACTTGGGGGTATTTTGGTTGCGAAATAGGGTGGCTGGTCCCTTTCGGGTTTTAAGTATAGATTTTGACCTGTCAACAAATCCTCATTGCTAAGATGAACAGTCACTACGCACCAGGTAGGATTCCAGCGAAGAGGAGGTGAGTAACTAGAACTGCTTAAGTACCAAGCTCTTCCTGAATCCAATCCTAGACATGCGCATGCCTGTTGCCACACCCTAACCCAGCGACTCGTTCACGGGTTTGTTTAGTTGGATTAAGTCTTATGGAATTGAAGAGTTGTTTAACTAAGCCTAAGGTCCATCAATACTATCATACTAGTCTACGTCCATAAAGCCCATCAACCAACAAATATATCACATCAAGAGTTAGAATACCTACCTGCGTGGATCGGGTGCCGGTAGACTCGAAGGCCATATCTTCTTCCAGAATTTTTTTTTCAAATTCACATCAAATTTTCAAAACACTACTAGACCCATTTCACAGCCCGAGTTTTGAACTGGGCTCTGATACCAAATTGTAACACCCCAAACCCGGCCCATACATTTCGACCAGATCAGGTATGCTACGGGTTGAACGTTAAAATCTTTTGCTAAGTTGGTTTTAGAAAATCATAAGTTATTAGGCAATATTTGAATAAATAAGTGACATTTGAAAAGAAACCTTGTATTATTATTATTTGGTATAAATAAACCCCTGACATAAATTCATAAGTTGCAAATATTAAAAAAAACTACTTAGGCGAATATACACTATGGGGCCTTATTACCTAAATATTCCCAAAACAAAACTTAAAGGAAAACCGAAAATAATCTATAGAAATAAAAACTTGATGGCCCCTCGAGTCCGTCTCGGCTCCCATGTCCACGATCTACTGCTCATCTGAAAAGTTAGGGAAAAATAATAGGGTGAGTCACCAAGACTCAGTGTGTAAATCCTGAAAACACATAAAAGGCTTAGGCCCACAAACACATTATGAGCCCTGGCCCATACACAATGGCAACAATCATAATCACATGACAGATAATAAATGATGCAAAGCCCAACCCATCCTAGAATTCCATCCTCTACACACCAACCCGTATCAACCATCACACCTTGGGGATTTCTACAATCAACCCACCAACCGCTACACACCATATCGACAGTCATATTGCCTATTCCTTATCAATCAGGAATTTTAATGTGGGTTTTCTACCACCGATCACCAAGTGACCTAACATTTCATTAGGTGGGTTTTCTACCACCGATCACCATGTGATCTAACATTTCATTAGGTGGGTTTTCTACCACCGATCACCATGTGATCTAGCATTTCATTAGGTGGGTTTTCTACCACCGATCACCATGTGATCTAACATTTCATTAGGTGGGTTTTCTACCATCAATCACCATGTGATCTAACATGCTCTTCCCCTTTTCATAACAAACCCATCCCATGCATACATTCATGCAAAATCAAACAATCTACTACCTAAGAGATTACAGTCTTTCGCATACATCGATACTCATAGAGAAGTTCTATGATTGCGTACCTGGCATTCCTTGCCTAACCCTTTTTGGGTTCCATTTGACTGTCTACACAGCCACTTTCCGGCTTTTTAGCCCATAACATAAACAAGTGGCCAATCTCGAACGGTAGAACTTGCTTGTTTCTTAAACTTAGGGATTCTCTCCTTTGCCTGATCCATATTTAATTCCATCACAAGTCCTTATCAGAACTACTATCTCAATATTTGATCGTTAATCCTTATCATAAAGTTAAGATCTTGTATACAATGAACAAATCTAGTAGAAATCTAGGGAAATCTTCTTACCTTAAAATCCCGAAATTGGAGACTAGTGATTTTCAGCTTTTAGATCTAGACGACCAAGTTTCCTTCAAATCCCAGAATGCCGCCCAACATAGAACCATTAAACTATTAGCTTTTCGGCTTTTTCCTTTCAAGAACTGAAATAGAACATGAGATCTAACAGAAGTCGACACTTACCTTAGTACAGGGAATTCGGCTGGCACTTGGAGAGAAGATTCGGCAATGTCAAAGAAAAGATTTAAATGCTGGAAGAATAGAACTAATTCTCAAATAGGATGAATAAAGAAAAACTATGAAGATTTCGGCTTTTTAGAGAAATCGGCACAAGAGGAAAAGAATGGAAAAGAGAGAAAAGAGAATAAGGGGAGAGGTTTCGGCTTTTGAAGAATTTAAAGAAAGAAATTGTAGAGGGAGAGGCTAGGGATTTTTGGCACAAGGAATAAAGAGAGAATTAGGGTTTTAAATGCCAGAATCAAGGAGCTATCCCCCCAATTTATAGGAATTTCGGCACCTCTTGTATAAAACCGAAAATGCCCTTCCTAATTAATTAAAATTCAAGCTAAATGAAAGGGAAAATTCGGCACCCCTTTGCCATGCAGTAGCCGATGCCTTTACTCCTCTGAGTGGTGGATTTTCGGCCATCACTTTCCTTGTAGATAGGCTCCTATCTTTTCTCCTTTTTATCTTCTACTTTATCAATTATAAAATCCATATAAATCCTCCTATTTTTGAGCCTTGTTGCAATCACTTCACCAAACCCTAATGCTGAAAATTAGCTAACTTAAATTAAAATAATTGAACTCCATGAAACTTAAATTTGGGCCCCTTACTCCCTTGTGTGGCGTCACCTCCTAATATTGGGCCACAAGCCCACTTTGGTATTTTAAACACAGATACTACCTTTTAAACCCTATAATGCCTAAACAGATAATTTTAATCAAGGCCTCTACCTAAGCCTGAGCCCAATTTGGACCCCTAACACTTAATTTAACTCATTACACATGTTCACCCATTAAAAGCATAGGCCCAAAAATTCAGGATGTTACACTTGCTGCGCACTCTGATCTTAATAACACTACATACTTTTAACTAGAATTTAGAACTCCTACAGATACTCAAAAACACCTAGCCATTAAAGCAGACAAATATTTCATATGCAACCAACTCTATATCTGAACATCACATCCAAACCAAACAGACAGAATAGATACCAGAAATACAGCATATAACAAAGCAAGGTATCAGGAAACTTTCAGTGTGGATTGGTGCTGGAGACTCGGGTGCCATACTTCCAGAAAACAAATATATATTTTTGTAAACCATTTTCCAAACCAACTTTTGAAAATATTTTTGGACCTCATACCCACAGCTGAGTTTTTGAACCTAGGCTTTGATACCAAAATGTAACACCCCAAACCCGGCCCAAACGCTATGACCGGATCTGGTATGCTACGGGTTGAAATGTTAAAAACTTCGATTTGAAGGGGATTTGAAATCTCGGTTTGTTTATGTAAGAATTCGTTAAATAAGTGTTACTTGAAGAAAACTTTTGTAGTATTTTTTTTAAAACTTATCTTTGCGTTAAGCGAGTTTGAAATTCCCATCTCATCATTTATAATAATTAAGTCTTTAAAAATAAATTTGAAATATAAATATTAACACGTATAAATTGATAACCTATGCTATGGGCCTTATTACATAAACATTCCCAAAATTAAAACTTAAGGAAAAACCGAAAAATAATAATTTATGGAAATAAAAACTTGACGGCCCCTCGAGTCCGCCTCGGCTCCCATGTCCACGATCTACTGCTCATCTGAAAAGTTAAGGAAAATAAAGGGTGAGTCACCAAGACTCAGTGTGTAAATCCCAAAAACACATAAAAGGCGTGAGGCCCACAAACACATTATGGGCCTTGGCCCATACATAATGGCAACAAAATATTTCATGCAACATGGCCCAACCCAAACCTAATAGTCCATCCTCTACACACCAGCCCGTACCAGCCAACACACCTTGAGGATTTCTACAATCAACCCACCAACCGCTACACACCATATCGACAGTCATGCTGCCTATTCCTATCAATCAGGAATAAATTTAACGTGGCTTAGCCACCGACCACTATGTGACCTCATAATATAACGTGGCTCAGCCACCGATCACTATTGTGACCTAATTTTACAATTCGTGGTTTAACCATCGATCACCAAGTGACCTATTAACATGCTCTTCCCCTTCATCATATTAACCCCATCCCATGCATACATACATGTAGAATCAAAACATTATACTACCTAAAAGTTCTCAGTCTATCACATACATTGATACACATAGAGAAGTTTCTATGATTACGTACCTAGCATCCCTTGCTTACCCTTTTTGGGTAATCCGACTGTCTATACAGCCCTTTTCCTGCTTTTAGCCCATAACATATATAGTACAGATTAGTTAGTGTGATAGAGATCTACACACCTGATTACAGACAAGACGAGACTTTCTATGTCGACACTATCAGAAGCCGATACGACTGTTATCTGTCTAAGGTGCTCCGAAGCCGGTCCACAACCCGGCGGCCAATCCCGAACCGCTGACACCTCTCATTTCTTAAACTTAGGGTTTGGTTTTATAGATCCAATCCACTCCTTCGCCTGATCGACATGTGATTCCATCAAAAGACCTTATCAGTTGTTACCATCACAACATATGGTTGTTAATCCATATCATAAGGTTACAATCATAATTATGATAAACGAACCTAGCGAAAATCTAATGAGAACCCCTTACCTTGAAATCCCAAAAGAGATGGATTTTGGAGACTAGTGATTCCAGCTTTTAGATCTAAGCAATCTATTTCAATTCTCGAATGTCGCCCAACACGTAAACACAAGAAACCAATAATCTATTAGCCTTTTGGCTTTGTCTTCTAAAAACCGAAAGAGAAGAAGAATAGGTCAGAAGAAATCGGCACCTACCTTTACAGAGAATTCGGCAACTCCTAGAAGATTTCGGCTTTTTGCGAAAATCAAGAAGAGAAGATGATTCAAAGAAATCTATGGAAATTCGGCTTTTAGTGAAGAGATCGGCAAAAAAGAATAGGAGGTATTCGGCTATGGAGATGAGAAGAAAGTTCAGAGTTTCAGCTTTTGAAGGGAAATATGTTGAGAAGAATTGGGTGGTTTCGGCTTTGTAGAAGTAAACAGAAAAAAGAATAATAGACTTTCGGCTTTTGCATAAAAATGAAGATGAGAGAATAGGCTTAGGGATTTCCGCTTTTACAGAGAATGGGAGAATGGAGAAACCCTAATGTTGAAATTGAAGAAGAGAGTGGGAGAATAAAACCCTAATGCCACCCACTCTATCCATTTAAATGCTGAAAATTAGCTAAAATTTAATTAAAAGAATTGGGCTTCATGCAACTTGAATTTGGGCCTCCTCAGTTGACGCCACTTCCCTGTTTCTAAGTGGCGCCACTTTGCCACTGGGCCACAAGCCCATTTGTATCTTAAACTATGTACAACTAAATTTAAATCTATATCCAAATTCTAAAGTCCATTTAAAAAGAAAACCAAAATTTCCTTAAAGCCAAAGTTTGATCCCGGGACTTCATAGAAGCCCTCTAACATTCCAAAATCACTTATCTAATAGGTCCAACTTGCACTAAAGCCGATCTCTTGTTCTCCAAAAATTTTAAACGCTACTACGCTCAAGGCCCATTGGGCTTAATCCTACTAGGCCCAAATTCGGAATGTTACATGCACTTTCGAGCCTTACCTACCGATTCTATTGAAAGTATGCTTTATTGAGCCATACCTAATGATTCTATTAGAAGTTGCTCAAACAAGCATTACTGACTGAATATTCTGAAATACTGTACAGATAGCTACCTCTTAGAAAATTTATTATGTAATTTTAAATTGATTACTATGTTTGGTTGGAAAACCTTACCTATTTATTAAATGAACTTACTAAGCTTTATTCAAGCTTACATGTATTTGTTTCATTTTGAGGGCTCAGAAGATTTGATCAACACAAGAAATCACACTATCAGGGAAATCTTTGGTAAACTGTGATTTTGGTTGGTATATATGGCATGTATTAGGACCATTTGTATGCATGACAATGGTTTCTAGTTTTTGAGCAAGTTTTACTAGAACTTGTGTTGTGTGATTGAACAATAAATGGAATAAGACATGTTTTACTAAGTTAAGCTTGTTGATCAAGAATGATAATATTGCCAATATGTGGAATAATGGTATAAAATAAAATAGGTGCTTTTTTTATATGTAAACCATATCTTGTATATGCAACCTTGGATATTAAATGTCATGAAATGTATTGTGGTGTCAATGATGGCACATTGGTTAGGTACATAGGTTGAATTGTTTGACATGTTTGAGTGTTATTGAAGATGGTTTTTGGCTTGTAAAGTTGTGTGTTGAATGTGTTTAGGTACCTAAGCAAATGGGTGAAAATTTAGCTTGAAATTGGTTATTTTTGGGCACACACGGCCTGGGACACGGACTGTCACACGGTCGTATGATGTGCATGGGCAACCCACACTGGCGTGTGCCTTGAACGTGTATCAAATAGTATAGGTGTAGTTTTCACACGGCTTAACATACGGCCTACGACATGACCGTGTGACTCTACATCGAATGTTACACGTGCTAGCACACGACCAGCGACATGGCCGTGTGGCATCATTTCGAAAGGTATACGATTTGACACACGGGTAGCGACACGATCGTGCCATGTCCACACGGTTTGGATCATGTCACACGGTCGTGTGACCCCTATTTTAAAAGTTTACAAAATTTTCCTAAATATTCTAATTTATTTCAAATTGGTCCCCGATTGTTCCCAAACTAATTTTAAGGCCTTGTAGGCCCGATTTAGGGTCCATAAGTGTATGTTTACGTCGATCTGAAGTATTTTAAAAAAATATTATTATTGTTAATCATTCTAGCTGTTAGAATTAAGTGATCTGAATCCTTATTTAAATAAAATATAGTGGTAAAATAAAATAAAAGTAAAATCTCTATAGAACTACGCTTCTTTTATTTAATTTTAGAATAAGGTCTTTTAAACCTTATTAAACTCTATCTATTTGATATTGATTAGAATAAGGTGTTTCAATCTTACTACACTACTATTAGAATATGGTTTTACAAGCCTATAAAAAACATAGTTTACTCCTCTTGTAATTTATTCGAATTCGACATAGTGAATTTTCTTCTCCTCTGCTCATGGTTTTTTTCTCGAAAGGGTTTTCACGTAAAATCTGTGTGTTTTTTAATTTTTATTTCTCTTTTATTTACGATATATTTTCATTACCGACATTATATTTTTCACAAATTCGTATCAGAGCTTCCAGGTTGTTCATCTTGATCACGGTAATAGCGTCTTTGAAGTATGAAATTTCGTTGTTGGATCGCAACACCAAATTTGCGTTGTGGCAGATAAAGATGTAGGCAGTTCTTGTACAGATGGACTTAGAGGAAGCCCTGCTAGGGGTAGATAAGATGCCTTCGACATTGACGGAGGAAGAGAAGAAGCGCAATGATCGAAAGGCGTTAACACAGTTACATCTGCATTTGTCTAACAAAATTTTACATGATGTGATGAAGGACAAGACTGCTGCTGGATTATGGAAGAGGCTAGAACAAATATGTATGCCGAAAACTCTAACCAGCAAGCTGCATATGAAACGTCTTTATGCTCATCGTTTGGAAGAAGGTGCACTTGTGCATGAACACTTAACAGTGTTTAAAGAAATTCTCTCAAACTTGGAGGCCATTGAGGTTCAGTATGATAAGGAAGATCTAGGGTTGATTCTACTTTGTTCTTTCCCCCCGTCTTATTCAACCTTTAGATACACGATTTTATATAGCCACGAGTCTCTCACAGTTGATGAGAGGTTTATGATTCTTTGACCTCGTATGATAAGATGAAGCATCTTGTGGTTAAAACTAACTCTCAGGGTGAGGGTCTCATTGTTCGTGGAAGACAAGATTGGAATACTGATGATGATTGTGGAAGGACACAAGAACGGAACCCTCGTAGTAAATCTAAGGGTAGATCGAAGTCTTCAAACAGAGGTAACACTTGTAACTTCTGCAATAAAAAAGGGTACATTAAATCTGAGTGCTATAAGCTACAGAATAAGATCAAAAGGGAGGCTGCAAATCAAAAGGGAAAACAACTAGAAAAATCTGGTGAAGTTGATGTTGTAGAAGACTACAGCGACGATGAACTTCTAGTCGCTTCTGTCAACAATTCTAAAGTGAGCTATGAGTGGATCCTTGATTCGGGCTACACCTTCCACATGCTTCATGTAAAATTGCAGGAGTTGGAACGATTAAAGTTAAGATATTTGACGGAGTTGTTAGAACACTTAGTGACGTATGACATGTTCCAGAATTGAAGATAAATTTAATTACATTAAGTACTCTTGATTCAAAAGGGTACAGATACACAGCTGAAAGTGGGGTTTTGAAGATTTCCAAAGGTTCCCTCGTTGTGATGAAAGGGCGGAGAAAGACTGCCAAGTTATATGTTTTGCAAGGTTCTTGTAATATCCGGGATTTAGGGGTTGTGCATTATTGCTTAAATATATGTGAAAGCATGTGTATGTGTGGTTTGAATGTGTTTTATAGATTTTGAGAACTTTAGAATATAGGAGAATGCCTTAGAAAATTCGGGGTTTTAAGTCTTAAAAGGGGAGCTAGGCAAATGAGGCCTTAAGAAAACTTGTAGGGGAGTTTGGACATAAGAAAAGCCTTGGTAAAGTGGCTAGGAGGCGCCACTTAAAGCCTTAAGAAGTGACGCCACAAGCAGTGGAGAAGGGCTCAGGTTCCAGCAGCAAGGGAAGCAAATGGGATTTTTATTTTGCAGCTAGAAGGAGAGGTAGTGGACGGCACAGGGACTTTAAGTGGATGAGGATGAGACTTGGTCTTTTCTTTTTAAAATTCGGCTAAAGGGAGGAGATAATGGTTGGCTCATTCAAATTATCTTGAATGGGTGAAGAAGAGATAAAATAGGAGAATAACAAGGGATTGAGTAGAGAGATGAAGAGTTGGCCGAATTGAGGGGTCTAGGTGTGGTATTTTCGGCCAAAGGGGAGGGGAGTGAGGCCATTTGCTTTCTTTTCTTTTCAATTGAGCCTCTACCGAAATTATTTTTCTCTGTTGACCAAAAACCGAAAGTATCTTCTCTTTTCTTTTCTTTTGTGCTAGCCGTAATCTCCCTCTATCCCACCATTGCTGCAACACCTCAAACCTTCCATCTCTCATTTCTTTTGTCCAAGCCGAATCTCCTTTTGTCACCAAGTTAAATCGCACCACCTTCCATCATTTACTTTCTCTTCTCACGAATCTTTCAAAAGCCGAATCCTCTATTTTATGGCCATAACCGATTGCTCCTCTACCCTGTTGAAGTCGATTTGATCATAAACATTAAAAGCCGAAAACTCAACATCTCTTTCCTTTTGTCGACACATAGAGTTGGTGAACCAATTGCGTTTGGTCATTTTATTTGGTAAGGGATCTCTCTTGGGTTTAAAAGGCTCTTTTCTCTATTTTGGTCTATCGAAATCAAGACTCTAATCCCTTTTCCCCTCTTTGGCCGAAATTTTGAAGGTGAGTTTCGGGATTTGTTTGTAGCCGCCTATAAGGGAGATCATCCGGGATTTGATTAGCTAAGGTGAGAGAGGTATGATATTAGGGCGAAGGCCATTTGCTTTGGTTCATTAAATGTTAGAATTGAATCTAACATAAGGCTTGTAGGGATTTTGACATCTCCATAGACAAGTGACGATTTCGGGATTTAGATCCGCAAGTTAAGGGAGTATTATTATTCGGCCAAAGGCCATATTGTTTATGGATGTTAGCCGAATCTAACTATGGTCATTTAGGGGCAGTTCGACAGTGGTATACATGCAGTTTCGGGATTCTGATCCATTTCGGTAAGAGTGTTAAGTTATAGATTTTATTCATTTAAGATCTCATACGTAGTTGACCGTGTTTCCTGATTAAGTGTTGACTCGATGGATGCGAATACCAGTGGAAGGGAGAAAGGGGTAGTGCCTACCCCTAAGTTCAAGAAACGCTCGATTTCTGCTGTTCCTGATTGGCCACCGGGGTGTGGGCCAGCGTCGGAAAGGGATAAGTAGTTCACTGTTATCCCTGCTAGCGAGAGTGTCGGAATCAATAGTATTGTATGACGCATGGGCATATGGGTGATATGAAAAGGGGAAGTGATCAGGTGGTTTTTACCACATTATCTGGTGACTCATGTCACATAATCTGAATCTGGTGACTAATGTCACATATTGTTATCTAGTGACTCTGTCACATTATCTGGTGGCTATGCCATGATTATAAGGGCGATGTCATGCCTTCGATGGTGTGTAGCGGATGGAGGGTCGATTTAGTAATCCCCATGGTGTGATTGGCTGGTACGGGTGATGTGTAGAGGATGGTTATTTAGGTGGGTTTGGGATTGCATCATTGCTTACAATTGTTATATATGATTTGATATGCCTAAACAGTTTGGGGGTTTGTGTTGCTTGCTATACACTGAGTCTGTTGACTCACCCTTCGTGGGCTTCGTGGGCTAACATTTTGCAGGTGACACTCAGTAATTGGACCAGGTCGGCAGGAACTTAGTGGTGGCCATGCTCGGCTCAGTATTTATTTTATTTTGGATTTTTATATTAAGTTTTGGATTTATTTCGGGTTTTGCTATTGTTGTAATAAGGCCATTACTGTTAAACTATTTTATGCTTGCGTTTTAGTTTTATTATGATACGATTAATATTAAATCAAAGGGTAAACAATTTTTCTTAAATAATTTCAAATGTGTTGACACCTAAACATCAACGATTTTCAATTTAAAGGTAAACTTTAAAATTCGGCATTTCTTTTAACTTATAGTTTTCAAAGCACGGAAATAACATTTTAATAAAATATAGACTTCAAAAATGACACCGTTTTCAATTTAATCACAACACAAATAAACTTTTCTTCAAAACCACCTAGAATTTTCCCAAATGACAAACAAGCTTTTGACATGTTTTACTCAAGGAGCATGCCAGATCCGGTCAAGGCTCGTGGGCCGGGTTTGGGGTGTTTCAATTTGGTATCAGAGCCCAGTTTTAAACTCTCGACCTTGGGTTTAAAGCCCACAACGTTTTCAAAATGAAGCCCAAATGAGTTTTTGGTGGAAATTTTTGAAATGGAGCAGGTTTTCTGGCATGGCACCTAAGTCTCCGACCCGACGTCCACCAGGTAAGTACCCCTAACTGTTGTATGATTTGTATTATTGTATGATTTGTATGGGGGTATTACGGGATTGTAGATTAGTACATTAGGAGTTAATGAACCCTAGGATTAGCCTACTCCAACACAGAATCACATAAAATTTAAGGCCTAATTAAACAAACCTGTGAATGAGTCGTCGAGTTAGGGTGTGGCAACCGTCGTGCGCATGTCTAGGATTGGATTCGGTGGGAGCTTGGTATTTAAGCAGTCCTAGTGACTCACCTCCTCTTCACTCGAATCCTACCTGGTGCGTAGTGACGGTTCACCCTAACCAAGAGGACTTGTTCACGGGCTAAATCCAATAATTAAAACTCGAAAGGGACTAGCTACACTGTTTTATAAAAACCTTAGTTTTTAAAATCACCAAATCACCCTTTTGATTTGTAAAAAACTATTTTGAAATTTTTTTTTTCCGAAATATTCCTAGTTTACAAAATTACTAAACTACCCTTGGTTTATAAAAATTGCCATACTACCCTCGATTTTTACCAAGATATCTTTACTTTACAAAAAAAAAAACCAAAAATCCCCATTTTGCGAAATATCAAGATACCCTGATTTGGAAAATTTACCAAAATACCCATATAGGACAAATTACAAAAATACCCCTGGGATTGGAACGGACGAAAATGTTCGAGTGGTGAATGTGTGTGGTTGATAATATTGAATGAATGTGTTTCTCTGAATTAAGGTAGAAGACTTGAAACGAAAACTCTGAAATGATCGAAAGAACCACTATTAAACTTCTTTACATAAAACTTATTCGTGGGTAATCAGTGGAACAAGAACTAATGCATAAAACTTTTTAATCAGATTAAATTGCGATCGTAGATATGAGTTCTAGGGGACGTGGTCGTAATGTGTGAGGGCGTGGTAAAGGCAGAATGGCCGTATCGGAACCCGTTAGGTCTGGTCAAGGGTCTGAGAACGAGGTACCACCACCACCACCAGCTGCTGAGGTTGAACATCAGGATCAGATGGGGGATGATGCAGTATCACAGGCGATGCTGCGGGTTCTTGAGAGGGTGGCTGGAGTAGGTGGAGGTATGGGAGCTCAGAAATCTGTACCCGAGCGACTCCGAGCCAATGGAGCTGAGGTATTCCGTGGTGTATCCGGTGTGGCACCCAATACGGCTGAGTATTGGTTGGAAGCGACGGAGCGAATCATGGATGAGCTGGATCTGACTGCTGAGGAGAAACTGAAAAGAATAGTGTCGCTTCTTCGCGATGAGTCATACCAATGGTGGCTCACAGTTCGGGATGGTGCTACAGCTGAGGATCTCACTTGGGAGTATTTCAAGGCAGCGTATCAGAAGAAGTATGTTGGGACTAGCTATATTGATGCGCAGAGGAAGGCATTTCTGAGGCTGGTTCAGGGAAATAAGTCCGTAGCGGAGTATGAGGCGGAATTCTTAAGGTTGAGCCGGTATGCTCGAGGTATCGTGGCTACGGAGCATGAGTGATGTGTCCGGTTTGAGGACGGACTGAGGGATGACCTGAGATTGTTGATAGCTCCACAGCAGGAATGGGAGTTTGCAGTGTTGGTAGAGAAGGCTAAGGTAGCTGAAGGAGTTAAGGAATTTGTGAGACAGAATACGGAAAAGAATAGGAAAAAGAGAGGTTTTGGATCATCAGGGTCATCCGGGAATGTTCAGAAGAGACATAGAGTGGATGGGCCGCGGGGTCAGCAGGCTGTTACGGGAGGACAGTACCGTACTTGTGTTCAGTGTGGAAAGATGCACCTAGGAGAGTGTTGGAAGAAGATAGGGGGATGTTTCAAGTGTGGGTCCAAGGATCACATGATTAGGGATTGTCCTATGAAAACAGACGGGAGCCGATCAACAGGTCAGGGTTTTAACCAGGCTGGAAGAGGTGGACAGCAGCCACCGAGGGGTCGTGGTCTGATTGGCAGAGGTAATGGTTTTGGAAGAGGGCGAGGAACACCGGGCAGAGGTGTGGGTAATGCAGAGGCAAGACAGCCGGGTCTGGTGTATGCAGTTCGCCGGAGAGAGGAGGGTGACGCACCGGACGTCATAACCGGTACGTTCCTTATTGTTGATAAGCCTTACTTTGCTTTAATTGATGTTGGCTCGACCCACTCATATGTTGCATGTAGAGTAGTTGAAACGCTAGGTGTAGCATCTGAACTGTCTAATAGGGAGATGACTGTAGTGAGCCCGTTAGGTCAAACGGTAGTGGTGAATAGGATATTTTGGAGTGTACCTCTAGAAATTCAGGGAGTGGTATTTCCTACTGATTTGATGGAATTACCTTTCGGAGAATTTGATCTCATTCTTGGCATGGATTAGCTAGTGGAACATCGGGCTAAATTGGATTGTACAGCTAAGCGAATGGAGTTGAGGACCCCGGAGGATGAGGAAATAATTATGATAGGAGAAAGGAGAAACTATTTGTCTAACGTAGTCTCCGCGTTAAAGGCTGATAAGATGGTTCGGAAAGGGTGCAAGGCATTTTTGACCTTCGTTAGTGCGTTGGATGCAAAGGAAGAGGGAGTTAGTGGAGTTAGAGCAGTAAGGGAATTTTTGGATGTTTTTTCGGAGGAGCTACCTGGGATACCCCCGAATAGGGAGGTGGAGTTTGGAATTGACTTACTGCCGGGTACAGCTCCTGTGTCAATTGCTCCGTATAGAATGGCACCAAAGGAGCTGGTTGAGCTCAAGGCTCAGATCCAAGAGTTGCTTGATCGTGGGTTTATCCGACCCAGTGTGTCTCCATGGGGAGCACCGGTTTTGTTTGTGAAGAAGAAGGACGGGACTATGCGTATGTACATAGACTATCGGCAGTTGAATAAGCTGACCATCAAGAACAAGTACCCTTTGCTGAGGATAGACGACTTGTTCGACCAGCTTAAGGGGGCCGCGGTATTTTCAAAGATAGATTTGCGGTCTGGATATCATTAGCTCAAGGTGAAGGAAGCAGATATCCATAAGATAGCTTTTCGGACAAGATACGGGCATTATGAGTTCTTAGTAATGCCGTTCAGATTGACGAATGCCCCACCTGCGTTCATGGATATGATGAACTGGATTTTTCAACCTTACCTGGATCGGTTCGTCGTTGTGTTCATCGACGACATCTTAGTGTACTCCAAGTCTGAGGAAGAGCATGATGAGCATCTCCGGATAGTGTTGCAAGTGTTAAGGGAGAAGAAGCTATATGCCAAATTCAGCAAGTGTGAATTTTGGCTGAAGGAGGTAGCATTTTTAGGGCACGTGGTGTCTGCAGAAGGGATAAGGGTGGATCCTCGGAAGATTGAGGCAGTATTAGATTGGAAACCACCTAAGTCTGTGGCTGAGGTTCGCAGTTTCTTGGGGTTAGCAGGCTATTATAGAAGGTTCGTAGAAGGGTTTTCGTCGATAGCTGCACCTTTGACGAAGTTGCTAAGGAAGGAGGTACCTTTTGTATGGACAGATAAGCAGTAGGAGAGTTTCGAGAGACTTAAGAAGGTTTTGACTGAAGCTCCGGTTCTGATTCAGCCTGAGGCAGGGAAGGATTTTATGGTGTATTGTGATGCTTCTCACACAGGATTGGGATGTGTGCTGATGCAAGATGGGAAGGTAGTCGCTTATGCGTCTCGACAATTGAGGCCGCATGAGGTTAATTACCCAACGCATGACTTGGAGTTGGCAGCGGTGGTCTTTGCTCTTAAGGTATGGAGGCATTATTTGTATGGGGAAAAGTCAGTGATCTACACAGACCACAAAAGTCTTAAGTATCTGCTGACTCAGAAGGAGCTGAATCTGAAACAGCGGAGGTGGGTGGAGTTATTGAAAGACTACGATTGTTCTATAGAGTATCACCCGGGCAAGGCGAATGTAGTAGTGGATGCCTTAAGTCGGAAGGTTGTGTCGAATCTGAGGGCGATGTTTGCACATCTTAGCTTGTATGACGATGGAAGTTTATTAGCAGAGCTGCAAGTAAAGCCGACATGGTTGAATGAGGTGAAGGAAAGGCAGTTGGTAGATGATGATTTAAGTGCTAAGCTACGGCATGTGCAGGATGGGGAGTTGGAGGATTATGGTGTTAACAGCGATGGAGTATTGTGTTTCAAGGGTAAGGTCTGTATGCCTAAGGATAAGGAGTTAAGGCAGAGGATTCTTCAGGAATCGCATAGTAGCCCTTATGCTATGCATCCTGGGGGAAGTAAGTTGTACAGAGATCTTCGGGATCAATTTTGGTGGTCTGGTATTAAACGGGAAGTTGCGGAATTTGTAGGGAAGTGCTTAACGTGTCAGCAAGTCAAGGCTGAACATCAAGTTCCGTCAGGATTGCTTCAGCCGATAAAGATTCCGCAGTGGAAGTGGGAGAGAATCACCATGGACTTCGTTAGTGGGTTTCCCCTTACGCCTACTAAGAAGGACTCGGTCTGGGTGATAGTGGATCGATTGACAAAATCTGCACATTTCATTCCAGTGCGGGTTGATTATTCTTTACAGAAGTTGGCGAAGTTGTATGTGGCGGAAATTGTGAGGTTGCATGGAGTACCGGTGTCGATTATTTCGGATAGGGATCCAAGGTTTACGTCTCGGTTTTGGAAAGCACTACATCAGGCTTTGGGCACCAGATTAGATTTCAGTACGGCATTTCATTCGCAAACGGACGACCAGTCTGAGCGAGTGATCCAAGTGTTAGAGGATATGTTGAGGGGATGTGTGATAGACTTCAGAGGAAGTTGGGAAGAATATTTGCCTTTAGCGGAATTTGCATATAATAACAGCTATCAAGCCAGTATTCGGATGGCACCGTATGAAGCGCTGTATGGACGGAAGTGTCGCACTCTTACGTGTTGGACAGAATTGGGGGAACGTCGAGTTTTGGGTCCAGAGATTGTGGCAGAATCCGAAGAGAAGGTTAAGGTAATTCGGGCACGGTTGAAGGAAGCATCTGATAGGCAGAAGTCGTACGCAGATCTTAAGCGGAAGGAAATAGAGTTTGCTGCGGGAGATCAGGTTTCTTAAAGTTTCGCCATGGAAGAAGGTGATGAGGTTTGGTCGCAAAGGGAAGTTAAGTCCCAGGTTTATAGGACCTTATCCGGTATTGAAGCGAGTTGGACCAGTGGCATACCAGTTAGAGTTGCCTTCGGAGTTGAAGCAGATGCACGATGTATTCCATGTTTCTATGCTACGTCGATACCGATCGGATCCATCTCATGTAGTGCCGGTTGAAGAGGTGGAACTAAGGCCAGATTTGTCCTAGGAGGAGGAGCCGATTCAAATTTTGGAATGAGATGTGAAGATATTACAGAGGAAATTAGTTCCTCTGGTTAAAGTGCTATGGCATAATCATGGATCGGAAGAAGCTTCTTGGGAGCCGGAGGAAGCAATGCGACAGCAATACCTCACTTATTTTAGCCAGGTAATTTCGGGGTCGAAATTATTTTAAGGGGGTAGAACTGTAATATCCGAGATTTAGGGGTTGTGCATTATTGCTTAAATATATGTGAAAGCATGTGTATGTGTGGTTTGAATGTGTTTTATAGATTTTGAGAACTTTAGAATATAGGAGAATGCCTTAGAAAATTCGGGGTTTTAAGTCTTAAATGGGGAGCTAGGCAAATGAGGCCTTAAGAAAACTGGTGGGGGAGTTTGGACATAAGAAAAGCCTTGGTAAAGTGGCTAGGAGGCGCCACTTAAAGCCTTAAGAAGTGACGCCACAAGCAGTGGAGAAGGGCTCAGGTTCGAGCAGCAAGGGAAGCAAATGGGAGTTTTATTTTGCAGCTAGAAGGAGTGGTAGTGGACGTCACAGGGACTTTAAGTGGATGAGGATGAGACTTGGTCTTTTCTTTTTAAAATTCGGCTAAAGGGATGAGATAATGGTTGGTTCATTCAAATTATCTTGAATGGGTGAAGAAGAGATAAAATAGGAGAATAACAAGGGATTGAGTAGAGAGATGAAGAGTTGGCCGAATGGAGGGGTCTAGGTGTGGTATTTTCGGCCAAAGGGGAGGGGAGTGAGGCCATTTGCTTTCTTTTCTTTTCAATTGAGCCTCTGCCGAAATTCTTTTTCTCTGTTGACCAAAAACCGAAAGTATCTTCTCTTCTCTTTTCTTTTGTGTTAGCCGTAATCTCCCTCTATCCCACCATTGCCGCAACACCTCAAACCTTCCATCTCTCATTTCTTTTGTCCAAGCCGAATCTCCTTTTGTCACCAAGTTAAATCGCACCACCTTCCATCATTTACTTTCTCTTCTCACGAATCTTTCAAAAGCCGAATCCTCTATTTTGTGGCCATAACCGATTGCTCCTCTACCCTGTTGAAGTCGATTTGATCATAAACATTAAAAGCCGAAAACTCAACATCTCTTTCCTTTTGTCGACACATAGAGTTGGTGAACCAATTGCGTTTGGTCATTTTATTTGGTAAGGGATCTCTCTTGGGTTTAAAAGGCTCTTTTCTCTATTTTGGTCTATCGAAATCAAGACTCTAATCCCTTTTCCCCTCTTTAGCCGAAACTTTGAAGGTGAGTTTCGGGATTTGTTTGTAGCCGCCTATAAGGGAGATCATCCGAGATTTGATTAGCTAAGGTGAGAGAGGTATAATATTAGGCCGAAGGCCATTTGCTTTGGTTCATTAAATGTTAGAATTGAATCTAACATAAGGCTTGTAGGGATTTCGACATCTCCATAGACAAGTGACGATTTCGGGATTTAGATCCGCAAGGTAAGGGAGTATTATTATTCGGCCAAAGGCCATATTGTTTATGGATGTTAGCCGAATCTGACTATGGTCATTTAGGGGCAGTTCGACAATGGTATACAAGCAGTTTCGGGATTCTGATCCATTTCGGTAAGAGTGTTAAGTTATAGATTTTATTCATTTAAGATCTCATACGTAGTTGACCGTGTTTCCTGATTAAGTGTTGATTCGATGGATGCGAATACCAGTGGAAGGGAGAAAGGGGTAGTGCCTACCCCTAAGTTCAAGAAACGCTCGGTTTCTGCTGTTCGTGATTGGCCACCGAGGTGTGGGCCAGCTTCGGAAAGGGATAAGCAGTTCACTGTTATCCCTGCTAGCAAGAGTGTCGGAATCGATAGTATTGTACTTACGGTTATTAGGTGTGTAGCCCTAACACTAATTCCCAATCGATTAATGGTGTTAATATTATGTATGTGATAATGGAAATATGAAAAATGTGGCTAAAGGTACCATTCAATGGTACAGGGTATTCAGGTACGTTACCCTTTACTACTATGTTAATAATGTTATGAACATTGAATATGACACATATGTGAATTTGTTATGAATATGGAATAAGGTACATTGCATGGTTTTTGCATGTTTTGTATGACGCATGGGCATATGGGTGATATGAAAAGGGGAAGTGATCTGGTGGTTTTTACCACATTATCTGGTGACTCATGTCACATAATCTGAATCTGGTGACTAATGTCACATATTGTTATCTGGTGACTCTGTCACATTATCTGGTGGCTATGCCACGATTATAAGGGCGATGTCATGCCTTCGATGGTGTGTAGCGGATGGAGGGTCGATTTAGTAATCCCCATGGTGTGATTGGCTGGTACGGGTGATGTGTAGAGGATGGTTATTTAGGTGGGTTTGGGATTGCATCATTGCTTACAATTGTTATATATGATTTGATATGCCTAAACAGTTTGGGGGTTTGTGTTGCTTGCTATACACTGAGTCTGTTGACTCACCCTTCGTGGGCTAACATTTTGCAGGTGACACTTAGTAATTGGACCGGGTCGGCAGGAACTTAGTGGTGGCCATGCTCAGCTCAGTATTTATTTTATTTTGGATTTTTATATTAAGTTTTGGATTTATTTCGGGTTTTGCTATTGTTGTAATAAGGCCATTACTGTTAAACTGTTTTATGCATGCGTTTTAGTTTTATTATGATACGATTAATATTAAATCAAAGGCTAAACAATTTTTCTTAAATAATTTCAAATGTGTTGACACCTAAACATCAACGATTTTCAATTTAAAGGTAAACTTTAAAATTCGGCATTTCTTTTAACTTATAGTTTTCAAAGCACGGAAATAATGTTTTAATAAAATATAGACTTCAAAAATGACACCGTTTTCAATTTAATCACAACACAAATAAACTTTTCTTCAAAACCACCCAGAATTTTCCCAAATGACAAACAAGCTTTTGACATGTTTTACTCAAGGAGCATGCCAGATCCGGTCAAGGCTCGTGGGCCGAGTTTGGGGTGTTTCAGTTCTACTGTTACTGGTGATGCAGTTGTCGCTTCCTCTTCCTTGTCAGATGATAATATTACTAAACTTTGGCATATGCGCCTAGGGCATATAAGTGAGAATGGCATGGCAGAATTGAGCAAAAGAAGACTTCTTAATGGGCAAGGAATTTGCAAACTAAAGTTTTGTGAGTACTGCATTTTTGGGAAGCAAAAGAGGGTTCGATTCACTAGAGGAATCCATAGCACGAAAGGAACGTTAAAGTATATTCATTCTGATCTGTGGGGGCCATCCAGAGTGCCTTCAAGAGGTGGAGCTAATTATATGCTAACTTTTATTAATGATTTTTCCAAAAAAGTTTGGGCGTTCTTCCTGAAGTAGAAAAGTGACGTGTTTTCTGCATTTAAGTCTTGGAAAACTATGATTGAAAAACAAACGAGAAATAAAATAAAATACTCTGCACAAACAATGGCTTAGAGTTTTGTTCTGATAAGTTTAATAAATTGTGCAAGTCAGAAGGGATCGTGAGACACTTGACAGTTTGTCATACTCCACATCAAAACGGCGTTGCAGAACGAATGAACAAAACGATCATAGAGAAGGTTTGGTGCATGTTGTCAAATGCCAACTTACCAAAGTCAATTTGGGCCGAAGTAGCCTCTACTGCATGTTTTTTGATCAACCGATCTCCATCCGTTGCCATTGAGAAAAAGACTCTACAAGAGGTATGATCTGGTAATCCTGCTGATTATTCTGATTTAAAGATCTTTGGGTGTCCTGCGTATGCTCATGTTAATAATGGAAAATTGGAACCGAGATCCATTAAATGTGTTTTTCTTGGTTATAAAGCTGGTGTAAAAGGGTATAAGTTATGGTATCCTGAAAATAAAAAAGTTGTGATTAGCAGAGATGTTGTTTTTGATAAAACTGCTATGCTACCTAACTTATCTCTTAAAGACTTCCAATAAAGAAAATCAAAAGCAGGTGGAGCATCAGATTAATCTAAAATATGCAACAGAGTTGACTCCTCAAGCCAGTACAGAAATTCAGAATAGAGTTTCTTCTTCACCACAATACTCTATCACCAAAAACAGAACTAGAAGAGAACTTAAACCTCCAAAGAAGTATGCCAAAGTTGATCTAGTTGCTTATGCTTTAAATGTGGCTAAAGATATAGATGCAAACCAAGAGCCATCTAATTATTCTGAGGTGGTTAGCTGTGAAGACTCAGAAAAGTGGATGTTTGCTATGCAAGAGGAGATGGAATCACTCCACAAAAACAAAACATGTGATCGTGTGAAACTTCCTAAAGGTAAAAAGGCTGTTCGTTGTAAATGGGTGTTTAAAAAGAAAGAGGGGACTCCAAGAGTTGAAGAACCCAAATATAAAGCAAGGCTTGTTGCAAAGGGTTACAGTCAAATTCCAGGAGTGGACTTCACAGATCTGTTCTCCCAAGTTGTGAAGCATAGTTCGATTCGAGCTTTGCTTGGTATTGTGGCCATGCATGATTTAACGCTTGAGCAGTTAGATGTAAAAACTGCATTTTTGCATAGAGAACTTGAGGAGGATATTTACATGCAACAACCAGAGGGTTTTACAGTCTCAGAAAAAGAGGACTATGTTTGCTTGCTGAAAAAGTCCTTTTACAGTTTGAAACAGTCACCAAGACAGTGGTACAAGAGGTTTGATTCCTTTATGACTTCTTATGATTTCAAAAGAAGTAGCTTTGATAGTTGTGTTTACTTTAAGAAAAATAGTGATGGTTCTTTTGTGTATCTACTCATTTATGTTGATGACATGTTGATAGCAACGAAAGATAAAGGAGCGATAAGAAATTGAGATGAAAGATTTGGGACCAGCAAATAAAATACTTGGTATGGAGATTCTCAGAGATAGAAAAGCAAGTAAATTGTACCTAAGTTAGAAAGGGTACATTGAGAAAGTTCTTTGCAGGTTCAATATGCAGAGTGCTAAGCCTGTTAGTACTCCTTTAGCAACCCATTTCAGACTTTCATTGGCTTTGTCTCCACAATCAGATGATGAGATTGATTACATGTCACATGTTCCATATTCTAGTGCAGTGGGATCTCTCATTTATGCTATGGTTTGTTCATGTCCATAATTATAATATGCAGTCAATGCAGTTTGCAGATACATGGCAAATCCTGGTAAAGAACATTGGAAAGCAGTTTAGTGGATTTTAAGATACTTACGAGGCACTACTGATATTTGCTTACAGTTTGGAAGAACTAGAGATAGAGTCATTGGGTATGTTGATGTTGATTTTGCTAGAGACCTTGATAGACTCACAGGTTATGTCTTTACAATCGGAGGTTGTGCAATCAGTTGGAAAGCTACTTTGCAAACTACAATCGCTTTGTCTACTACTGAAGCTGAGTACATGATGATTACCGAGGCTTGTAATAAAGCTATTTGGTTGAAGGGACTCTTTAGTGAACTCAATGAAGACCTTCAAATTAGTACAGTATTTTGTGACAGTCAGAGTGCCATCTTCCTTACAAAAGATCAAATGTTTCATGAGAGAAAAAAACACATGGATGTTCGGTATCATTTTGTTCGTGATATTATTGCTCGTGGTGATATTGTTGTGAGCAAAATTAGTACTCATGAAAATCCTGCAGATATGATTACTAAGTCACTTCCTATAACCAAGTTTAAGCATTGCTTAGACTTGGTTGGTGTTTATTGTTGAAGTTAAACCCTTAAGGGGTTTTATGGAATGGGTGGAGAACTTGTTCGTTAAGAGTTCGCGATTAAGAACTTGTTCATTTAGAATTCGTGTCAAGGTAGAGATTGTTAGAATTAAGTGACTCGAATCCTTATTTAAATAAAATATAGTGGTAAAATAAAATAAAAGTAAAATCTCTATAGAACTACACTTCTTTTATTTTATTTTAGAATAAGGTGTTTTAAACCTTATTAAACTCTATCTTTTTGATATTAATTAGAATAAGGTGTTTCAATCTTACTACACTTCTATTAGAATATGGTTTTACAAGCCTATAAATAGACATAGTCTACTCCTTTTGTAATTTATTCAAATTCGACATAGTGAATTTTCTTCTCCTCTGCCCGTGGTTTTTTTCCCGAAAGGGTTTCCACGTAAAATCTGTGTGTTCTTTAATTTTTATTTCTCTTTTCTTTGCGATATATTGTCATTACCGATGTTATATTTTTCACACTAGTGAATTGGATACTATTTTTACTGAATGCCCTGAAATGCACAGTAGTACTCCATAATCCCTATTCCAGCGACGGAAGCAGTTATGGGTGTTACAATGGAATTGCTTTGTTACTTCTTTGAACATTTTTGGGTTTTCATCAGCCTTTGTTCGCCATTCATCTAATTCATCGAGCTACACCATTCTCTCTTCACTTGCCCCTTAATTTCTATCACCTTGAACAAGATACGGTTCTAACACATCTTTATGATGATTTCCTGCAAAGAATATTGAGCTGGATGATTACTAACATTAACAGAATAACGAGTATCATCACGTTCACTAGAAACTCTCACAACATGACATGCTTGAAAAGTAACATTTTCATCACATAGCACAAGTTCACCATTACCGACATTAATAACTGTTCTAGTAGTGGCTAAAAAGAATCAACCTAAGATCATGGGTACCTTAATATCCTCATCAATGTCCAATAGAATGAAATCAACAAAGAATATGAATTTATCGACTTTGACAAGTACATCTAAAATAATACCCATAGGATACTTAATTGATCTGTTAGGTAATTGAATACTCATCCTAGTAGGTTTTGATTCCTCGAGACCAAGTTATTTGAACATTTTATAAGGCATTAGATTTATCCTAGCACCCAAATCAGACAAAGCTTTTTCTACATTTAAGCTACCAATAAAATAAGGAATAGTAAAACTCCCTGAATCTTTAAGCTTGGTGGGTAGTTTATTTTGGAGAATGACCAAGCATTGTTCATTGAGCTCCAGAATGAACAGTTCGTCTAACTTCCTTTTATTTCTTAACAACTCATTTTAAAATTTTCTATACTCAGGCATTTGCGAAAGGGCTTCAACAAAAGGTAAGTTAATATGTAATTTTTTCAAGAGTTCAAGAAACTTACCATATTGTTCATTAATGCAGTCTTTCTTTAACTTTTTTGGATATGGAACTGGTGGTTTGTATTCTCTAAACACTGACTTATGCTCTTTCTTGTGTTCCTCAACCCCATCATTTTTTTCAATAGCTTCTAGATTCAACTTCTTTTTAGACTCGACTAACACCTTTCCACTTCGTATAGTGATTGCGTGGACTTGCTCCTTTGGGTTGGTTTCAGTGTTACCAGATAAACTGCCTTGTTGTCTATCTGAAACCAATATAGCAAGTTCACTAATATTATTCTCAAGGCCTTGAATAGATGTCTGTTGATTCCTCAAAGTTATTTCATTGTTCTGGAATCTATTTTTTGACACTGAAATAAATTTAGTGACATCTCTTCCAGATTCAGCTTATTTCTTGCTAATAAGGTTGTTGAAAACCCAGAGGTGGTTGTGACTTTTGATTTCCTTTACCACCCTAAGGTAAATTTAAATGATTCCTCCATCTTGGATTATAATTGTTGTTGTAAGGGTTAATCTGAGGTCTAGAATTATTACCCATAAAGTCGACTTGCTCATACTCCATGTTAAACTTGAAGTGAAAACATTCCAGATTGGTCATCCTTACTCCAGTCGCATTGCATTGCACTACCGGATTCACATATTTACTGCAACTCAAACCATCAATCTTTTTACTCAGCGTTTCCACCTGAGTCGCCAACATAGCAACTACATCTATATCAAAGACACCTACTACCTTAGTAGACTTTATTATCATAACTTGCCACTGATAGTTATTCAATGCCATCTCCTCAATAAATTCTTTGGGTACCTCAGATGTCTTATTATTTAGTGTTCAGCCAGCTGTTGCATCAATTATTTGCATGTTTGAGGGATTCAAACCGTTGTAATAGGTTTGAACTTGTAACCACAAAGGTAACCTATGATGATGACACATTCACAGAAGATCTTTAAATCTCTCTCATGCATTATACAGTGTCTCAAGCTTAAATTGAGCAAAAGAAGAGATGTCATTCCTCAACTTGGCTATTTTGGCTAGTAGAAAATACTTCAACAGAAATTTTTCAGTCATACTTCAACAGAAATTTTTCAGTCATTTAAACCCAAGTAGTGATGGAACCTCGTGGAAGTGAATTCAACCACCATTTTGCCTTGTGCTTCAAAGTGAATGGAAACAACCGTAAGCGTATGACATTATCAGTAACGCCATTGATCTTAAATCTATTGCAGATCTCTAGAAAGTTAGCTAAATGTGTATTCAAATATTCGTCTTGCAACCCATCAAACTGAACATACTGTTGCACCATCTAAATTGTGTTCGACTTAATCTCAAAATTATTTGCAACAATTGTTGGTCTGACAATACTCAAAATTCAGCCCCAATCAGAGTGGGCTTAGCATAGTCATACATAGTTCGTGGAGCAAGATATGCAGGAAGTAGTGGATTAATAGGATTATTATCCATCTCCATAGTAATGTCCTTTTGCTCTTGATCGTTTATTAAAATTTGTTAACTTTGTCTTGCTTCTCTAACCTCTTTTCGTTAAAATTTCGTTAAAGTTTCGTTAATATTTTTTTTGTTCGGTTGATTAGAAGAGTTTCAGTAGAGTTAGAGTTCTGAGTAGTGGAGTGAAATTAGGGATTTGGGGGTTATCTGAGATAGTTTCAGTTTTCCTTGTATTCTCTTCCCAAATTCGGGCCTATCTTTTTCCTTTCCCAATTTCTTTTGCTGATTTTTTGTTTCCTCCCACTCATTGCCGAAACTTTGTTCTACCCTCATCCTTTCCCTTTTCCGTTTCTTTACTTTTCGATTCCCTTGTGCATCGTGGAGTACATGCATTCCGTAAGTTTAGTTTAGAGAACCTTAACTTGGTCGTGGTCAAGTGTTAATGAAGGGTTTCGTTTGATGTTAGGGGTTAATCGAAGGGCTGAAGGTTGGACATAGACGTTTTAAAGTGCGTGGAATTCATGTTCTTGCTCGAGGGTAATGTTCTGGAGCGCTCGTGGTTGCTTTAGCATCAATTTGATACTAGGTGTGTACTCGAAAATGCAGAAAATGAAGTTTCAGTGAAAGCCGAAAACCTCTCTGTCGACGCCACACGGGCATGTGGCCGCCCGTGTGGTAGGCCGTGTGCGAGACAGTAAGTTACCACACGGCCGTGTGATCGACGAGCCAGGCCGTGTGCGAGTGACACGGCTGTGTGACGGCCGAGCAAAGCCGTGTGCGACATACGGGCTCGACCAATTGGACCATGTGGGCCACACAAGCGTGTGGGCTCACATAGGTGAACCACACGAGCGTGTGGGATTCTGGGCCAGGCCGTGTGATCCACACGGCCAATGTCAATTTGGGCCGTATGAGCCACTTAGGCGTGTGAGCCCATGTTAATGAAATGTTCTGAAAGGTTGCACAGGTCAACCAAGTCGACTGTGAACCTAATGAAGGGTCGGTAAGCAGTACTTAGACCCGTAGCTATGTGATCTGATTATGTGAAATCTGTACTGAACATGTTACACTTAGCATGTATACTGATTTGAATGTATGAACTGTTATTTGCATAAAAGCATGTCATATTATGTATGTTGCATTGCATCAGGGTGGGGTGATGATATTTGGAGGAAGTATCTGAAAGGCTTTTAAGCCTGTTATTTGGCAGCTCAGCTGCAACTTTCAGATTATGTGCCGCATTCGGTATAGCATGGTATGTAGGGATGGGTGGGTTGATTTTATCCCTACATGGTGTGTTGGGTTGGACGAAGTTTGTGTGTAGAGGCTGGTGGGTAGGATTCTGCTATTCTGTTCTGATCTGCATATTATGTTTGAAATGGGCTAAGGCCCTAGAATATATCTGATTCTGTATTCGAGTGGGCTGAAGTACACACTGTTCCCGTAATGGGCTCAGACCCGAACTGTGAATTTATGTCTGTTATCTGATATTACTGTGTGTATGTTTTCTATGGGGATTACACACTGAGTTCGCGGAAACTCACCCTTTTCTGTTTAATCTGTTCAGGTAATCCTCAGCAGTAGATGGGTCGGTGCAACAGAGGACTCGGCGGTGACCACGGTTCTGGACCTTTACAGTTTTTAATTTTATTCATGGTTTTAATTATATCTAGGAAAAAGTTTATGTAACATGGCCTTTACGGATTTTTGTTTAAAGTTAGGATCTTTATGTTATAACTGCTAGCAGTAGGATAAGACGCGAATTTTTAAAATAAACAAATGTTTTATCAAAATATACACAAATGCGTAAATTATTTTAAAAGCTTCCGCAACGTATAATATTTTGAAAACGGATAATGAATGAACAAACGACGCGTTTTGATGATAACCTAGGATATCAAAAAAAAAATTGTTTTGTCGTAATTACGTTTTCTAAAGCACTATCATGTGACATCGCCAGATTCGACCATAACGTCCAGGCCGGGTTTGGGGTGTTACATTTTAAGCTATGCTTAACAAATAGATATTGAAGAAGAAAATAAGAAATTTAAAACTAAAAATAAAAGATATTCATTATGTTAAATTAAAATAAATAAAACTAAAAGTAATTGAACATTTAAAATATAAAATATCTATCTTATATATCATATGTCAATCATACATTTTTTATTTTTGCTACATCATAGAAGATAACATTATTAGTATATTGGAGTAATTTGTATAGCCTTTAACAACTTTAGATACTAAATTGGTATCTATGATTAAATTAAGTTAATTTAAAATTAGTAACAGATTTTCTTAACAAATTTGAATTCTATGATTAAATAATGTGAAATAGAATATGACTGGCACATATCCAAATTTCTTTATTTTTATTAGGTTTATAGGTATAAAAAATCGTTTAGAAAAGAAAATTTAAGTCCCTACATTAAATTCACATCCAATTGAGTTTTTGTCATTAACCAAAAAATACATAAAATTTAACCCCTTCATTAATGGTTTCTGTCTTTGATCAAGTTGACCTTTAAAATCAATTGGACCAATCAAATAATGACATGCGACAATATCTAATTTAATCTTATATTTTTTTTCATAAAAACCATGAAAATTATCGAAAATTTTTTTACATAAAGAGAGATTGATATAAACTTATTGCTAGAGTTGTGTGATCCAAATTCCTATTAAAATAAAATTCAAGTGGCAAGATAGGGGGATCTACGAGGGCAAAAGCCGCAGCCCATCGTAGATCCCCAATAAGCAAAATATTAGACTGGGGCGCATGGTACGGTATAGGCTGTACAAGTGGAATTCGTATAGAAGTTTACCTCATTTATTTTGATATTTAATTAGAATAAGGTGTTTTAACCTTACTGCATTAATTCTATTAGACTTTGATTAGAATGATGTTTTTAAACCTATAAATAGATGTATTCGTCTTTCCTCTTGCACCATTCAAATTTGAAATAGTGAATTTTCTTCTCCTCTGCCCGTAGTTTTTCCCAGAAAGGGTTTCCAGGCAAAATTCTGTGTGTTTTATTTTTCTCTTCCTTTGCGATTCATTGTCATTATCAACGTTCCAATTTTCACACTTATAAAAAGTATAAAAATATAAAAAAAATCATAAAAACTTATGTATTATAAAAATTCATAAAAATTATAAAAATTAATAAAACATATTTAACATATCTAAAATTAAAAAAAAACTTAAAACAATTCAAAAAAACTTATAAAAAAATATAAAAAATCTAATAAATTCTTATAAATTGTAAAAAAATAAAATTTATAAAAAAATTCAAACCCCTAAACTCATAATGAACTCATGAAATCAAACCAACCATTGAACAATGAGAATAGTTCTCAAATCGTTAGGGTCATTTTCATATTGAATAAAATGTTCTCCATCTTTCACAAATAAAATGATAATTGTGGGACTCTCTCTTTTTTTATTGACAAATTATTGTTACAATTTTTATCTCCAATTTTTCAAGTACAATGCAATAGTTTAAACTTTGAAAAGTTGAAAATTATTTGCTAAGTATGGTATGGTATAAAGTATTTTTGGTACAGTTAGATATTATCAAACCAAAATTTCATTATCCAACTGTTGCATATATTAACATATGACAGCATGAAATATTCTAAATAAGATTTTCAGAATCGAACTGATGACCGAACTAATCACGCCATCGGTTGGAAGTGGTCAAGCTATCGGTTCAACAGCTCAACTAGTACATCCAATTTAATTAAATAAATCATAAAAAAGAAAAAAAATCTTGTTCAACCACTCGGTTTGTAATGGTTCCTTGGTCAATTGATGTAATGGCTTTCTCCAGACCGTGATCCTTGCCAATTCTCGGTTTAACCGACCAATATTGTAATGCCCCAAAAATAGGGGGTTTGTAATTTTGCTGAAGTGGCTTAAATTCCATTGTAACACCCCAAACCCAGCCCAAACACTACAACCAGATCTGGTATGTCACTACGGAAATTTTATAAAAAGACGTGGCACTTTGGAAAACAAATATCAGGTTTAAATATTTATACCGAAAACTTAATAATTTATTAAGTTGTATAAGATATAAAGTTATAAAATGCCTTGGTGAATTTTAAATAAAAACAGAGATTTTATACATGCCTTAACTTAATTTAAATATAAAATTTAAATGCCCAGTAGTAAAAGCCCAACATAAAACCCAAAACATAAATAATAGTCTAGTGGCCCAAGGCCTTATTACAACGAAATTTAAAACCCTTAATCAAAATATTAAAAACAATATTCTAAGTAAAATCTTCTGCTGGATCAAGAACTCTCTCGCATGGCCACCTCGCGCTCCTCTCCAGTCCGGTCCATTGCACTAGGTGCTACTTGAAATTGTTAAATAATAGGGTGAGTCGCGAGACTCAGTGTGCAACCCTCATGCACCATTAGATTTGGGCCTTAACCCCACAGAACATATAACAGAATATAATATATCAGAAAATATGCAAAGCCCAACCCAAATCCTAGGTTTCCATCCGCTACACGCCACCCCTACCTGCCAGTCACACCATTGGGGATTTCTACAATCAACCCACACCGCTACACACCATTGATGGCAGTCATGCTGCTCATCGTCAGATCATGGCCGTAGCCACTACAACAGGTCATGGCAAAAGCCACTACAACAGGTCACGGCAGAAGTCGCTACAACAGGTCACGGCAGAAGCCGCTACAACAGAACACTTCCCCCTTTCAATAAACCCAACCCCATGCAATCACAAAAAATAGCATACTTATCACATATGTCACCTTAATAGGAACAATCACTTGGGAATGACAGAGATCACTAACCTGGTGATTCGCTTTTACTCTCCCCGGGTTTCAACAGTTATGCCGGGATTTCGGCATTTAACAGAGTATAAGCAGATTTAATAACACATATTAGCATACAATCTAAATGGTGTGAGAAGTTACACACCTGATATCGCGTAGTTTTACTCCCTTAGTTAAATCCTTACTATCTGGATCTACAACCCTTAGTCTAAAACATTGCTCAAAAGCTGGAAGAATACAAAGATTTGGGCTCCGCTATATTCGGCCAAGGGTTAATAAATACCCAAATTTACACTTTAAAAATCAATAGATCTCCTTACCTTGAAATCCCGAAAGTAACACGATTCGAGTGTTACTGAACTCTATCTTAGAGATCTAAGCGAGTGGCTCCCCTTCAAATCCCGGAATGCCGCAAATAAGAGAAAAACTTAAGATTAGTTCCTTATAGCCATTCGGCTAGAGTCCCTAAAAAGCTGGAAAAGATTGAAATCTTACGAATCAATACTTACCTTTAGTTTCCTTCGAGATTCGGCACAAGCAAATACCCCAGAGAGAATTCGGTAAACACAGGAGATGAGATCTAAGGATTTTGGCTTTTATGGAAATCTCGAAAAAGATGAACTGATGCGTTTTTGGCTTTTAGAAGAAAGAAGAGAAAAGAATAATGGAGTTTTCGGCTTTTAGAAGAAAGAAGAGAAAAGAATAATGGAGTTTTCGGCTTTTAGAAGAAAGAAGAGAAAAGAATAATGGAGTTTTCGGCTTTTAGAAGAAAGAAGAGAAAAGAACAATGGAGTTTCGGCTTTTGAATCAAAGTGAAGATGAGGGAATAGGGTTAGGAATTTCGACTTCTACTCAGAGGAGAAGAGAAAGAAAAGATGGAAACCCTAAATGTCAAAAAATAAAGAAGAGAACCCTCCTTATTTATAGAAATTTCGGCACTTACCTGTGAAAAACCGAAAGTGCCCTTCCTGATAACTAAAAATTAAACAAATAAAAAGGGAAAATTCGGCACCCCTTTGCCATAAAGAAATCGATTTCTTCCCTCCTCTAGGTGATGGAATTTCGGCCAACACCTAGCCTTGCAGATAGCTCCTATCTTTTCTCTTTTTATCTTCCATATTATCAACTATAATATCTACATTATCCCATTCACATAAATCCTCCCATTTTCTAGCCTTGTTGCCATCCACTCCACCTAACCCTAATGCCAAAAATTAGCTAACTTAAATTAAAATAATTGGGCTCCATGAAACTTAAATTTGGGCCCCTTACTCCCTTGTGTAGCGTCACCTCCTAATATTGGGCCACAAGCCCACTTTGGTATTTTAAACACAGATACTACCTTTTAAACCCTATAATGCCCAAATAGATAATTTTAATCAAGGCCTCTACCTAAGCCTGAGCCGAATTTGGACCCCTAACACTTAGATTAACACATTAAACATATCCACCCATTAAACGCATAGGCCCAAAAATTCAGGATGTTACATCCATGATGTGCTTGAATGGCTAGGTATTTGAGTGTATTTGGGGGTTCTTAGGAGGCCTGGGTTCGAGTCTGGGCCTTGGAAAATTTTTAGTTTTTGCTCTTAAGAGGAATGGGCTGTTAGCAGTAAGACTTATGTATAAATGTGTGTGTTTTTGTCTCACAAAATAAGCTTGTGACTTAGTGGATGTGGCGTCACTGAGATGGCAAGAGGAGTGGGGTTCGAATCCCATGAGAAGTAAATAGGGGATTTTATTTTATGATTTGATGGTGCAAAAGGTAGAGTTTGGATCAAACTCTGTAGATGAGGTTGAAGACTTGGTCAACAAATTCGAATGGGAGGCTGTGAGCAATTCAAGGAGGATTTGGTGGAGAGTTTGAGGGAGTTGGGGAGTGTAGGAGTCTTAGCCGAATTTGGGAATAGATGAGTAAGGGAATTTCGGCTAGAAGGTTCTTATTTGTGCAATTTCGGTAATTTGGGTGAGTGATGAAGCCGAATATTCTCTTTGTTTTTTTTTAAGTTTTTCTTTTGTTGCATTTTGGGATTTATTCCTTTTGGTGGCGTCTCGTGCAAACTTTTACCATTCGGGTATTATCGTTCTTTCTTCCTCTCATCGTTATTTCTCTGTTGCTACCTACTTTCTGTCGAATTACCTTTTTCTTCTTCGGTTTCTCCTTTGGCCAAACACAACTCTTCTTTTCCCTCTTGTTATTCTTTTTTTTCTCTATAAGATAGCTGAACAATTTCTTTCTTCTTGTGTCAACCGAATCTACTAGGGCCTAAGTATCTTCTTCTCTTCATTTCTAACTGTTTTCGAACCTCTTCGATTGGTTGGTAAGTGGTGACTATAGCTGAATCTCGGTTGGCCTTTTCTCCTTATTAGATTTTGTTCTCTTGGGCCAAAAGGCTTTTCTCCCCTGTTGCCATGGAAATATATATTGCTAACACTTTCTTTCTCGTTGAATGTTTCTAAGGACTCAAGTTCCTTAACCAAGGGGTAGGCCGATTATTGTTTCACTACAAGGGATCTTTCGTTTCGTGGTAAGTAAAGTTAGTTTGATTAAAGCGTTTCAATACTATGGTTTAACAAGGGCTTGTGACTAATTAATGGGCGGTTGTTATCATAGGTGTCTTGGAAGTGCTTCAAGCTACAACTCGTAACAGGTGTGTGATTGTACACCCAATTTTGGTTCTGTCAATATGACGAATGAAGGTGTGTGTTCACACCCCTGATGAATTGTGAAACGGCTAAAGCCGAAAAACCGATAAGCCAAAACTTCGACATCTGAGGGCTCTTGAGCGTTCAAGCGCTCGTAGAGATAAACCGAGCCATAATCATTGGCGATAGACCATTGAGGCTGCCACGAACATTCTCGTAGGCTTAGGTCGTAGTGGGCCTCGTTGGGCCAAGATGGGCCATTGGGCCCATGGGCCCTACATGGGTAAAATTCACGATAGTGTCAGATAATGGATTGGGCTGCGAAGTTCGCATGGCCGCAACCGAAATTGGGCTGAATGGGCCACACGAGCGTGTGGGCCTACTTGGGCCAAAAATTGGGCTTTGGGCCCAATTACACCGTCTCGACCAAATAGGGTGTCTGTGTCGCTCGAGGCGATTGTAGTCCTTCGGAGAGGCCGTTATAGGGTAAAATTACCGAAATACCCTCGATGGGTGAAATTACCGAAATACCCTCGAAGGGTAAAATTACCGAAATGCCCTTAATGGGTAAAATTACCAAAATACCCTCGAAGGGTAAAAATTACCGAAATACCCCCGAGGTGTGAAATTACTATTTTACCCCTAATCGACAAATGAGCATTATACCCCTAGTGGTAGCTTAAGTGATGTTTGTGTGATATTTATATGACCGATTATGTTTGTGACATACCGCATACACGAATTATTTATGACACGACATTCTGCATTGGGGTGGGGATTTGTATTTGCAGGAAGTACTGTACTAGTGACTCTGCCACATTTTACTAATTTAGTGGCTCCACCACGTATTCTGATTTTAGTGGCTTGGCCCACGTTCACTGTCATTAGCAGCTTTGCTGCGTTACTACTAGCAGCTATGCTGTGATACTGGTGTGCTGGCTGGGTGGGTCAACTTGGTCCCCACATGGTGTGTTGGTTGGTACGGGTGGTGTGCTGGCTGGATTGGGTTGGGTTGCAATATTGCTCTGTTCTGTGATCATTTGGGCTTAGGCCAACACTGCTACTGAATAGGGCTAAAGCCCAGACTGAACTGATATTGAATAGGGCTCAGGCCCAGACTATTAGTGCATGATTGGGGATTACACACTGAGTTATCGTAAGTCACCCTTTTCTTTAACTGTGCAGGTAATCCCCGATCTTAGATGATTTGGAGCTGCGAGGGACTCGGAGGTGGCCACACGCTCGATATGTTTTAATCTTAGACTTAGTTATTTTATTTTTAATGTTTTGGGTTAATAATTATGTAATAAGGCCATTTGGGGTTTTAATTTTTATTGTTGGTTCTCTTTATTTCAACCTACTAGTCTAGGAAACACGAGTTTTTAAAACAGTAACCGTTTTCTTAAAATCACGTTTTCAAATCTTAAAGTTTACAACTAGAAAAGGCTTTCGCGGTTTTATTTCAGATTAATAAGCTTATAACAATTGTTACGGCCTATAATCGGACATCCAGGTTTACAACACTAACATTTTCAAAACAATTGTTAAATGAGATTTAGAATTTAGTAACGAACTTTTATCGACAAATTCGGTTTTCAAACGACACTTCGATGTGACACGTCAAATCCGGTCGTAACGTCTAGGCCGGGTTGAGGTGTTACAAATATGGTCTAGTTCTAACAATATTGATTTTGACACGATTCCCATTATCCAACAGTCGGTCTAACGTCATGCATTCATTTTGATTTCAGGGATTTAATTTTCGAAATGAGGAATCGATAAATGAATTTTTATAATTTTTAATGTTTTATAAATTTATTAAAAATTATAATTTTATTATAATTTATCAGAACTTATTATGAATATTTTATAAGTTTTATAATATTTATAATTTTATATAATTTTTTAATATTTTATATATTTTAGTTTTTTTAAAAATTTTAAGAATTTTTTTTATTTTTTTATACTTTTTATGATTTTTTAAGAGAAAAATATTGAATTAAAACCAAAAGATGACAGGTAACGTCATCTGATTGGTCTGTCAATTGATTTTAACAGTTAATATGGTCAAAGATGGAAACCATTAATGGAGGGGCTTAATTGATATTTTTATTAATGGTATGGGCTTAATTGAGTGTCAATTTAGTACAGGAGCTCAACTTTTTTTTCTGAAAGCTATATGTAACGCCCTAACTAATTTATTTTTGTCTCTGTGAATTTTATCATAAATGAGTATATGCTTCAATAGTTAAGTGATATGAGTGTGTGTTTGAGGTTTTGGGTTCAAGTCCCACTTTCTAGAAAATTTTGTTATTTTTTATTCTAGCCTTATTATTGATAGGTTGGGTTATGTTTTATCTTTAGTAAACTTATATTGGAATGAACTTGTTGGTTTGAGTGGTAATGTGTTAGCTTATTGAAGGTCTTATGTTCAAATCCTTGCGTGATCGTGGAGATTAATTTTTGCTTCAATTGTGTGATAGAGGTTCGGTGGAAGTGGAATTTTGAGGTAGTTGAATGTGGTTAATGGGTAGGATCATGGGGGATTTAGGTATTAGTGGGAAGTTAGGATAATTTCTTTTAATTCAATTTTTATTTTTCCCAAAAATCCCTGGTTTCTGACGTTCTCCTCTCCCCTTTCTCTGCATTTTCTTTTCTTTTCTTCTTTTTGCTTTCTCCTTCTATCCTGTTCACAATCTGTCATCATAACTTTGCGTCTTGGATTTCTGATTTCCTTCATTCATTTTGGTAAGTGGGGTTTTGGTTTTTCTATAGCTTTCGATTTCCATAAGGCCGGTTGGAATTATACCTTTTGTTTTGGCGTGATGGTGTGTAGTTAGAGGATTTAATATCTATCAATGTGTGTTGCATAGGAGAAGACTGTGAAGCAACGAATTGCACTCCAACGACCTGATTTTGTGAGAGAGGTTGTTTTTATCATTGTAAATTCGTCTGCTTTGTTCGGGTTATTATTGTCGATTCGTAAATTAAATTACTAAAATGGTGTTTGGTACACAATTTTAAGGTTTCGAAGGTCCTGGGATTATTTTTGCATAAAAAATGAACAAGTGTGTAACAAAAACACGAAAAAATGAGGTTTGACAAAAGTTGAAAATGTGGCCCGTCGACGCCATACGAGTGTGTGCCCGACTGTGTGTCACATACGACCATGTGACGGGAGAGTGTGCGGCCATGTGAGTCGCATGAGGCCGATTTGGGCATGTGGGCCACACGGGTAAGGCCGATTTGGGCGTGTGGGCCCAAAATTCTAAAATTTTCCCTACGGTCACACACGTTGTTCCGATCGACTGTGGGCCTTCCGTAGGGTCGGCAAGGGAAAAACAAACCCTAATGTATGAGATTTGTTATTTGGATAGACTGGTCTTGTAACATCCTGGATTTTTGGGCCTATGCGTTTAATGGGTGAACATGTGTAATGAGTTAATTTAAGTGTTAGGGGTCCAAATTAGGCTCAGGCTTAGGCAGAGGCCTTGGTTAAAATTATCTGTTTGGGCATTATAGGGTTTAAAAGGTAGTATCTGTGTTTAAAACATCAAAATGGGCTTGTGGCCCAATGGTTAGTGGCGCCACTTAGGGAGCAAGGAGGTGACGCCACACAAGGGAATAAGGGGCCCAAATTTAAGTTTCATGGAGCCAAATTCTTTTAGTTTAAGTTAGCTAATTTTCGGCATTTGGGTTAGGTGGAGTGGATGGCAACAAGGCTCAAAAATAGGAGGATTTATATGAATAAGATAATGTAGATATTATAGTTGATAATATGGAAGATAAAAGGAGAAAAGATAGGAGCTATCTACAAGGTTAGGAGTTAGCCGAAATTTCTATAAATAGGGGTTCTTTTCTTTATTTTGCGACAATTAGGGTTTCCACCTTTTATTTCTCTTCTTTCTTCTAAAAGCCGAAAACTCCATTATTCTTTTCTCTTCTTTCTTCTAAAAGCCGAAAACCCCATTATTCTTTTCTCTTCTTTCTCCTAAAAGCCAAAAACTCCATTATTCTCCTCTTTCTTCTAAAAGCCAAAAACTCTATTATTCTCTTCTTTCTTCTAAAAGCCGAAAAATCCATTATTCTCTTCTTTCTTCTAAAAGCCGAAAACTCCATTACTCTCTTCTTTCTTCTAAAAGCCGAAAACTCTATTATTCTCTTCTTTCTTCTAAAAGCAGAAAGCTCCATTACTCTCTTCTTTCTTCTAAAAGCTGAAAACTCCATTACTCTATTCTTTCTTCTAAAAGCCGAAAACTCTATTATTCTCTTCTTTCTTCTAAAAGCCGAAAACTCCATTATTTTCTTCTTTCTTCTAAAAACAGAAACTCTATAGATTTCTTCGAATCATCTTTTCTTCCTGATTTTCGTAAAAAGTCAGAATCCTGTGGGAGTAGCCGATTCTTCTCTAGTAAGTAGATCTCTTAGATCTAAAAAGCCGAAAACACTAGTCCCTGAATCTCATATCTCTTTTCGGGATTTCAAGGCAGATAGCGGTGGTGTTGGCTACGGATAGCGTCGACTTAGAGGGTCTCATTATAAGGGTAATCAGGTGTGTAGATCCTTATCACATAAGTTTTATTTTGTATTATACCTGTTAGGGGCTGAAAAGCCGGAAAATGAGGCTGTATGAACAGTCGTGTGTAGATCTCTAAAACACTAATTAATCTGTACTAAATCTATGTTATGGGCTAAAAGCCGAAAAGTGTGTAGATCCTTATCACATAAGTTTTATTTTGTATTATACCTGTTAGGGGCTGAAAAGCCAGAAAATGAGGCTGTATGAACAGTCGTGTGTAGATCTCTAACACACTAATAATCTGTATGAATATATGTATGTTTATGTTATGGGCTAAAAAGCCGGAAAGTGGCTGTGTAGACAGTCGAATGAAACCCAAAAAGGGTTAGGCAAGGAATGCCAGGTACATAATTATAGAACTTCTCTATGTGTATTGATGTATGAGAAAGACTGTAATCTCTTAGGTAGTAGATTGTTTGATTTTGCATGAATGTATGTATGGGATGGGTTTGATATGAAAAGGGGAAGAGCATGATTGGTCACATGGTGATCGGTGGTAGAAAACCCACCTAATGAAATGTTAGATCACATGGTGATCGGTGGTAGAAAACCCACCTAATGAATGTTAGATCACATGGTGATTGGTGGTAGAAAACCCACGGAATGAAATGTTAGGTCACTTGGTGATCGGTGGTAGAAAACCCACGTTAAAATTCCTGACTGATAGGAATAGGCAGTACGGCTGTCGTTTTGGTGTATAGTGGATGGAGGGTTGATTGTAGAAATCCCCAAGGTGTGATGGTTGGTACGGGTTGGTGTGTAGAGGATGGAATTCTAGGATGGGTTGGGCTATTATTCATTATTCATTGTTTATCATGTGATTATGATTGTTGCCATTGTGTATGGGCCAGGGCTCATAATGTGTTTGTGGGCCCAAGCCTTTTATGTGTTTTCGGGATTTACACACTGAGTCTTGGTGACTCACCCTATTATTTTTCCCTAACTTTTCAGATGAGCAGTAGATCGTGGACATGGGAGCCGAGACGGACTCGAGGGGCCATCAAGTTTTTATTTCTATAGATTATTTTCGGTTTTTCCTTTAAGTTTTATTTTGGGAAAATTTAGGTAATAAGGCCCTATAGTTTCTTTTCAAATGTCACTTATTTATTCAAATATTTTCTAATTAACTTACGATTTCCAAAACCAACAAAGCAAAAGTTTTCAATGTACAACCCGTAGCACACCAGATCTGGTCGAAATTTATGGGCCCGGTTTGGGGTAATACAATTTGGTATCAGAGCCCAGTTCAAAACTCGGCTGTGAAATGGGCCTAGTAATATTTTGTAAAGTTGATGTGAATCTGAAAAAAAAAATTTGGAAGAAGATATGGCCTTCGAGTCTACCGGCACCCGATCCACGCAGGTAAGTATTCTAACTCTTGATGTGATATATATGTTGGGTTTGATGGGCTTAATGGATGTAGAATAGTATGTTAGGCATTGATGGACTTTAGGGTTAGTTTAAACAACTCCTTAAATTCATAAGACTTAATCAATCCAAACAAACCCTTGAACAAGTCGCTGGGTTAGGGTGTGGCAACAGGCATACGCATGTCTAGGATTGGATTCAGGGAGAGCTTGGTACTTAAGCAGTCCTAGTGACTCACCTCCTCTTCGCTGGAATCCTACCTGGTGCATAGTGACTGTTCACCTTAGCCATGAGGATTTGTTGACAGGCTAAAATCTATAATTAAAACCCGAAAGGGACCAGCCACCCTATTTCACAATCAAAATACCCCTAAGTTTTGTAAAATTTCCAAAATACACTTGATTTGTGAAAATTTCCCAGAATACCCCAGAATTGTAAAACTCCCAAAATTTGAGAAATTACCGAAACACTCCGGTTGGCAAAATTTCCAAAATACTTTTTGTTTGTGAAAATTTTCAAAACGACCGTGATTTTATGAAATACCCATGTTTTGCAAATTTACCCGAAAACTCCTATATTTATAAGAGTAACCCGGTTTACGAAATTAAATTTTCCAAAGTACTCCTGCTTTAAAAAAAAAACAAACAACAACAACAACATCAAAATATCTCTATTTCGGGAACAAAACCAAGATACCCCATTTTGAGGAAATTACCAAAATACCCTCGTTTTGTTTTAAAAAAAACTTATTTTCCAAAAATACCCTTACTTTAAAAAAAATGTACCAAAGTACCTCTAATTCGAAGAAAATCACCAAGATACTTTATTTTGGAAAATACCTTGTAGGGCAAAATTACGGAAAAACCCCTGGGTAGTGAAATGAGAAAATACTCTTTAAGTGAATGTGAGTTCACGGATGTTATATGTATGTTGGTGTGTGATGATTGAATGTATGTGCTTCTTAGAACTAGGAGATGTGAACTTGAGACTGAATTGTAGATATAACTGCGAATTCGAAAGAACTACCCTTAAAACTACTATTCATAAGACTGTTCGGGGTTAATCAGTGGAAGAAAACTAATAATTCATAAAATTCTAATAAGATAAACGCGAATCGATAGAATGAGTACAAGGGGACGAGGACGCTCTAGATGCGAATATCGGTGCGTACTCTACCATAGTATGCTAAGTGTTTCTTTTGGCTTTAGAATTAGAGTGCGCAGCGAAAGCGTAGTGGTGAGACTTGGGTAGTACGATTAATAGTTAGTTGGAAATTTTGAGGACGAAATTTCTTTAAGGGGGTACAACTGTAACATCCTGAATTTTTGGGCCTATGCGTTTAATTGGTGAACATGTGTAATGAGTTAATTTAAGTGTTAGGGGTCCAAATTGGGCTCAGGCTTAGGCAGAGGCCTTGGTTAAAATTATTTGTTTGGGCATTATAGGGTTTAAAAGGTAGTATCTGTGTTAAAAACATCAAAATGGGCTTGTGGCCCAGTGGTCAATGGCGCCACTTAGGGAGCAAGGAGGTGACGCCACACAAGGGAATAAGGGGCCCAAATTTAAGTTTCATGGAGCCAAATTCTTTTAGTTTAAGTTAGCTAATTTTCGGCATTTGGGTTAGGTGGAGTGGATGGCAACAAGGCTCAAAAATAGGAGGATTTATATGAATAAGATAATGTAGATATTATAGTTGATAATATGGAAGATAAAAGGAGAAAAGATAGGAGCTATCTACAAGGCTAGGAGTTAGCCGAAATTTCTATAAATAGGGAGGGTTCTCTTTTTTATTTTGCGACAATTAGGGTTTCCACCTTTTATTTCTCTTCTTTCTTCTAAAAGCCGAAAACTCCATTATTCTTTTCTCTTCTTTCTTCTAAAAGCCAAAAACCCCATTATTATTTTCTCTTCTTTCTCCTAAAAGCCGAAAACTCCATTATTCTCTTCTTTCTTCTAAAAGCCGAAAACTCCATTATTCTCTTCTTTCTTCTAAAAGTCGAAAACTCCATTACTCTCTTCTTTCTTCTAAAAGCCGAAAACTCCATTATTCTCTTCTTTCTTCTAAAAGCAGAAAACTCTATTACTCTCTTCTTTCTTCTAAAAGCCGAAAACTCCATTACTCTCTTCTTTCTTCTAAAAGCCGAAAACTCCATTATTCTCTTCTTTCTTCTAAAAGCCAAAAACTCCATTATTCTCTTCTTTCTTCTAAAAGCTGAAACTCTATAGATTTATTCGAATCATCTTCTCTTCCTGATTTTCGTAAAAAGCCGAAATCCTGTGGGAGTAGCCGAATCTTCTCTAGTAAGTAGATCTCTTAGATCTAAAAAGCCGAAAACACTAGTCCCTGAATCTCATATCTCTTTTCGGGATTTCAAGGCAGATAGCGGTGGTGTTGGCTACGGATAGCATCGACTTAGAGGGTCTCGTTATAACGGTAATCAGGTGTGTAGATCCTTATCACATAAGTTTTATTTTGTATTATACCTGTTAGGGGCTGAAAAGCCGGAAAATGAGGCTGTATGAACAGTCGTGTGTAGATCTCTAAAACACTAATTAATCTGTACTAAATCTATGTTATGGGCTAAAAGCCAGAAATTGTGTAGATCCTTATCACATAAGTTTTATTTTGTATTATACCTGTTAGGGGCTGAAAAGCCGGAAAATGAGGCTGTATGAACAGTCGTGTGTAGATCTCTAACACACTAATAATCTGTATGAATATATGTATGTTTATGTTATGGGCTAAAAAGCCGGAAAGTGGCTGTGTAGACAGTCGAATGAAACCCAAAAAGGGTTAGGAAAGGAATGCCAGGTACATAATCATAGAAATTCTCTATGTGTATCGATGTATGAGAAAGACTGTAATCTCTTAGGTAGTAGATTGTTTGATTTTGCTTGAATGTATGCATGGGATGGGTTTGATATGAAAAGGGGAAGAGCATGATTGGTCACATGGTGATCGGTGGTAGAAAACCCACCTAATGAAATGTTAGATCACATGGTGATCAGTGGTAGAAAACCCACCTAATGAAATGTTAGATCACATGGTGATCGGTGGTAGAAAACCCACGAAATGAAATGTTAGGTCACTTGGTGATCGGTGGTAGAAAACCCACGTTAAAATTCCTAATTGATAGGAATAGGCAGTACGGCTGTCGTTTTGGTGTGTAGCGGATGAAGGGTTGATTGTAGATATCCCCAAGGTGTGATGGTTGGTACGGGTTGGTGTGTAGAGGATGGAATTCTAGGATGGGTTGGGCTATTATTCATTATTCATTGTTTATCATGTGATTATGATTGTTGCCATTGTGTATGGGCCAGGGCTCATAATGTGTTTGTGGGCCCAAGCCTTTTATGTGTTTTCGGGATTTACACACTGAGTCTTGGTGACTCACCCTATTATTTTCCCTAACTTTTCAGATGAGCAGTAGATCGTGGACATGGGAGCCGAGACGGACTCGAGGGGCCATCAAGTTTTTATTTCTATAGATTATTTTCGGTTTTTCCTTTAAGTTTTATTTTGGGAAAATTTAGGTAATAAGGCCCTATAGTTTCTTTTCAAATGTCACTTATTTATTCAAATATTTTCTAATTAACTTACGATTTCCAAAACCAACAAAGCAAAAGTTTTCAATGTACAACTCGTAGCACACCAGATCTGGTCAAAACTTATGGGCCGGGTTTGGGGTGTTACAGATCTGAGTTTAGGAAAATTGATATGTATGTCTGATTGTGTTGCATAAGCATGTGTGATATTTGTATACGAGCATGTGAGTCATGTTAAATTTGTTAATTCTATATATCTGTATCTGTTTATGGGGTGGGTTTTATTTGTTGGAGGAAGTGCTCTGTGAGGCGATAATTCGCTATTATTCTGGCAGCATAGCTGTAAATTATTCTGATAAGTGTCGTACCGGCACTATGTGGTGTGTTGTAACACCCCAAACCCGGCCCAAACACTACAACCGGATCTGGTATGTCACTAAGAAAAATTTTGTCAAACATGTCGTATTTTCAGAAAAACCCAAATATATTTTATATAGAATATGCCTTTGTTTAATTATAAGGAAAATTTAAATAACTAAAAGTAATAAAAGCCCATAATAAAACATAATATAAACTAGTGGCCCATGGCCTTATTACATCGAAGTTTAAAATCCATTAATTTAAATAATATAAAAATAATTAACTTGAGCCTTTTTGCCAATCTTCATATTCTTCTGCATGGCCACCTTGCGTTCCTCTCCAGTCCGGTCCGAAGCACTAGGTATCACCTGAAAGGTTAATTAAAAGGGTGAGTCGCGAGACTCAGTGTGCAACCTTCATGCACCACTAGATTTTGGGCCTTAGGCCCAAACAAATTAATAATTTCATTTATATAAATAACAAATAAAATGCAAGGCCCAACCCGTTTGCCTAGGTTTCCATCCGCTACACGCCCCCGTACCAGCCATTCACACTATTGGGGATTTCTACAATCTACCCACACCGCTACACGCTAAGATGGCAGTCATGCTGCTCATCCACATATGATGGCCGAAGCCCTTATAACATATAATGGCCGAAGCCCGTATAACATTTAATGGCCGAAGCCCGTATAACAGTTCACGGCATTAGCCGCTACATCAGATCACGGTAAAACCGCTACACATATAACGTATAACTTCCTCCTTTCATCAACCCAACCCATGCAATCACATACAAGCATTTTACTTATAACATATAAACAGATTATTTACTAACCTGGTGAACCGCTTTTACCCTCCTTGGGCTTTCATCAATAAACCGAGATGTCGGCAATTATCAAAACATATAAATCTTATGATCATGCATTTTATGATTAGATCTAGATGGTGGGGAAGTATTACACACCTGATTAATGCAGATACCCCTTGCTAAACCGATCTACATTTTGCTTTGAAAAGCCGAAAAAGATGTGAAAATAGGCCTCTCCTATATTCGGCCATAGTTAGTATTCTACCCAATTTTATAAATATAAATAAATAAATTCTCTTACCTTGAATTCCCAAAAGTAATACGATTCTATACTTAGAGATCTATGCGATTGGCCTCCTTCTTCAAATCCCGGAATGCCGAAAAGAAGTGTGAAATAAGAGATTAGTTTCTAATAGCCATTCGGCTAAGGACTTTGAAAAGCTGAAAGAATAATGAAATCCCGAAATCAATACTTACCTATTGTTTCCTTCAGATTTCGGCACAAGCAGACTCCATTAAAGAAGATTCGGCAACTTCAGGAGATGAGATTCTAAGGATTTCAGCTTTTGGAAGAACAAAGGTTTTGAAGAGATGGCTAAGATGTAGTTTCGGCTTTTTAAAGATTAGAAGAATAATAATAATGGTAGTTAAAGATTCGGCCAACCAAAAAATTTTAGAGAGGAGGAAAGGGTGAAGAAAATAATGGTTTTCGGCTTTTGAGAGGAAGAAGATGAGAAAAGAAAAATAAAAGAGAGGCTTCAAGAATTCGGCACAGAGAATGAGAGAAAAGAATAGGGTTCAAATGCCGGATTTGAAGAGCTACTATCCTATTTATAGGGAAATTCAGCACTTACCTACAAATCCCGAAAGTGCCCTTCCTAATAGCCAATAATTAACAATTAATGGGGAAAATTCGGCACCCCCTCTAGGAGATGGAATTTCGACCAACTCTGCAACATATGATAGCTCCTATCCCTTTTTCCTTATCTTCATCTGTTATCTCTTAAAAAATAGCCCTAATTCCTCTCTTCATTATCTGCCTATTTATCCACATAAAATAAACACTAAAAATCCCTACAAAATAGCCTTGTGCCGTCCCCCCTATTGCTCCCTTTAAGTGCCGAAATTTAGCCCTAAAACTTGGGCTTTAAGTTGCCAAAATTTGGGCCTCCTCCCTTGCCTATTGACGCCACTTATAGTTCCTCCTTGTAGCACCCCTTATTTTTGGGACACAAGCCCATCTAGCTATTTGAACTACAAATACTATATTTTAAGCCCAGTAATATCTAAACAAAATATTCTAAGTGCTAGATGCATCCCAAAAACTTTAAATGCTCCCAATCTCAAGGCCTATTGGCCCAATTCTACTAGGCCCAATTTCAGGATGTTACAGATCTACCCTCCTTAAAGAAATTTCATCCTCGAAGTTTCCAACTAACTAGTAATCTTACTACCTAAGTCTCACTACCATGCTTTCGCTGCGCACTCCAATTCTAAACCCAAAATAAACACTTAGTATACTATGGTAGAGTACGCACCAGTATTCACATTTAGAGCGACCTCGTCCCCTTGTACTCATGCTATCGGTTCGCGTTTATCTGATTAAAAATTTTATGAATATTGGTTTTCTTCCACTGATTATCCACGAACAGTCTTATGATTAGTAGTTTTAAGAGTAGTTCTTTCGAATTCGCAATTCAGTCTCAAGTTCACCTTTCCTAGTTTTATAAACTACATACATTCAACAATCAACATACAGACAACATCCATACATCCACACTCAATACATAGGGGTATTCTTGTTATTCCACTACCCAGGGGTATTTTCATAATTTTATCCTACAGGGGGTATTTTCATAATTTTTAAAATAAGGTCCTTGGTGATTTTGTGAAGTAAGGGTATTTTGGTAACTTTGCAATCCCGGGGGGTATTTCGAAAATTTTGAAATCCGGGGGTATTTCGGTAATTTTGGAAATCCGGGGGTATTTCGATAATTTTGAAATCTGAGGGTATTTTGGTCATTTTGCACAACAAGGGTAGTTTGGTAATAATTTTTTTTTTCAAACTTTGATGTTTTTTTTCAAACAGGGGTACTTTTGGAAAAACTAATTTCATGGTCCGGGTTATTCTTGTAAACGTGAGATTTTTGGGTAAATTTTCGAAACATAGGTATTTTATAAGTTCATGGTTGATCGGAAATTTTCACAAATCAAATATGTTTTGAAAATTTTTACAAAACCTTGGGATTTTTTTTTTAAAAAGAAAATAGGGTGGTTGGTCCCTTTCGGGTTTTAGTCATAGGGTTTAGCCCATCCACAAGTCCTTGTAACTAGGGTGAATAGTCACAACGCACCAGGTAGGATTCCAGCGAAGAGGAGGTGAGTCACTAGGACTGCTTAAATACCAGGCTCTTCCGGATCCTTCCTAGACATGCGTATGACGGTTACCACACCCTAGCCTTGCGGCTCGTTAACGGGTTTGTTTAGTGAATTTAAGTTTTATGATTTTTTTTAAGAAGTAGTTTGTACTAAGCCTAAAGTCCATCAAGTTCTAATTCTAACTTAGTCTACGTCCCACTAGGCCCACTAAGCCCACATATATAAAGATCACACAATGGTTCGGAGTACTTACCTGGCGGACTTGGGCCGGAGACGCAGGTGCCATGCTGAGCTAACAGACCTGTTATCATTTAAAAACATGCATGTTTCAAAAGCCCATTTTTAGAAAACGTTTTGAGCCCAAAAACCCTAAAGCCGAGTTTTGAACCGGGCTCTGATACCAATTTGTAACACCCCAAACCCGGCCCAAACACTACAACCGGATCTGGTATGTCACTAAGAAAAATTTTGTCAAACATGTCGTATTTTCAGAAAAACCCAAATATATTTTATATAGAATATGCCTTTGTTTAATTATAAGAAAAATTTAAATAACTAAAAGTAATAAAAGCCCATAATAAAACATAATATAAACTAGTGGCCCATGGCCTTATTACATCGAAGTTTAAAATCCATTAATTTAAATAATATAAAAATAATTAACTTGAGCCTTTTTGCCAATCTTCATATTCTTCTGCATGGCCACCTTGCGTTCCTCTCCAGCCCGGTCTGAAGCACTAGGTATCACCTGAAAGGTTAATTAAAAGGGTGAGTCGCGAGACTCAGTGTGCAACCCTCATGCACCACTAGATTTTGGGCCTTAGGCCCATAAACAGATTAATAATTTCATTTATATAAATAACAAATAAAATGCAAGGCCAACCCGTTTGCCTAGGTTTCCATCCGCTACACGCCCCCGTACCAGCCATTCACACCATTGGGGATTTCTACAATCGACCCACACCGCTACACGCCAAGATGGCAGTCATGCCTCTCATCCACATATGATGGCCGAAGCCCTTATAACATATAATGGCCGAAGCCTGTATAACATTTAATAGCCGAAGCCCGTATAACAGTTCACGGCATTAGCCGCTACATCAGATCACGGTAAAACCGCTACACATATAACGTATAACTTCCTCCTTTCATCAACCCAACCCATGCAATCACATACAAGCATTTTACTTATGACATATAAATAGATTATACCTAACCTGGTGAACCACTTTTACCCTCATTGGGCTTTCATCAATAAACCGAGATGTCGGCAATTATCAAAACATATAAATCTTATGATCATGCATTTTATGATTAGATCTAGATGGTGGGGAAGTATTACACACCTGATTAATGCAGATACCCCTTGCTAAACCGATCTACACTTTGCTTTGAAAAGCCAAAAAAGATGTGAAAATAGGCCTCTCCTATATTCGGCCATAGTTAGTTTTCTACCCAACTTTATAAATATAAATAAATAAATTCTCTTACCTTGAATTCCCCAAAGTAATACGATTCTATACTTAGAGATCTATGCGATTGGCCTCCTTCTTCAAATCCCGGAATGCCGAAAAGAAGTGTGAAATAAGAGATTAGTTTCTAATAGCCATTCGGCTAAGGACTTTGAAAAGCCGAAAGAACAATGAAATCCCGAAATCAATACTTACCTATTGTTTCCTTCAGATTTCGGCACAAGTAGACTCCATTAAAGAAGATTCGACAACTTCAGGAGATGAGATCCTAAGGATTTCAGCTTTTGGAAGAACAAAGGTTTTGAAGAGATGGCTAAGATGTAGTTTCGGCTTTTTAAAGATTAGAAGAATAATAATAATGGTAGTTAAAGATTTGGCCAACCAAGAAATTTTAGAGAGGAGGAAAGGGTGAAGAAAATAATGGTTTTCGGCTTTTGAAAGGAAGAAGATGAGAAAAGAAAAATAAAAGAGAGGCTTCAAGAATTCGGCACAGAGAATGAGAGAAAAGAATAGGGTTCAAATGCCGGATTTGAAGAGCTACTATCCTATTTATAGAGAAATTCAGCACTTACCTACAAATCCCAAAAGTGCCCTTCCTAATAGCCAATAATTAACAATTAATGGGGAAAATTCGGCACCTTCTCTAGGAGATGGAATTTCGACCAACTCTGCAACATATGATAGCTCCTATCCCTTTTTCCTTATCTTCATTTGTTATCTCCTAAAAAATAGCCCTAATTCCTCTCTTCATTATCTGCCTATTTATCCACTAAAATAAACACTAAAAATCCCTACAAAATAGCCTTGTGCCGTCCCCCCTATTGCTCCCTTTAAGTGCCAAAATTTAGCCCTAAAACTTGGGCTTTAAGTTGCCAAAATTTGGGCCTCCTCCCTTGCCTATTGACGCCACTTATAGTTCCTCCTTGTAGCACCCCTTATTTCTGGGCCACAAGCCCATCTAGCTATTTGAACTACAAATACTATATTTTAAGCCTTGTAATATCTAAACAAAATATTCTAAGTGCTACATGCATCCCAAAAACTTTAAATGCTCCCAATCTTAAGGCCTATTGGCCCAATTCTACTAGGCCCAATTTCAGGATGTTACATGTGTAGGGCTGTGTGGGTGCTTTATACCCCACGTGGTGTGTTGGGATGGTCGGAGATGGTGTGTAGAGGATGGGGGTAGGACTTTGCATATCTGTATGTTTCTGATAAGGACTTATGTCCGCTTCTGTTCTGATATACTGAAATTCTAAATTTGATGCATGTATGTTCCGTTGAGTTACACACTGAGTTTATGAAAACTCATATCTGTTGTCTGTTCTGTTCAAGTAATCATCAGACATAGGCAGGTCGGTGCGACGGAGTCTCAGCGATGACCACTATTTTGCGAACTATTTTGATTAATGGTCTTTATTAAAAATCTGGAATATTTTTGAGAGTTTTTTAATTTTGGGACTCTCTAGACTGTTTTTTTTTAATTTTGGTTTTGGACGTGTTTTTGACTTTTATACTGCGATGTTTGACAAAACCACGGTTTTACGCAAAAAAATGTTTTTCAAAAAACCCAAACTCGATTTTGAACATTAATAGTATCAAACTTCCACTGCAAAATAAGTTTTCTGAAAGAGCAAATTAACAATGTTTTCCTTAACGAAAATAATAATATGTTTGACAATATGTGGATTCTTTTTAGTAACGATTAAACACGAGAAATTTTACATAATAAGATTGATTCCAAAACATTTCTTCGTAACACTCCCAGATTCGGCCATAACGTCTAGGCCGAGTTTTGAGATGTTACACTATAAGCTTTTTTATTAGTATAATTTTATATTATAGATTAATTTTTATAATTGTATATGAAAATTATTTGATGTACTATGAGAAAATTTTAGATTTCATAAATAGATTTAAACGATGACACATATTTATTTAAAATATGGTGAAAAAATAAGTTTTAAAAAGGGGTTGTAGAACTATTTAAACCGTTTAAATTTATTTTTTATAACATAACAAAATTAATTAGGAATTGGTATGGTGGTTGGTTACCTCATCTGTAACAGCCTATTTTTTAGTGATGTCGAAAACAGTGGTTTCAGGGCCACCAAATCCGGCAAGTAAGTTTGTAAATATTATATTTAATATTTTTGAGTTAATTGTGATTTTTAAAAAGTTTTTGATATTGTGATTTTTGTTTTATAAGCGATTTGTTAAGTTCAAGTGGTATGACCTTAAGGTCAAGTGGTTTTAGAAATTGAGGTATTAGGACCTCATTTTTTATAAACCGAGCCGTAAATATTTTTATAAATATTTACGGTGTGTAGTTAAGGTGATATTAAATTTTTGTTGAAAAATTTTATTGTTTCGATAGTTAATTAAGCAAAAAGGACTAAATCGCATAAACTGCAAAAGTTGTGTTATATAAGCTAAAGGTATTAAATAGCTATAGAAATTTAAAGTGGAGGCATCTATACGGTAATTAGACCATTAATGTGTTAGTGGATGATAGTGGTTTGGAAATGTTGTAATTTTTAAATATTATAAAGGTTAATAAAGTAAATTAGTTAATTAGTAAATTTCATCTTTTACATTCGTTTGTTTCTGACGAATTTGAAAGTATAAAAATCCATGGAAGATGAGCAAGGTCTGGCAATGGTTTTATTTATGCATGGTAAGCCATTTTTCACCCGTTTCTTTAAACTTTTATGTTTTTGAGATCGTTGCAACTAGGTCCAGCTAGCCCGTATCTTCGATTTTGAAACTGTTAAAGATTTTGAATATTTCCATTGATAAATCTAGTGATTTTTATGTTAGATGATGAATTTGGAATGTTGATTTGTATTTAAAAGTATTTTGTTAAGTGATTTTGATGAATTTTTTGATTAGGGACTAATTTGTTATATTAATAAAAGTACAAAGATTTAATGTGAAATTGTTGCATAAATGGGATGTTTTGAATACCATGAATATTTAGCTAAGCTCAATTTTGGGTAAAAATGGTTAATTTGCATGTTTTGGGATCGAGGACTAAATTGAATAAAAGTAAAGCTTTAGGGCAATTTTGTAAAAAAGTAAAAAAGACCAAATTGTATGAAACAAATTGTTTTATTGTCTAAATTAATATATTGAGTGAAATTATTAATTTAGATCAAGATCGGGTGAAAATCGAGAAAAATGGAAAATTATAAAAATGCCCCTAAACTTTGGTATTTCTGCAATTTAGCCAGGTAAGTTCTTATGAACTATACTATGTATATTGTTGATTAAATTGAATGTTATTATATGAAATTTTATTGAAAATGAATCAATATGTATATATGTTATTATACAATTTGCCTTATAATCAAACGAGGGAAATTCAACAACGCACGACGACTATTGAGTCTCATTTGAACCTTAGGAATATTTAGGATACAAATGAATGTCATTAGGGGTTACCATGTTTTGGGTGCTGGTCTCGTACGTTCTACCGGTGGCTAGGTTTTCTGGCATGTGTTGCGATTACTCGTCAGCTTATGTGAGCAGCACCGTGTAGTTACGTCTTGACCATCAGCTTGTATGAGCAGACCCAGTGATAGCTCGAGAGTGAGCATCTATATGAGATATGAGATAGAGATGGTTTCGACCATGTGTTGGCACATAGTGTATGAGATTTCTCGCGAATCTGATATTATTTTAAGTGGTTCAACGGGAAATGTGCTGTTACGAGACGATATGAATTCGATACGAACTAATACAGGTATATACATGAAATACATGGAAATAATGGTACATGATATATTGATATATTGAAATGGATGATATATGTATATAGTGAAACGGTAAGATAATGATATGTATCATGACATGTACATATATTAATATCTTTGATATGTTGATACATGGTAATTATGTAAGTTGAGACGAGTAATGAACTCAAGTGTGACATGTTGAGAAAATAAGGTTATCAATGTTGAATTTAAATGAAATATGTTCAAGTACACTAACATGTGTTGCTATTTGATGCTTAGGCAAGTGCCAAGCTATTGGCTGAATGATATTATGTTTACTTGTAAGTCGTATTGAAATGGTAAGTGCTCAAATGAAAATATGCTTGTACTCATGAAAAAGTGGTAAGATATAAATTATGCAAATTCTTTTGAAATGGTTTATCGTGTGATTAATTATAAAAGAGCTATGTTTAAGTGCACTAGCTTGTGGCTATAGTTGATGATATGCTGGTGTCTTGTGTATTACGCATATGAAATGAGTGATGAAAAAGTGAATAATGAATTGAATTGATGATGTTAATTAAGCTAAATAAAGTAAATGTAATGGAAAGTAATGGCATGCAAACGAAAGGAAGAAAATTGAAAGAGACTTAAAGTTTTTATAAAATCCTACTTTGTTAGGGATGATAGGTATAAGTAATGCTGTGGAATTATTCAATTTGTGAATTGTTGAATTTGGTTTCATGAATCATGTGGTATCAGTATATGATTATTCTTTAATCTTATAAATTTCACATTTGAAATGGATAGATATGATTAAATTTTATACAAGTTTACTAAGCATTCATTGCTTACGTAGTTATTTTTCTTTACTTTTTAGACTATCAGAAGCTCGATTGGGTTGAAAGCTCGTCGGAGATTTATCACACTATCCAGCAATTATATCGGTAGACTTTGATATCTTGGTTAAGGTTATAAAGGCATGTATAGGTATTTTGTCTAGTGTTAGCCTGTAACACCCCAAACCAGGCCCAAACGTCACGACCAGATCTGGTATGCTACGGGTTAATAGTTGAAAACTTTTCATTGAAGGGATTTGAAATCTTGGTTTGTTTAAGTAGGTATTTGTTAAATACGTGCTATTTGTAGAAAACCTTTGTAGTTTTTTTCTTTTTTTTTTTAAAACAACTTGCTTGAAAATTCCATTTTTCTTTCTTCTTATAAATACTTCTTAGAACATAAGTTTATAAAGAATGAAGACATTAACAAATATAAATCGATAACCTAAGCTATGAAGCCTTATTACATAAATGGTCCCAAAATTAAACTTAAAGAAAAACTGAAAATAATTTATGGAAATAAAAACTTGATGGCCCCTCGAGTCCCCCTCGGCTCCCATGTCCACAATCTACTGCTCATCTGAAAAATTAAGGAAAATAAAGGGTGAGTCACCAAGACTCAGTGTGCAAATCCCGAAAACACATAAAGGCTTGAGGCCCACAAACACATTATGGGCCTTGGCCCATACACAATGGCAACAAAACATATGCATACTACATGGCCCAACCCAACCTAATAGTCCATCCTCTACACACCAGCCCTTCCCAGCCAACACACTTCAGGGATTTCTACAATCAACCCACCAACCACTACATACCATATCGACAGTCATGCTGCCTATTCCTAACATTCAGGAATAAATTCAACGTGGCTTGCCACCGATCACTATTGTGACCTAATTTATAATTCGTGGTTTAACCACCGATCACCAAGTGACCTATTAACATGCTCTTCCCCTTCATCATATCAACCCCATCCCATGCATACATTCATGCAGAAACAGACAATGTACTGCCTAAAAGGTCACAGACTATCACATACATCGATACACATAGAGAAGTTTCTATGATTACGTACCTGGCATCCCTTGCCTACCCTTTTTGGGTAATCCGACTGTCTATACAACCTTTTTTCGGCTTTTAGCCCATAACATATATTTAGTACAGATTAATTAGTGTGTTAGAGATCTACACACCTGATTACAGACAAGAAGAGACTTTCTATGTCGACACTATTAGAAGCCGATACGACTGCTATCTGTCTAAGGTTTTGTTCTGAAGCCGGTCCACAACTCGGTGGCCAATCCCAAACTGCTGACACCGCTCATTTCTTAAACTTAGGGATTGGTTTTACAGATCCAATCCCCTCCTTCGCCTGATCGATATTCGATTCCATTAAAAGACCTTATCATAACATATGGTTAAGATCACAACTACGATAGTGAATCTAAAGAGAATCTAAGGAGAACCCCTTACCTTGAAATCTCGAAAAGAGAGATATGAAGTTTAGAGACTAACGGTTTCGGCTTTTAGATCTAAGCGATCTACTTCAATTCCCGAATGTCGCCCAACAAGAAACATCAAACCATTAATCCATTAGCCTTTTGGCTTTATCTTCTAAAAACAGAAAGAGAAAAAGAATAGATCAGAAGAAATCGTCACCTACCTTTACAGAGAATTCGGCAACTCCTAGAAGATTTCGGCTTTTGAGAAGATCAAAAAGAGAATATGATAGGAAGAAATCTATGTAGATTCGGCTTTTAGTGAAGAGATCGGCAAAAGAGAATAGGAGGTATTCGGCTATGGAGATGAGAAGAAAGTTCAGAGTTTCGGCTTTTGAAGGGAAAAAATGTTGAGAAAAATTGGGCGGTTTCGGCTTTGTAGAAGAAACAGAAAAAGAATAATGGACTTTCGGCTTTTGCATAGAAGTGAAGATGAGAGAATAGGTTTAGGGTTTTTGGCTTTTGCAGAGAATGGGAGAATGGAAGGTGTCGAAACCATTTTTTGAAAATGGGAATCGACTTGGGTTTTGAAAACAAGAAAGGGGAGTCGCCACTGATCTTTTATTAGGTGTGATCGGATCACCTTTGTTTTAATAAAACATTTTGATTTACTAAAACAATGTTTTTGGTCTACGAAAATTTGAGAAAATAGGTTCGGGAGTCGGTTACGCACAAGGAAGGGTTAGCACCCTCGATACGCCCAAAATTGGTACCTAATTGATTATTTAGTGTCCTTGCGTTGAAAATTTGGAAAAATATAAGTTTTCTAAGGAAAATTAATCAATATTGAATTTGAATTTCAAGATTAACACGTTTCGAAGGAAATAAAAATATCACATCCAGTACGTTAGAACATAACACCTTTATACTCCGGCCCCGAGATCATCTTTGATATTCAAGACATACGACTAAAAAAGGGTATCTGTTTATTTGGTTGGACAGAAAATTGACACCCAGTACGTTAGGGCATCATTTTTTGAAGTTCCAAACGCACAAACATTGCCTTATTTTGGAAAAACAAAAATTTTTTATTAGGCTTAAAATGCATTTAAATAGAGTGAAATCAATTTAATAAAAAACTAGAACCTGTTAGAATTTGAGAAGTACCAGAAATAGAATGCATAAACGTTAATCATGGAATATACGCTAATCGGAGGTCATATTAATAACATGCTATAAAATGGAAGTTTTCTTAAAGAAAGCTAATTTATACTAAATCTTTGAACTTCAAGATTAACTCGTTTCGAAAGAATAAAAATGTCACATCCAGTACGTTAGGACATAACACCTTTATACCTCAATTCCAAGATCATCTTTGACCTTCAAAATATTTAATTAAAAATGATATTTGGCTATCTGGTTGAATAGAAAATTTACACCCAGTACGTTAGGGCATAATTTTCTAGACTCCCAAACACACAAACATTGCCTTATCTTCGGAAACTTTTAAATAAAATGCTAATTTTGTAAAAATGCATTGTTTATTTTAAACCATAATCTATGTGACGATATTGCATTAGTCATTATCGAACCTAAGTATTAGAAACAATCATAATATACTACCATTTCAAATAGGCAATAAAGAAATAATAATATGAAATATGACAAATAATAATTCCTATACTAAAACAATTACAAATATATGATGAAGCATAGACCAATACAATAAACAATAAAAACAAATATGGACATATTTCATGCAATTTTAAATAATAGATAACAAGACATACATATGATATAAACAATATAAACCATGTATAAAATAAAATAGCATATAATGATCTTAAATAAAATATATAACAATATAAACAATATAAATAAAACATGTTTTTCAATATAAATATATATTCTATAAAAATATGATATAATATAATACTATATAATTTTTTTTAAAATATATAACATAATAACTAATATATGAAAATGATCTGTAATGAAAATAATATTTAGCAAAATAAATAATGAATAATATATATATATATATATACACATATGTATGTATAATATACTAATCATAAAATTATTTACATCATATAAACAATATAAATAAAGTAGATCAGATAATATAAAAACTTTAGAAATAATACATAATATACATGATACTATATAAAATAGAAAAAATAAAAAATATAATATAATATGTAAAAGAAATAATATTAAGATAAACAACATAAATAATAATAATGATAATAAATAATAATAATAGCAATTAAAAAAAGACTAAATCAAAATCCAAGTGAAATTAAAGGGCTAAAATGTAATAAAGTAAAATGAAAAGGGGCTGAACGTGATGTGCAGAAAAATAACGAGGGATGAATGGGAAAATATCCCAAATCCTCTATGCGTTGCGTTTTGGCAGGGGTCAGTTTAAAACACAAATGAAATATTGGGGTAAAAATTAAAAAAGAAATGCTAATTTGGCTGAGATCGGAAACTCAGCAAAAGGGAGAGGGGTCGTCGTGCAAATATCCCATTAGAGCAAAGATGCGCGGATCCAGGGGAGGATTCGGGTCAACACGCGGATCCTACCCCCCTGAAACGGCGTCGTTTTGTCCATCCTTTAAGGAACCCTAAGTTTGTTTTAAAAACACTTCAGCCTTCATTTTATTCTCTCAACAGCCGCAATCTAACCCTCCCTCTAACCACCGAATCGTCGCTTGGGCAAGCGAGGAATGCTTCGTAAGGCTCGACTCGATCCACCACAGTCCAGCCCCGATTGCCACGGAGAGGACCAAGGTAAGACCCGAACCGTGATCTTCTTCTGAACTCCGATTGCAACAGAGAAGACAAAGATCGACGGCGCAACTCCGATCGTAAGTCCCTTATCCCCCCTTTTTTTATATATTCGAATATTGAAATAAAAAAAATGTTTCCGCAATAGATTAAAAAGAAGAAGAGGAAATCGGCCGAAAACCTTTGCGATTCAGTTTCGGATTTTATTTCCCTGTGTATTTTCCTTGAAGGTTGCGTGTATATTCAAACAGAGAATCCCCTCTTTTTCTTTCTTTTTTGATTTCGTTTCTTAAGTTTTTTCGAAATAACAAAAAAAGACAGCAGATAACAGTAAACAACAAAAATTAAAAGTGAAATCAACCTTGAAATTTCCTGTTTTCCCTTTTGATTTCTAAGCATTTTTTCGATCTCTGACGCCTGATAGTTCTTGAAGTGTTCCTTAAAAAACGTAAAGGACCCACTTTAGATCGGTTTCGAGTGGCTTTATAGCCAAATACACAATGCCCTTTTTATTATTCAACTCTCTGGTTCCATACTTCTCTGCTTCTGTTTTGTTCTCTGTCTACAGGGTATGGGCGAGGCTTGGGGATGATGGGGGCCGAGGCGCCTGGGGAGCATCGATCGTCAGGAGGCGTGGGCACAGTGAACGACGCGCGTGGGGAATTGGAGCGACGCGCATGTGGGGGAGTTGGAGTGACACGCGTGTGGGGAACGCGCGGCGGCGCTGGAAAGGGGACTATGGTTTTGCGTACTATTTTTTTTATTAATGGGTTAGGGTCTGAATTGAGCTTTAGGGTTTAATGGGGCTGGTATAATTTGGGCTTGTTTATTTGGGCTCGGTTTTTTGTAATGGACTTTGGACTTTATTAATTTTTTGGTTTTTTAATTTGCTGGAGTGGGTCTGACGGGTTTTGTAATTGGGCCACAATGTTTGGGTTGTGCATTTGGACTGTTCCTGGACTCTTTTTTATTATTGGTTTTATTATTTGATGGGCCTTGGTTGATTCTGACGGGCCCGAGCCAAAATTGGTTATTACAGCTGCCCCTCTTTGCTTATTGTCGTGTAACGAGAATAGAGCAAAGACAATAGAAGAACCAATTTTGCCCGGTCTTGGCCAAGCCTTGACTTATTGGTCCTCGTCTTCCTCAAACACCTTCAAACTCTACTGTAACCTGTTGCTTTGATCCACTCCACTGCTACTTTCGAGAGATATGACCTGTAGCTTCAATTTGCTTTCCCTCAGTCTTCTAAGGGGTGAGATTTGTTTATTTTTTAACTTGCTCCAATATGACTTTAGGACACGAAGAGAATTGTAGCTTCGATCTACTAACTGCTCCACTAGGACTTCGAGGAAATAAATCTGGACTTTTCAAATTGCTTCCTTACTATCTTTAATAAGACTGAAGATACCTCTGTGGGTGACCTCTTGTTATATGAGTTGATTTATTTATTTATTTATTATTACTTTTTTTGGAACAAGCAGAAATTGAAAAAACAGAAATTGAAAGACAGAAATTAAAAATACCTCGGCATGTGACCCGAGGCTCAACTCACCTCTCGTATTATGAGTTGATTTTTGAACAGAAATTGAAAAACACCTCAGCGTGTGACCTGAGGCTCAACTCACCTCTCGTATTATGAGTTGATATTTGAAAAATAAAAATTGAAAAACACCTCAGCGTGTGACCTGAGGCTCAACTCATCTATCGTATTATGAGTTGATATTTTGAACAGAAATTGAAAAACACCTCAGGGTGTGGCCTGAGGCTCAACTCACCTCTCGTATTATGAGTTGATATTTGAAAAATAAAAATTGAAAAACACCTCAGCGTGTGACCTGAGGCTCAACTCACCTCTCGTATTATGAGTTGATATTTTGAACAGAAATTGAAAAACACCTCAGGGTGTGACCTGAGGCTCAACTCACCTCTCGTATTATGAGTTGATATTTTGAATAGAAATTGAAAAACACCTCAGGGTGTGACCTGAGGCTCAACTCACCTCTCGTATTATGAGTTGATATTTTAAATAGAAATTGAAAAACACCTCAGGGTGTGACCTGAGGCTCAACTCACCTCTCGTATTATGAGTTGATATTTGAAAAATAAAAATTGAAAAACACCTCAGCGTGTGACCTGAGGCTCAACTCACCTCTCGTATTATGAGTTGATATTTGAAAAATAAAAATTGAAAAACACCTCAGCGTGTGACCTGAGGCTCAACTCACCTCTCGTATTATGAGTTGACATTTGAAAAAAAATTGAAAAACACCTCAGCGTGTGACCTGAGGCTCAACTCACCTCTCGTATTATGAGTTGATATTTTGAACAGAAATTGAAAGACACCTCAGGGTGTGACCTGAGGCTCAACTCACCTCTCGTATTATGAGTTGATATTTTGAACAGAAATTGAAAAACACCTCAGGGTGTGACCTGAGGCACAACTCACCTCTCATATTATGAGTTGATATTTGAAAAATAAAAATTGAAAAACATCTCAGCGTGTGACCTGAGGCTCAACTCACCTCTCGTATTGTGAGTTGATATTTTGAACAGAAATTGAAAAACACCTCAGGGTGTGACCTGAGGCTCAACTCACCTCTCGTATTATGAGTTGATATTTAAAAAATAAAAATTGAAAAAGCACCTCAGCGTGTGACCTGAGGCTCAACTCACCTCTCGTATTATGAGTTGATATTTTGAACAGAAATTGAAAAACACCTCAGGGTGTGACCTGAGGCTCAACTCACCTCTCGTATTATGAGTTGATATTTGAAAAATAAAAATTGAAAAACACCTCAGCGTGCGACCTGAGGCTCAACTCACCTATCGTATTATGAGTTGATAAAAATTGAAGAACACCTCAGCGTGTGACCTGAGGCTCAACTCACCTCTCTTATTATGAGTTGATGTTTTTGAAAAACAGTAACTGAAAACGTGTCATCTGGTGGAACTCGGATGTCTTCTTTCTCCTTGGTTCGACACAGTTATCGTCAAAACTTCATGCTCTACTGGTGTACTTGTATGTGTCATGCGTGATGTTATCGTGATATGCACGTGTTTGTCTTAAATGCTTTTATGCCTACATGATTATTTCACGTGCCCTGGGCTTGTTTGTCATGTATCTCTTTTCGTTACGACTTTTATGATGACCTGTATTCATTGCTTCGATTCTTGACTTTTCTTTCAGGTTTTGTACCGGTCCTCAAGTTTTACGAGTGATCTGCGTTTCTCGTATATCAACCTTTTTGCCCCTGTTGAACTTTGTCCTTGCTTTGAGGCTCTTGTATTTACCAAATTCTGACCCAGGTAATACTCAATATTCCTTTTGTTTAGAGTATGTCATTTCACTATTTATCATTTAAATGAACCAAACATGAGATGTATGAAAATGGCCAAGTGGGTATGAAAGGGATACCTCACATCTATATTTATTTTAAAGGCAACAATCAAAGAAAATTGACAAGGAATAATTCAATAAAGAAAGCACTATAAAAAGGAAAGCAGGGTTCAATTGTCACAAATGCTCTAGATATCCAACGCATGAACTTCTCCACGTTCCTTCATCCTGGATCTTTTTGAGCGAAGTTTCTTGTGTAGAAGATTTTGAACCTCTGAGTCTGCTTCAAATATTATAATCTCGCCATTTAACTCTCTGTTCAAATCGTCTTGCTCCTTATGTCCGAATCCCCTTCACTAGGACGCCCTTTCAGGTTTTCATCCTAATATTTTATCAAGACGCCCTTTCCGGGTTTTCATCTTGATTTTTTTTAGGCATAGTACTTTTTCACGGCATCTGAGTTCACTGGATTAGGTACCTCATTCCCATCCATCTCAGTGAGAATCAAGGCTCCACCCGAGAAAGCCTTCTTTATGACATATGGCCCTTCCCAATTTGGTGTCCATTTTCCTCGAAAGTCTTTTTGTATTGGGAGAATCTTTCTTAGTACAAGTTCTCCCTCGTGGAATTCCCTTGGCCGTACTTTCTTGTCATGGGCTGTGATCATTCTCTTCTGGTACATCTGTCCATGACAGATTGCCTTCAAGCGTTTTTCTTCGATAATATTTAGCTGGTCATATCGAGCTTGAACCCATTCCGATTCTTCTAGTCTTGACTCCATTAAGACTCGTAAAGAGGGGATCTCAACTTCAATTGGCAGCACAGCTTCCATCCCATAGACCAGGGCGAAAGGAGTTGCTCCCGTAGATGTCCGAACACATGTGCGATATGCATACAAAGCGAATGGTAGCTTCTCGTGCCAGTCTTTATATGTCTCAGTCATTTTCTCAATAATCCTCTTAATATTTTTGTTGGCTGCTTCTACTGCTCCTTTCATCTTTGGGCGATAGGGTGAGGAATTATGATGCTTTATTTGAAATTGCTCGCACACCTCCTTCATCATCTTGTTGTTCAGATTCAAAGCATTATCTGAAATGATTCTCTCAGGTAATCCGTATCGACATATGACCTCCTTTTTTAAGAACTTGCAAACTGCGGTCTTTGTCACATTAGCAAATGAAGCGGCTTCATCCCATTTTGTGAAGTAATCTATGACCACGAAAATGAATCGATGTCCATTAGAAGCTTTTGGGGAAATTGGCCCTATAACATCCATGCCCCACATAGAAAAAAGGCCACAGAGAAGTCATGACATGAAGGGGTGAAGGTACTGCATGAATTTTATCACCGTAAACTTGACATTTGTGGCACTTTCGTGCGTAACTAATGCAGTCGTTTTCCATCGTCAGCCAGTAATAATCGAGTCTCATAATCTGTCTGGCCATAGTGAAACCATTGGCGTGCATTCCACAAACTCCTTCATGGACATCTTCAAGTATTTTTCTTGCTTCAACAGCATCCACGCATCTCAGGAGCACTTGATCTTTTCCTCTTTTGTACAGGATGTCCCCATCAAGAACAAATCCCACCGCCATTCTTCTGATTGTTCTTTTGTCGTTCTCATTTGCTTGTTCGGGATAATTTTGATTCTTGACATATTCTAAGATATCATGGAACCATGGTTGTCCATCTGCCTCTTTTTCAATGATAAAATAATGCGCAGGGACCTCACATATGTTCATCTGGAGAGGCATTATTTCCGTTTCTCGGTTTGCTTTGAACATTGAAGCCAAAGTGGCTAAGGCATCAGCCAATTGGTTTTCTTCTCGTAGGAAGTAATTAAAAGTTACTTCTTCGAATTCTTTGATCAGCTTTGCCACGAGATCGC